>VWPU01014882.1:0-187962 GCA_013398955.1 Callaeas wilsoni | reverse complement strand
AAGGAAGGAAGGAAGGAAATCACCAAAACGGTGACTGCCCTGCATATCCACACACTTGTGCAAGTCAATCTTTTATTCCTCCTCCCACTAGGACCTTCCTTTTCACCCAATGCAGCCCCCAGACACCTTCGCTACTCAAAGAGCTTCAATTTATTATGTTTGGTTTTTATTTTAAAAAATTGCAAGAAGCAAATCTAGAAGAAACAGCAATTAAATTAGCTTGTAAAGCCCCAGAAATGTCCAAAGCTTGTAGCCTCTTCCAGGAAATATATGATCACTAACTCTCATTTTTGTCATATTAAAGCTGCATGTCTTCATGCCATCTCAGGCTCTTCTCACCTCCAGTATAGTGTGCAAAGGCAAATGTACACACAAGCAAGCTGTGCAGACCTTGTCAGCATATACATCAGTGCTTTCAACCCTCACAGCACAAGGTGTCCTTTGCATCCTGTGCAACCTGCTTTCCAAAGCCTCATCATTTATCCTGTAAATCTGTCACTGCTGCTTGCTCCAGAGCATGCCCCCATCTGTATCCCCTTCTCTGTTAAACATACATTTTTGAAAGTGTTAGCCTTATTCTGGAATGACAATTGGCTTGAAGAGAAAATTAAAATTTACTTGCAGATATTTTCCAGGCTTAAAAGTAGTCCACAGGGACCTACCCACGTCCAGCAATGAGGTTTTGTGGCCTGTTATTGACCTGGAGTTGCTGGTGAGGCATGGGATAGTTATGGAATTTTTGGCAGTAGTGAAATGTTTATCAGTTTTAGCCTAAGGGATTCCTAAAAAATAAATTCATGCCTAAGTGCATTCCTTCTGATCTTCTGTCTTTGCATTCTTTTAGAGGGCACATGTAGTGCTTTTTTTTGGAATCCCATACACTATCTATCCATTAGGTGGTCATTATCCTTGCCTGTTCACTACCTTTTCCCATTGAGTTCATGCTCTTGCAGCATGCATAACTGGATTTTTCCCTGCATTTTTATGCAGTAGTGTAGCAGTCATCTTCAGGCTATTGGATTTCAACATTTGAATAATATTAATTATTTATAAATTTTAATTAAAAATTAATGCTTTTTTGTGCTGCTCTGGATGCTTACTTACAATCCTAGATATTTGAAATGTGAAATATAGAAGTTTGAATTTTCTTAAATTTCCAAATATGCAGACTGGGTGCCGGGGATGCTGACTATGACTTAGGGAACATGAATCAGTCCAGTCTGATCTCCCTTTAATAGAAGAATGGAAAGACTTTAAATGGATTTAGACATAATCTCAAAATTTTTATGACCTTTGAAAAATAATACATTGATTAAAGGTGTCATTGGAAGGTTGAGAATCTAGGCGTCAATGAATGAATGCAGGACAGAGATGGGTAGAACTGATGCGAAATGAATATTTCAACCAGAAAAAAACAAAAACAAAAAAAGCCAAAACAAAAACAAAAACCAACCAAAAAAAAAAAAACCAAAACCAAAACATAGGAAGGAGAAAGAAATGAGAGTTGTCCTAAGAATGACAGACTTCTGTCATCCTTCGGGGAGCAAAAGCTGGGATTGGGAATGGACAGTGCAAAATTTGTCTGTTCTGTGGGAAGCACTTAGAGAGGGACAGAACTGTTTGCAATGTTAAATTGAAATGTTCTCCAAAACCTTGCTCTGTCAGAAGCCTTTCAGGAAAGGGAATGAAATCTTGAAATCGGAGGACAAAGTGGAGCAAACACTCTGGAGAGGAGATATGGTCAAATCAAAATGCAATTGAAAAAATGCAGAAAATGTGAAATGCACTGACTACAACCAAATGGACTGAGACAAAAAGAGGTGCAGTGGAAAGGACTAAAACTTGCCCAAAATCACTCCCACTGAAATCCCCAAATTAAGGAGGAAATGTAAATAAAGAAACTGAGGAGAACCAGAAGGATCAAAATGCTGAAATAAAAAAACGAAAGCCCTGCAACGAAGTGAAATTTGAAATGCAGTGACTACAACCAAATGGACTGAGACGAAAAGAGGTGCAGAGGAAAGGACTAAAACTTGCCCAAAATCACTCCCACCGAAATCCCCAAATCCGGGAGGAAAGGTAAATAAAGATACAGAGGTCAAACCAAAGGAATGAAATTCTGAAAACAAAGAAACAAAAAAAATCCTGGATCGAAGGGAAAACCAGCAAAGTCAATGGCATGACAGGAAGTGCAGGGAAATGCACCTAAGCTTGCCCAATTGATCCTCATTGAAATCGCAAGATTTCATTCCCTTTCCTGAAAGAAGACACAGAATGTTTTTTGCTCATCTGAGGACTTTCTGAAACAGATGGTAAGTCCCGGCATGCCATGTAAAATTAGAGAGGAAAACTGTCTCTAGAAGAGAATGTGCAGAGAAGGGAGAAAGGTCTTTATTAGTGATCTTGTCCTTCTCCTTTTTTACTGGAAACCCATGTAGGCTTCTGAGGAGGACACGGAGTTACACAGCTCTGCATTTCTGATGAGATGGAGGGCAAAGGAGCAGTTTGACTCTGGGATGCAGGAATACTAAGTTGTACCTAAACCACTGGTACTGGCTTGGTGAACCAGAGCAGCTCTACTCACACATAAAGCATGGGGCTTGCTGGAGACTGCTCCGAGGGTTGGGTATTTTTGAGGTTTTGCTGACATACAGAGTTGCATGTATGTGACTGTGCACAAGTTGGGAATATCACCTGGAAAGAACAGCCAGGGCTCCAGGACAGGCCAGTATAGGCACAGTGTACATGATATATCTTCATGCAAGGACAAAAGCCTCAATCTTCTACTTCCCTTTAAAACCCTGCATGTAGCTAGGCTTTACTCCCTCAAAACCAACAGAGCATTATTGGCTGTGCCACACAGTGTTTGCTGTCCTCCACAGCAGCCTGCCAATGATGCTTTGACTGGCTAAAGTAACCTTTGCTGGCCAAATGGCTGTTTTGCTGCTTGGGTTGGTCAGTGTTTGTGCTTAGGCCTTTTGACATGTCCTGGCCAGGATGAAATGACTCTCTGCAGAGATATGGATTTTTTCTGCTGTATGGGCTATCCTTTCAGAGCAGATGGGAAAGGCACATACAGCATAATATCTGCAGTGTTTTAAAGAAGCTGCAAGAGAGGGAAATTAGCATCAAGCCTGGTTATAAACAACATATGGAGAATAAATCTCCATTAAGCAAGGCTGAGGAGGAGGGGGAACTAAGGGGGCAGCTAAGTCAAATAGCAGAAAAGACCTAGCTTTAAATGCTCTCCTGGACAAGCTCATATAGACTAATTAGCTACCTCACGAGCTGGCTAAAATGCAAGAGCTGGCACTTTTCTGTTAAACATAATCATACAAATGTATTTTCCTGCCTCATATCATGACTTAATACTGCAAGTCTGGTTTTACCTCAGTCTATAGTCTCCTTCTCTCAGCCTTAAACCTGGCTGAGGGGTAAGGGTGCCTAAATCATTTCCATGTGCCAGGCACAATTCTCCACTGGAAATGAAATGGTACGTTCAGAAACCAGACAGGGGCATGGAATCACCAGGATATTGCTGGGAGAGGCAGTAAAAGTACCAGATCATGCCGGATATATCTGGTAGCTTCTATTACCATGAGCCTTTCTGGAAAGTGACAAGCTGTTGCAGGAAGGAATTCAGGTAGCCACCATGAACTCTGTACAGAGGATAAACCAGACCTTCTAGCATGGAGAAACGCTTCCACTCCTGCTCATCCTTGCTGCATAGAGAAAAGCAACTAGCACAGGGAATTTGTCTTAATGCAGTTTTACATTTTAGTGTCCAATTTTGCTCGGGGAGGGGGCGCCTGGGGATTTCCAATACATCTGTTCTAAGAGGGAGGGTAGAGGGAAATTACTTTAAAGTAACAGGAGTACGCTTTGAACCTTTACAATCTGATCAAACTGGAACAGAAGGAGGAAAGTGGGGGGAGCCACAATGGAAAAGATTTATAAAATATAAATCATAAAGCAGAGAGGAGAGAACATAACAAATGGCAGGCCAGGTGCATCTTTCCTAAGCGGTGCTGAATTTAGCCCAAATCTCTCATGCTTTTTTTCCCCTTGGCCATCCGAACAGATGTCTGTAGCCTTCAGACAAATTATAAAATATGGAGGGAGAAACTCTGCTTGGTGCTGTTGCCTTGCAAAAAAGTCCCAGCTGCTGGTTTTTACTGTGTTTACTTCTACTGCTCAGGAACTAGAAGGAAAGAATACAGTGAGCAGCTGGGATTTGTAGGGGACAATGGCTCTTCCAGCAACACATTTACTCTTCTTTTGCCTTCCTGTTAACCTCCCAGTGAGCTATCAGCTTTGCTTCCCCTCATGTTGTTTTAAATATAGGCAGCAGGGAAATAAAATGCTCTTTTTCTTATGAGTGTTCATTTTCCTACTCCCCGTGTTTACCATCCTAGGAGGAAAGTTAGATCACAACTCACTAAAACACTTACAGACAGAATGAATTTCATGCAACACCTTTGGCTGATGCCTTCTCTAGGCTGCCCCTAGATGAATTCCTGCTCATCACTTCCATTTTAGCCTCTTAAACTTCTCTTCAGTATGTCCTGCCTTTTCTGAAGACCTGGCATGGAGATTTATGTGGAAACTGGGATTACCGAGGCCATGACCACATAACCTACGAATGCCATTAAGGATCTAAATCCCTTTGTAAAGCTGAACTTCATTGAGTCTCTTTATTTCCTTGCTGTCCCTACTTCTTCACGCCACTGCCAACTTCACAGTTTACGGCTGAAGGGACAAAGCCTTCAGGTCCAAGGGGAGCAGGATGATAGAGTGTCACCAAGAAGGGACGGCAGGGTTCACTGTCTGCAGGATGAGTGGGGGATGAACTGGGGCTTTGCAGAGCACTTGGGCACATTTTACTGGCTGGGGGAAGAAAGACCATCACATTCTGCAAGTGCAGTTCAGTTCAGACATAAACGAAAGGTGTAAACTTAAAAGCTACAGCTTCAGTCATCTACACAGGTTCCTAACCCAGTTAAAGGCTCTGCCTAAAAGCAAAATTCTCCTGCAGTCCATCCCTGTTCAAAAGCACGGGGAAACGACTGCAACCACCATGCAAGCTGTACAAGGACATGTTGGTGTCTTGCAGCCTTAGAACAGGAAAGACAATACCTGCACCGTTCACTTGCTACACACTTAGCAGGAGTTTTCAGGATCTGACAGCAACATATCATGGCAACACATGAGGGAGCCCTTCCTGCTTATATTTCTGGAAGCCCTTACTTCAGTTCCTGGTCACCATAATGGCATCCCTTACACACACACACACACACACACACACACACACACTTAACAGACTCCATATTTTTGAGTTCTGATGTACAAGTAGATATAACAATTCTCTCAGCCTGGTATCTGTGTCTGGCAGGCCATCTGGTGAGCAGGTTGCAAGAAGAATCTTTTCTGTATAACTACTTCCTAATTCTTCAAATTAGATTTTTTTTCACCTACTTCACCTTGATGAAAAAATTATCTTGAGCTCTTCACAATGTTGATCTCAAATGAGCTCTAGTCTATCCATTTCTGCTGTGAAGGATTTATTAAACAGAATGTAAAGGGGAGAACATAATAATGAAGCTTTAATTGTCAAACTCTTTACCTTGTTGCCCTCTTGCACCCCAATGAAAACCAAGAAGCAGCTGATATTAGAACTACTAATTATTTTATAGATAATTAGATGCAATTAGTCATAAAAGCACCTGATCTCACTTAATAATGGCAAGAGGGGGCAGTGGGGGGGTGTGGGGAGAAGAATGAACCCTTTTTAAATGTTGAGATATGCAAAAGCAGTAACAGTAAGAAAATAAACCCACAAATCAGAAAATATGCCAATGTCAGTAGTAAGAAAGTAAAAAGAAAGTAAGAAAGTAAGAAAGTAAAAAGGCTGCAAAAGAGGCAGCATTCTAGAAAAGTGATGCAATGGTTGAAACTTCAGCTGTTTATGTAGTGAACTAAAAGAGGCTGCATTTTGGTCTGGTTTCCTATCAGAAGTGTGCATCCTCGTGCTTTGTGAGTATCCTCTCCTCTTCCACTCTCCAAAAGAGTGCCGAATTTTAATGCACTCCGTCTGACAGAGGTGACATCAAGTTTCACTGAAACAGGTTGCTCATACACAAGTGCATCTCCCTTGAAGTCTGAGGCAGAGACCCTTCTGTGACTGAAAACCCAGACAATCCACATTGAGAAGAGTCTTCATGGGACACCAGGCAAAAAGTTTCAGGCAGACTTTGTACCTCCAAAACTCCAAAGTCAGTGACCAAGAAAGATATCCTTACAGACATGATGCTCTACTTGCACCAGGGCTCCCAGAACTCCTCATTCTCTTTTCTCACAGTAGCTATTGGTGAGGAAAGAAGCACCAGCCCTCCCTCCTTTGCTCCGTGACATGCAGTGTGACCAGGAGGTGTTGGTGGATCATCAAAGGCCACGTTCACCCCTATGGGTGCTGTAGTGCTGCTGCCAGGGCAGGGGGCATGGCAGAAAGCTCATGTGGCAGCAGACAGGAGGCACATACTCTGTGTGGCTCTCCAGACATGCCCCAGCTCTGTAAATCTACTGTTATTGCAGCTACTCCCCTTCCACATCTTCTCCCTTCCATAGCTGGATGTAGCTTTATAAGGACAGCTCTGTAGCTTTTCTTTTGAGCTTCCCACCCTTCAAAGGAAGACAAAAGAAACTATAAATTTTTATGGTATCTGGTAACAGGCCATCTCCCAGGGGGGATTGAATTATCAGTGCTATTTCTTACAGTGAGATCAACAAGCTACTCTGTATACACTTTAGACAACACTTTATGGCCTTTTAAATCAATATGCTCTCAGATCTCTCTCAGCATCTCTTATGGCAAAAAAATTCTTTTTCTCCAGTTTTCTGTAAGCTGCCATAATTAGATGGATTAGGGGAGTAAACAGTCCATCACTGACCTTCTTGAATGTAGTAGATGAAACTCTGCTATACAGCATCACATCCCATTAAAAGCCTGCCTCAGTGAACACAAGCTATTTCACAGTGACGGAGGTCTTAATAACCATGCCTAAAGGGAAGTTATTATTGGAAAGAAATATCAGGCATATAAGCCATGGAAAATGCATGGACGATGTTAGGGCTGGAAACTCACATCATCAGGTTGTGATCCAGGCCAGCAGGCAGCAGAGCAAATATGCTGCTGGACTGCTGTGCATAATCTCAGAGTTCAGCATGTGTACCCCATGTACACCCCCGACTTATGTCCTGCAGACATGCAGAAAAGAAGTGTGTCATTTCTGCCTGTAGTGCCTTTTGCCATGTGCCTTTTCTTATTTATGAGTTTTAACCCACAGCATGCCACACTACCAGAGTCTCTGTACAGTACACAGCACTGCCTTGCAGTCCTTTTAGTTCCATATGCAGATGCTTTTGACAAGCCTACATCGTGGTTTCTTTTCTTCATACATTTTTATTTTTTAGTTTTCCCTTTTTTTTGGCTTTCTAACATCAATGTGAGGCTCAGTTCAATAGCACAGCCATGCAAAATTATCTAATTGCTTCTCTGATGTGGTTGACAGACAAAGCATTCTTTAGAAAGGTGATTTGAGCAGACTGAATTACACCAAGAGAGGTTGCAAAGATAACCCAAAACAAATAGCAAATTGTCTCTGCTCTTATTCATAGGACCCTCCTGTTCAAGAGCTTATTATTTTTACTACTTTATTCACAAAAATACCAAATGTTTTCTGAATGTTAACATGGATGATTACCTTTTGACTCCCACAGTCACACAGCAAAATATTTTGTTGCTTCTTCCGTGCAAATACTGATTTGTGGGACTTTTGAGGAAATATATTGCTTTTGACAAAACTCCCTTTTGGAAAGATTTACATCTAGGATTAAAGCTATATTCATCAGGTGGGTGAGACTATCCAAATGCAGATCAGCTCAATAATCCCATTAGTTCATTGTTCATTTAGGATGTAACACAGCTACAAATGAGCTCTAAGCTTTAAAAGAATGTGTTTGCACAGTAGAACTAGACATCCTAGAAATGCAATAGGACCTTCAGATGTCTTAGTGCAAGCACAAAGTAATGGAGTGTTTGAAATATATGTTGTCTCCTAGCAGTTATAAAAAAATGCTGGAACTTATAATGAAGTATTTCTAGAAAAATGAGACTTTCAAGAAAGCACCCAAAATTCTGGGCAGCATGAGGCTATGGTCTCCCTAGTAATGGCATCTCTGCCAGTCAATGTGGACTCTGCATCTACCTTTCTTCTGATTCAAGAGTATGCCTCAAGTTAGCTAAGTCTGGTCCGATGAATAAGCCAAACCACAGCAAAATTCACAATGCTGTGGCCCAAGATGATGTAGGGAAAAGTAACATTTAGACATGATGTGCACAAACACGCATGTTTGGGAAATGGAGTGGGGCATGGAACGTGGCACATTCTTTGCATCCTGCACAGCATCTGAGTATAAGCATGGCAAGGTCTTCAACTGAGAGGGAAGGAGTGGAGGGAAAGGCAGAGCTGAGAAGGAAGGTTAGGAGCACTTTTCTCTATGCTACTATTTTCAGCACTGCTGCAGCTAATTTGTGTTTAGATATGAGCAGCTGTCATCTCTGTGCCTTTTACATCTCCATAGAAGTCAATCACGAGCTGGCATATCCCTCTGCTCTCCCCAGGTCTGGCTGCTGCTGGAAAACATTGTTTCAGCCTAAGCATTGCAGTTCTTAGTATGCATGATTTTAATGTGAACACTCAGCAGTAATCTCATATCCTTTCTGTTGGACAGTTTTGCTTTGGCTCATCTAGTTTTGAATGTTGTTGAGTTTTATAGGGATGGTTTCAGACAGTCTTTAAAATGAATAAAATGAGTCCTTTAAAACCCAATCATATTTGTGGTTCATCAGGCCAAAATAAACATACGATGACTTGTGAATTGCTGACATGATGCACAAAGAAGCAATTTTAGGTCACACAGATCCCATACCAGAGTGAGCCTTATCCTAGATGAGGCACAGATAACACCAGTAGAAGGAAAGAAAAGTCACTGGGCAGCATATCAGATATGATGAAATATCAATGAAAGAAGAGCTTTCAGAACCTCCAGTTTGAGGCTGGAGAGGATATGAAGGTCACAGACTCTTTCCAAGCTTGGTTTTACAAAGAGAACTTGCAGCAGGAAGGAAGGCTGTGAGTGGAGCTCAGCACACTAAAGCAGCAACCAGGTGCCAGGGTCCGGGAAGATGCTGCAGCAGAAGGATCTCATACGAGTTGGAGCACTGGCCCTGTGAATCAAACAGAGCCTGTCACGCTCAGGAAGGTGAAAAGGGGAAGCTGGAGAACTCATTAAACATCAAGCTACTCCTCACTCCATCTCTTCCTCTAGATCATCCTTTATTTTTAGTTGCCGTAACTCATCTGCCATTACTTAACTGCCATTTCTCATCCCAAAGGACCAGGCATTCACACTGACTCCAGAGAGCCTCTTTTCACAAAATGTATTGGCAATGCTTTCAAGTCACAAAACAGTTCCTTGCACTCTTCAGTATGGAGCCTGCCAGGAGGGAAGCAGGGCAGTGGTGTCTGTTCTCTGTGAGCTCGGAGTTCACAGCTTTGTAGACAGTTCAGGAAAGGCTCTGATGTTTTCCCTGCTTCTCCTCTTGGAGAGCAAAGTGATGGTTGGAAGTGTTCCTCTAAAATAAGGAGCAGGAGTACAATGCAGAGGAAAGGGAAACACTGTCATTCCCTTGGGCTGTGTGTGCACAGGTGTGGGCGTGGGTGTCGGGGGTGTGTGTCTGTGTATGTGTGTGTGTTGTGTGCATCTTCCCTTCCCTGCCACTCCCTTTCCATCTCATTTCTTAAAAAACAGGCAGGAATTGGAGAGAGATAAAAGGATGTGGCTTGTCTTTCTACCCCTCCCATTTCTGCACTATAAATTCTTAGACAGGCCCAAGAGAGTAAATTGCTTTTTCAAGTTTTATCAATAAGAAGGCAGCCCAGAAGAGTTACAGTTCAGTGCTCAAAGACTGCATTCATGTTTAGCACGAAGCTTCCAGACCAGAAAATAATTAAATATATATATATAGGGAGGGATGACTTCCTCCTCCTGATGGCCTAGAATTTGCATTTCGTGGATGTAACTCATTTCCCTGATGCAGTTCTAAGTTTCCAGTCTCATCTGAAGTAAATTGCCTTGTGTAATCTAGGTTATAATAAGACCTACCCCAACTGGGACATAGAAGAGATGTGCTGGACCATGGAGACAGCTCCACATAGTAAAAACTATTCCACAAGGCATTTTCCAAAAATGACAATTTGGGCTTTTCAGATATGCAACACATCACTGAAAAGTAGATTTTAAGCTGCTTTATGCCATAATTTCTTACTTGAGAAACATCTGATGCTATTTCACAAGTTCTAATTTTCAATTAGTAGCAAAATTGAAAGATGGGGAACACTGAAAAGAGGACAATATGTCCACATACATGTACATGTGCTAGTCTGTGTCAGAAAATTGGAGAAAAGGAATGCTGATAGATGATATCAGAAAACAAGGAAGAGAACCATTTCTTTGAAAAATAAGAACTTATATTTGCAACATTAGGTTTTGTCTATTCCGTTCAAGTCTGTTAGGTTTTGAACTATGTTGCTCTTTCAGAAGAACTGACCCTCTTTTCTGAAAGCTCAGGAGAACCAGGAAGGGTCTAATCTGGCATTCATTTCAAAAATGAGCCTTGGGAAGAATTTTAGTGTCCCTATGATAGAGCCACATTTAGGGGGTACAGCATAGCAATTTCTGGTTCCTTCCCCTTTATTAAACTGGTTTGCCTCTCCATTAAAGTGTCAGAATAGAACTTAAGAAGTCCAAAGCAAAGCATATCTCATCAGTTCTTTGAAAGAAGAAAGTTTGATTTTTTTTTTTTTTTTTTTTTTTATTTCTTTTTTTTTTTTTTTTTTTTTTTATTTCTTTTTTTTTTTTTTTTTTTTTTTGACAAGCAGGTGTGCTATATTACCAGCCACTCTTCTTTTCCCACAGCTTTCTGTGGGTGAGACGGTGAGACAGCAGTGCAAGGGGCAGGCATGTGGGGGTCAGCTCACAGCTCTGTGATGCTCCTGATTATACAGTTTGTGGTAGAATCCTCTTACTTCCTGCAGCACATTCCCTGAAGCCAAAGGGAACTAACTTGCAGTAATGCTCCCAGGAAGTTAAGATTAATAAAGCTCTTGTCATCTGCTCCTGAAGCCATAGGCTTGGAATTAAACTCCAAAGCTATGCTCAGAGTCCTCTGAGCCACTGGTTTAGGCTACCATCATTTAGGTTGACATTACTATGCCAGTTATAATCTTAGTTGAATCATAGAATTATAGAAACTTTTAAGTTGACGAAGACCTTTAAGATTATTGAGTCCAACAATAACACCACCAAGTCTGCCACTAAACCGTGTCCCTGAGTGCCACCTCTACACAACTTTTAAATACCTCCAGGGATGGTGATTCAACCACTTCTTGGGCAGCCTTTTCCGATGTTTGACAACCCTGCTGGTGAAGAAATTTCCTAGTATCCAATCTAAACCTCCCCTGGTACTACTTCAGGCCATTTCCTCCTGTCCTATCATTCATGACCTGGGAGAAGAGAACAATCCGCACCTGGCTACACCCTCCTTTCAGGCAGCTACAGAGTGTGATATGGTCCCCCCCGAGCCTCCTTTTCTCCAGGCTAAACCACCCCAGCTCCCTCAGCTATTCCTCATGGGACTTGTGCTCCAGATCTTTCACCAGCTTCATTGCCCTTCTCTGGATACGCTCCAGCACCTCAGTGTCCTTCTCATTGTGAAGGGCCCCAGAACTGAATACAGGATTTAAGGCACCAGTGCTGACTACGGAGGGACAATCCCTGTCCTGGTCCAGCTGGTCACACTATTTTTGACACAGGCCAGGATGTCATTGGCCTTCTTGGCCACCTGGGCACAGGCCTGCTCATGTTCAGCTGCTGTCGACCAGCATCCCTATGTCCTTTTCCTCCAGATGTTTTTCCAGCCAGGCTTCTGTGGTGCTCAGCCTGTGTCGCTGCATGGGGTCATTGTGACCGAACTACAGGACCTGGTACTTTGCACTGCTGCCAACAACGTGCTTATCCCAGTCATACAGGGGAAAAGGCCCTCTGCAGTTCTTTCATTCCTGGAACTAGGAGCATAGGCACAAATCTGTAATCTTTGATGTAAAGATCACTAAGTAGTAATCTCCCCTTTCAGTATGGGTGAAGCCCATTTCTACCATGCCTTAGTCCACCTTAGTTATATCACAGACCCATCAGAAGACCTGTCATTTTTGTCACTGACTATTTATGTTAGTGCACTAATATTGCTACATAAGTGTTTAAAATAATAATTAGAACTGAATGAATAATGAATAAGCTGAATAATTTAGTCAAACATATTGCAAAACTTGACCAACTTAGTTGATGAATATATTTAATAACTCACTCTGCCCCTATCTTCGTGAATCATATTTTTGAACTAGATGAGTAATTTGTTTTTAAAAAACTGTAACATTTGTTATATAAATTATCCACTTAATATTATTCAACCAACCCTAAATAATAGTTCATTACCAGCAAGTGCATTCTTAAATGGTCACTGGAGGCCCAAATAATCATGTCTGAGCATTCTGGGAAGACTTTTTGCTTATAAAATACTTACTGTTATTAAATATGATCTTTCTAAATCAGAAACTAATTTTTAGTTTTTAGTGGACTAAAAGAAGACCAAGCAGTAGCAGAAGGGAATAAGGATGTCCATCTTTTTCCTGAAATGATAGCAACATGCCCATCTTCAGATGGGATGAAAGCTGCCACATATGAAGTGTGTACAGGAGAACAGAAGTGTAATTATGTCCAAGTTCCTGTTTCCTCACCTCCAGTGTAAAACTGGAAAGAAACTCCAGAGAGAAAGCACTGAGGTCTGTGATCCTGAAAGAGGGTGTTGTACCACAGGCTAGAGGGTTTGCAGTGTGTAATTAGCACCAATTCGAATCAAGAGAGCTCTCCTCAGTTGGAATATGAAGAGGGAGAACTCCAAGAAGAGTCAAATAAGCAACTCTTTCACCCAAGTGTACTTCCGCAGTGAGAGTCAATGAACCCGCACTAAGACCAAGAAAGCAGTAACTGTTCCTGCTGCCTGATAATCACCAAAGGTCATGGGTGAGAGATTTTCTTGTCTATTGATCTAGTGTACTTTCCCCAACCCTGTATGCCTTTGTTCAGCTCTGATAGATTCTCAGACCCAGGACTGAGCTTCCCCAAGGAGCCATGCAGTGTACTTGGTAGTATTCCAGCTTTTGATATTGAAGATAATATTTATTGCTCAGGGAGAAAGAGCTCATATTTTTTTCAACTCCTACCTGGACTGACCTAGTTGGGTTTAGCCTCGAAGAAGAAGAATATAGCAAAGTGCCCTTAAAGATTAAAATTGATTTTACTTTTTACAGCTTTGCTGTAAAGCCTTGGGCTGAAGTACAATTTGCAGTTATAATTATAGTATTTTAAATACACAGTTTTTACTTGTAGCCTTTGCGGTTCTGGCTCAGATACCTCTGGATCTGTGACCTTAGGGTTTTTATTCAAGTTTTCTCTCCATATTCATCTCATTAAAAATTTTATCATGTAAAGATGAAGCTCACAATCCTACTTTTCTCAATTACCTGTAAAGCCTTTTGTACAGATAAACCCAAGAGGCCAAGTACACAGCCTCTCCGAGGACCACTGGGCACTGCCATGTGAAATGAAATTCACAGGTTGTTCCTGTTCTGAGATGGTTCTTCAGGATCCTCCAAGACAGGCTTTATTTGCTTTGGTCGCCCACTTGTGACCACTAGTATGAGCCTTTGACCTTTGAGCATCTGTCTGAGGGAAAGTACAGGGTGTCTTTCATGAGCTTTGAGAGCCGTGTTAAGCTGAATGTCTCAAGGCACCCAGGTCTGTACTGTGTGTGAAGACACAAGGCTGGAGCACTGGAGCATTCCTGAGCTTTGCCTTAATTTTCTTACCTACAGAGCAAGTTGTCACATTCCAGCCTATAAGAAATCCTTGTTAACTGAGGAGTTGGAGTTCCAGTGTGCACCCATGCCTTGAGTTAGATGGAACCTTAACAGTCAATAGGTTAGTTGCCTGAAGATCATATTTTATTTAACACACTCTGTGTAAGGACTGGAAGCCTCTTTATATAACCCCACACATACACTGATTGTCTCTGCAGCAGTTGGCTTTGAAGAAACATTCAGCCTAGCTTGTCCTGATTAATTGAGAAGGACTTGGAACAATTTCTGTATCAGGCTCAGCTGGATATTTCATACAGAAGAATAAAGTACATGGATGGAAGAGGCATAAGATGTGTTGATAGCAGTGTCTGTGCTGGATTTATAGATATTTCCAGAGGGCTGAACAAGCAATTACAGATGGGAGAATGTGGAACAGCCATGACCCATGTTTTGGGGAAGGTTGACAAGCTTATAGGCAAGTCCTTCCAGCACCGGCAGAATGTCCACACACCACCTGGAGTCCTTGTCTCCTGCTGCAGGATACCAAGGGAATCTCACTGACTTCAGCTGCTGCAGTTGTAACCAGCACCAGGAGAATGGCTTTCCCTGACATGCATTTCTCCATCTGTGAAATGACGGGTTTAAAACATGGACTCCAGTATGAGTTCCCTTGTGAGAGTCACTGCTTTAGGACATGCAGACCTTGACCTCTTCATCTCTTGTTTTTGTAAGCTCACCATTCCAGCTCCCTTGCCTTAAGCCATTGCAAACACTCTTGAAGATATCACTCATATTTCCAAGTACTTTAAAAGGTTTAGTTCAGCTGGAGCTACATTTCTCATTTGTGTATATGCCCTGTATAACCTATCTGTTATTTGAGCACAAGAGGCATAGAACAGATTCATTCCAGGGATCAGAAAAACTCCTAGACTTCCTCTATGTGTGTGTATGTGTGTTTGTGTGTGTGTCTGCACTTTCGTGTGTGTGCACATGCAGGAGCACATTTCTCTGCGGAAACTTTAATTGGACTCTCAGTTACCTAAAAACAAGTACAGCCAATGGATTTGTTTATGAAACTCAGCCACTGAATATTTAGCATTAGAAGAGTCAATTTCAAGCTGTGCACTTGCAAAACCAGGCAATGAACCGTACAGACATCTGCTATCTTGCCCCGATTTATACTGCAATGGGAAGCTCTGTAATGCAAAGTGATATTAAACTAACTGGTGTAAAGTGGGCCTCAACCTTTAATTGGCAGCCTGGAATGCTTACAGCTCAGCTTGGCTGGACTTCCAGGGATTCAGCCTGTGAACTAAACCAGTGCAACCTATCCGCTCCTTCTATAGTGTTCTAAATCATTTAAGTTGTCTGCTTTTTTGATATAAAATCATGGCAGCTAGGCATATACAATGTTGTCATCTCAAGCTCCTCTGCAATAGTAAATGTTAAATCTATTGTTACAGTTGTATTACCGACTTTTCCATAATTACAGTGAACACCTGATACACACCACAGTTGGAAAGATTGTCTCATAAGTGTAGTGCTTGTTTGCTTTCTACAGTACATAGTCACATTGTCAATAAATAACCAGAACTACTGCATGCTTCTTTTCCTTAACAAATCTACATTTTGCTTTTTCACCAGTGTCTCTTCTCTAGGTTAAAGGGTCCAAGTACATACTTCCCCAAGCATTTAATTTCTAGTGCAGTCAGAAAGATTTGAGTTTTCTGCTATAATTTTGTTGTCTTTGAAGCCTCATGCTCCTTGATCTTTCTTTGGCCTTACATAATAATTAGCATCTTTGCTTTTTTGCAGTTCATTTTTTGCTTCCTCACACTGACTTCAGCATTCTCAGACAATTGTTGCTTTAGGGTTTGTTTTGGTTTGGTTTTGGTTTTTTTGTTTAGTTTTTGGTTTTAGTAGGACACAGCTATGTGGTTTTTTAATAATTCCTTCTTATTCCTAATAAAGCTACCTTATGCTTCTGCTAAGATTGGTCTGTTATCTTTTGGTCTTTCTCAAACATTTATGGAAAGGTAGTAAGTGTTTGCTGTGACCATCTACCATGGTATCTTTAAACAACTGCAGTGCTGTCCAACAAAAAGATTTTTATATTGCAACCACTTATTTTAGCCTCTTTATAACAAGACTCCTTATTTTCGTGTAGTTAGGATTTCTTTTCAAATTCATCAGCACAACAGCAGACCTCTTGGCTCTTGCAGAAGCAGTGAGGATGTTGGACATAAATAGAGTATTGCCACCATTCCCAGCAGCTCTGTGACAGACGCCAGGTCCTGCACATCAGTGACGATTTCTCTTTTCTTTTCCTTGTATTGTATTTCCATAGAAAAAGAAATTGTCATTGTCTGAAAGTTCAGCCCACACATCACTCCCCACAGCAAAGTTTACCCAGTAAATGAGGGCAATTGTAATCTTCTTTTATTGTTCATTCCTGCCTTCCTGGATCTCCTTCAGTGTGTCAATCTCTATCACCATCTTCATCAGGCAGTCTGTAATACAGCCTTGGTGCTGTATTTTGCCTACATGGGACTGGATTTCGATTCAGAGGGTTTCTATTACTTCCTGACAAGATTTGCATGATGGTTAATTTGGTCTGACTCAAAGTTTCTTTCAGGCTATACTATGATCCATTAATCTATAAAAATAATTTTGTCTTTCCAGTATAATTTTTCAGATTAGTATTACATTGTCCATCTTCTTCTCCTTCCACCAAATCTCCAATATATCTTTTATGTATTTATATTCATTTAAAGCTAAATATTCCTATCTCCCTTAACTGCTAGTATTAAGGTAGATGTATGCATAAAATTACTTTTCACTTTCTTCTATTTGGCCATTGTGCGTTTGTTTGTAATTTGGCAATTTCTAGGTTTTGTACTTGCTTCATCTGAGAATGAAGAGTTCTTGTAATGTCAAGATGTATTCTCCAAACCCTGTGCTCCTCAGCACTCTCCTGTGAGCACCTTCCTGTGGACCCTCAGCAGCTGAAACTGCCCTGGGCACACTCCCTCCCTTCCAGACATCTCTCTAGTCTTGATGGTTTTGCTATCTCTTATGTACATAATTTTCCAAACAGCATTACCCGTTCACATCTGCCTAGCCCAGAGTGGATTACCAGGACTATTTTGGGGAAAGCTGCTGAGGAGTTCCTGCTCTTTTATCTCCCCATATATCACTGGGGATGGTGGCTGCCAACTCCTTCCCAATATTTCCCAGAACTCTAGCAAAATGCATTGTGACATCTGATGCTTCTCAACTTACAGGCAAACCAGGAAACAACAGGTTCCTTTGCTGGAACCACAGGCCCAAATAGGGATATGTTTAATAAGCAGTATCACAACACAGGTGCCCATTCCAGTCTATGCAACAGTTTCTTGTAATGTCACCCTCCTCACAAAACTCCTCAAAACCAAACCTACTTCCCCTTCAGAAAGAAGGTTTTCAGACCCACAGCACACAGACCATAGTAGCAATCACAGACAAATAACAAACAGAGAAGGAAAATGGCAAAGTAACAGCGACAGTCACCACAGTCTCACAGCTGACCACAAGCCTGTGAGATGGCAGAATCCCTCAGGGATGGAGGAAATTGTTCTTATACTATATGAACACAATATCAATGCACTATGTTTAAGGAAATTGAGAGGTAGGAGCATCCCATCTTGCATGAAATCCTTTCCCAGTTGTTTGTCCAGAGCTGACCAAAACAGGCAGGCAGATATTTTAAACTGGTGCTATTCTGTCTCTCCTCACACCCTTTGAGGAAGGCTTATGGTGGCGCTGCAAAGACATCCTAGGCCCTCGCACTGCAGCTGGCTTCATGTGCCTTGTTGGGCTGCTCAAACTGAAACGACCCCAAGACTTTGCAAATCATGGTAGAGACCAATTTTCCACCCCTTTCCTTTCCTTCTTTGCCTCCTCTTCTGAGGCATAGAGTATAAGAGCATTCCTTTTTCAGTTATTTTCTCTGAACTGCGGGGGGTAAGGGGGAATGTCACAATTGGGAATATAAAATCTGGCAAGAATGAGAAGAAAAGAGACAGGAAGCAGAGAATTATTCTGATTTGGTCAAAAACTTGCTTTAGAAAGTAAAATGGTTGTATTGAAAAGAGTTCTGAACTGCTCTGAATTGGGAAATTTTTCATTGGTTTTATAGTTAGGCCCTTGTTGGCAGAAAGGCCTCAACTGTGGCGGTAAAAATCCTATATTTGTGGGTTTTCAGAAACTAGCAGGAGTCTCTCTTTCACCTCAACAGGAGTGTCTCTTCTCTGACTTTTACTGTCTGCATTACTGTGTAGTTTCTCCCTTCATCATCTGCTTCTCTCTGTAACAGGGAGATACGGCACATCATTAAGAACAAGTAAACACCATTAAAAAAAATTCCACCTCATTGTCACTACATTGTTTTGAATTGGATTATTGACTCTTGAATAATGCCAGGGTTAGAGAGAAGCAGGCAGGAACTAGCTTTCAACCCCTCTGGGTAAACAGCCTGCTTACAGCATCAAAAGAAATGGGTTTACTCTAACTGCATGCTCTAGGTGGGAGAACTTTAAGAGCTTTTCTCAACTGTAGCTCACACTCAGATGGCCCTATTTTGGGCAAGTTGCTGCTGACGAGCCAATTTTCCTCAAGCACCATAAGGAGCATGACATCACAGCACTAGAAGTTTAAGGAAGGGGCTCCACAGCATCTGTAAGAACATGGTGGATATCGAAACACTAGTCCTTGTTCTGTGACAGATAAAGGATCTCACAAAAATTCAGAATGCAGATGACCTGTGACTTTTTGAGACCATAAAATGGCTTCCTTACAAAGGAACAGAGAGATGAGACACTCAGCTGGGAAGATGTTGTTGTGTGAGTGCGAAGAAAAAATCACTTTAGTCAGGTAAATGCTGTGGTTTCAGGAGGTAGGGGAAAATACTTCTCCCAAGGTCTGGTCTAAGGAGAAGATTCTGTAGTGTTTCCTTGAAATATTTTCCAGCTCAGGGTGCACTCTCTTGGGTGAGAGGGAAGATGAGGTCTCTGTCAGACACTGCTACCAGCTTGTCCCAGGAAAGGTAACACGAGGAAGAGTGTGAAGAAACTAATCACCTTATTTAAAAGGAAAGAAAATAAAAAGTAAGTAAATTGTAAATTTGTGGGTAAAGTGGCCTCCTGTGAGTCTTTCACAGAACAAAGTTGGCATATGAAGACTTTTCTCACAGCTCATCTGTCCTTGGGTTCAGGATGTGATGGGGCTTGTTCAAATAGCCATTCTGCCGCTCCTTTTGAATCAGTCTGCTTTCAGTTTTGCGTATAGAGGCTTTCTTTTTGTTTTTATCACGAAGCACCATGACATCTTTTAAAAATCTGTCTTTGGCATTTCCTAGCACAGACAAGATGAGAGTCTCAGTTTCTTGAGAGATGATGTGCTCCTGCTGTTTATTCCCTACTTAATCCTCCAAGTGTGACATCAGTCATCTCCATGCAACTCACTGAGACTTCCCAGGCACAGGATTATCAATGATACGGACTCCAGTGGGGAATGCACAGCAGGAGCAGATGCACGGTAGAGGCAGACAGACAGAAGCCTATCTTCATGCAAACGCAAACTCATAATAAAGTGGTTTTTAGAAGAGAAAAAGTGGAAGCAGCAAATATGCAAAATACAGAAAATGTACCTGATATCCTGAAAAAAGGAATTGTCAGTGATCCTGGCAATTACAGTTCCATTAATTTAAATTCTATCCTTGGGGTGAAAATGAAACAAATATGAGAGACAGGAGGAGGAAAGAGAATCACTAAACAGCTGGAGATAAAATTTTAGTAATGTAATTTCAGTAACATGACAATGGGTCCTCAGCCCAGCTTGATCCTCTAGGCGCCACTAAAGTACAAATAATAAAAGAATAAATCTTCACAAATGGATACAAAAGGGTTTAAAATAATTAAAGTAGTAGTGCCTACTGGAAATTCAGTTGCTACACCACATTTTGGTTTTCCATAAAGTATTTGATATTGCATCTCCCAAGAATGTACTTGAATAATTAATTGAGATTGGCTTCAGTAGGAGTACTGCCATGGGGTCCACAAATTGGAGGAAAGAACATTAACAAATTGTAATGATAAATGGCAGTGTTTGAATTTGGGGGAGGCAGCTACTGGGGTGCCACAGGGATTGGTGTTACGTCCTACCTCATTTATCACCCTCATTAATTGGTCTGGAAGAAAAATAAACAGCACATTAATGAAATTCACATTAAATGCTGAACTGAGGGGGAGTTTTAAATCCGTGTAAGGATGAATAAAAAGCAAAATCAAAAACATTCAGGAAAAATTGAGGTGCAATCATAGAGAAGTTTGTTTTTCTGGTTTTTTGTTTTTTTTTTTTAAGGAAGTAATGCAAGTACTAGGTCTTGCTTGGAATATTTGGGGGAAAATATTGACAAAAAACTGATTCTTTTAAGAAGCTAGGTATTACAAAATGTGCGAGAATATGTCCCCTGGAAATGCATCCAGTCTTAATTACAGATCTCAGGTGATGAATTCTAATTGTATGTTAAAGGTTTGAAAAAAACCTGAAAAACCCCAAATTGACCCAGGAGAATTAGTTTATTGACTAACTACACTACTGAGTGATCAGTCATTAGGCAAAGTATTTTATTACCAATATTGTGGCAACAGTCTTGTTCTGGTGTTTTTTCTTCTCTCTCCTCTTTATATGTGTTCAAACTTTAGCAAACCTGAAAGCTCTTTCTATATTTTTCCTTTATTTTTTTCTCTCAATTTGTTGTCATTGTCTTTTGCCTATTTTTGATTCTCTTTTCCTGATATGATCTGCAATTAGTCACCAAAAATTAACTTCTTGGACAGACTAATTACTTCATAGATTGCAATGCTTCCAGAAGCCAAATACATCTGCTGCTCAACAGCCCTAAAAGAAAATTTCTTGCAAAATAGTGGTAGAAGTATAACAAGGCATTTTTGTGTTTTCCTTTTCATTGATCTTAGTAAAATATCAAACACATTTTGATGCTAAACTTAGCACATGCTTGGGTTTTCAGGACTGTGTCTTGGTAATTGAATGCTTTCACTTAAGTATGATTCTCAGATTTATTTCTTACTAGATTAAGTAGTAACTGTAAATCAGAAAATATTTCACAATGTGGTGTACTGCTTTTAAAAAGTCAAAAAAGTTTTCACTTCCTGCACAGAGACTTTGCATCATTGGCTGTTCAGGATTCCAATCGTGTTGCCACCAAAAGGTTGACCAGAGCAGAGAAGAAACAACTAATCCATATTCGGAATTATGTCATCAGTACCTTCCCAGAAATAGGCAGCATGTGCTCCTTGAGGGGTATAGTACTGGTGTTTAGGGGGAATCACAGTATAGCACATCCAGAGGAACTTTCCATCAGTTTGACAGCTCTCCAGCACTGAAACCTCCTCTCCCTTGGTTCTTGGAAGTGTTGCAATGAAGGGTGGTAGAATCACAGAATCATCAAGGTTGGAAGAGACCTTCAAGATCATCTAGTGTGACCACAAACGCAGCACAACCATAATCACCCCTAAACCATACCCTCAAGTGCCACATCCAGATGCTCCAGATCCCTCCGCAGCTTCATTGCCCTTCTCTGGACACTCTCCAGCACCTCCTTGTTGTGAAGGACCCAAAAGTGATTCAAGGCAGAGCCTCACCAGTGCTGAGCACAGGGGAATAATCACTGCCCTGGCCCTGCTGGCCACACTGTTGCTGATCCAGGCCAGGATGCCATTGGCCTTCTTGGCTACCTGTGCACACCTGGTTCATGTTCAGCCACTGTCGAGCAGCACCCTCTTTCTGCTGAGCAGCTGTCAAGACGTGGGGGCATGATGGGCAATCTCGTTTAAGATACTATGCAGCAGAGCAGATGAACAAAGAACCTCCTCTACATGGCTGCAAATGCAGCTGGCATCTCCTGTGCTGTTCTGAGCATCACATCACTGGAAAGATACTGAAAAGCTGGAGGGAACTCAGAGAAGAGGCACAATTATTATTAGGTAGTGGAAAGGCTTGATTGATATGGAAAGATTAAAAGAGCAAACTGTGTACATCTTGGCAAAGGAACAACTAAGAGGAGATATGATAATCATCTCCAAATAAATTCAAGGAAAATCCCAAGAGGAAGAGACTTTGTGCAGGCTAAGTACAACGGGGCATTGCATAATAGGATGAACTTTAGAGAAGGAAAACTTCTTTTCCAATAAGATATGGAAGATCTCTGGAGAAACATTTCCCCAGAACTGCTTAGACTATACTGGTTCCAGTACAAGAGAAGCGTTCAGCAGCCATCCCACAAGGATCAAATGAGGGAACACTCTCCTGAAGTCAGATGGCCTCTTCCTAAAGCCAGAGACCCCAAACAGCTAGCTGCTAGTTTTTGTGAGAGAGGCATCCTCTTATCTTTGAAGCTGCCATGGCATATGTTGTTCAGTGAGATTATCACTGGTGCTGTATGCACTGTCAGCCTGCTCACTGCTTCAGCAGGGGGCTGTATTCTAAGAGAAGAGCCATCTGTGAGATATATTCCGTGGATTTCCTTTATTAAAGAGTTGAGATACATGAACATGTAATAAAGAACAAAGGAAATGGAGGTGGCATTGCCCAGTATATTACAGTAAAACTATTGAATTACTTGCCAAAGGAAGACCTTGATTGAAATATTGCAGCAAGGATGTTTGAAAAGTATCTGCTGGCTCACAGCCATTATCAGTGCCGGATGAGTAGTCATGTACAGTAAACTGCTGCTTACCAAAGATGTTGATTTTCCAGGAAGAGCAAAGAGGGGTGGGCTTTTTTACATTTATACAGAACACTTCAGATCTGGCTACATGCAGGATTGCAAGGTTTCACCCATTGTGTCAGGTCCTGATCTCTGCAGGAGAAGAACTTGAAGAGCAGAAAATAGGTTTTCAATAAAACAATCTAGCATATATTAAATAAGACTTTACTCACTGGGTCATATGTCCATTTCTTTAGGTCCAACAGCAGTAACAATGAACTCTCTAAGCTGCTCTGCAGTAACTCTAATTTACTTAGGAGTGGCCTTACAGGGGAATGGAGGCACTGTAGCCAATTCTACTAGATCCTGGCACAGCTGAACTCAGCAGACTGAGGATCCCAGTTTCTCTCTGTGCCTGAGCTCTCTCAGATTACCTCACATTTATTCAGGGATGAGTGCGGAGGTTACTGATTACCTCTCTGTCACTTAGTCAAGTGTCCATAACCCAGCTAAACAACATATTTTCCCAGAGGAGCTAGATACTTTCATTATCTTTTTGTTCCTTAATTTACCTGAATACTGACTCACTGTTTCTATTTCTTCACCTTCCCTAGGCCGGTAGAATAACTGTAGTGTTAGCAATTATTTATGGGAGAGCTGCTGATGCATGTGACAAGAAATAGTGCTAATGGTGATGTCTGTTAGCCTGTAAAACAGCTCCCCCAAGTAAACTGGTGGAAGTCTCATCACTTGGATGTTTTAAAACCATCCTGGACAAAGCACTGTAAAATATACTGCAGGGAACAATCTTGGAATGGCAGCAAGATTAATAATAGATTACCTTCTCATTCAGTCTAGAAAAAAAGCCATGCGAGACTATTCAGAATACTCCAGAGATGTGCTGGTTTGGCTTGTCCTTTCAGGGGCCTATACGGGCAGTGCTCCTGTGCAAACACCAGGTTAGATTTGTCTTTGGGGAGGCAGAGAGCCAGAGGGAAAGGGGAAAGAACAAATATGAGAGCATGGTGTGATGCACACATTGCCCTGACCACCCCTTTTTTTAGGACATTTGCCTTCACTTCCCCTGTGCTAGTCATCACTCTCACACTGCAAACCTTTCCCCTTATTGAAACATTTCTTGACTCTGATCAGCTTTATATCCACCTGCAACAGTCCTGAAAATCCTGTGCTTTTCATCTTTATCTCCACTTCCCTGTATGTTGTTGCTAGAGTTGCTGGTGAACCAGTGGTTGGCTACTGAGAAGAGGCTGATGTGCTTAACCCCCAGTAAACCATCCTGACGGTTTTGTACAGATTTGGCCAAAAATACACACCATGAAGAGATTAACAGTTCATAGACTTACACCATAGTACAAAGAGCTCACTTTAATCTAAGGAGCAGAGAACATAAAAGTCATAGTGATGTTAGTCTCTGCTAACCTGACAGGGAATGATAGACCTGATAAGTGATGCTACTTTTCCACTCCCTGTTATATAACACACCTTGAAATCAGGTTAAGGCTCACCAGATAGGAGCAATCATTGTAAACCATGTTTGGTTAGACAGTGTCCTGCACTAAAATAGCTTTCTGAGCCAAAAGGAGGGGGTTCATTTAATTTTCATGAGAAGAGGCTGAAGGAGCTGGACTTTTCAGCCAGGAGAGGCAAGGCTGAGAGGATCTAACTCACCTCCACTACTGCCACTACTGCTATCCACTGGGTACCAAACTGGCTGGATAGCCAAGCACAAAGAGTGGAGGTGAGTGGAGTTGAATCCAGTTGACAGCCAGTCACTAGTGATATTCTCCAGGGCTCAGTATTGGGGTCAGTCTGGTTTAATATCTTTGTCAGTAATTTATATTGGATATTGGGAAAAATTTCTTCAGCAAAAGGATTTTCAAGACTTTCCAGGGAAGTAGTGGAGTCACCATCCCTGTAGGTATATCAAAGAAATGTAGATGTGGCACTTAGGAACATGTTTTAGTGGTGGACTTGGCAGTGCTGGGTTAACAGTTTGATTTGCTGATCTTGAAGGTTTTTTCCAATCTAAATGATTTATGGTTCTATGATACTAAAGAGTGTGCATGGTAAAAAGACAAGAGACAAAGGTCACCATTTGCAACAATGGAAATTTCAATTTAATATAAGGAAAAATTTTTACCATAGGTGTGGGGAAAGCAACACAAGAGTGGCCTGGAGGACTTGTGCAATCTGGGAGATTTTCAGTGCTCAGGTAGGTAAGACCCTGAGCAACCTCATCCAATTTGGTGGTTGGCATCCCAGAAGCAAACTTTCCGACATAAATGGTTTCATTATTTTCTGATTTTCCATTTTAAGATGTGGCTGGCTATTTTGGTGTTGGATAAAAGCTCCAAAACCCTTCTGAAAGTGTGGATCAGGCCCAGCAAACAGTGTCACTTGGGAAATTCTGGCTTGCAATCTCTTCTGTGCCTCAGTTCTTCACTTGCTGCACCATACACAAGTGCTGTTGTGCTCCCCAAGTACTTGGGAGGGAGGAATTAAATACAAATGGTTTCCATAGAAGGGAAATTCTAGGTAGGAATCACACACACATACAGTCTTTAGAAAATTTAAAGCAGAATTTATTATTGTATTATTTGGCTTGCTGACTTTTTGCCTGTCAAAATGGCTCTTGTTGATACTACTGCATCCCTGAAGACAGAAAACAAAGTTGACAAATGCCTGCCAGGCAGGCAGCACTAGCACTGTCATTTGCATTTTCTCAGTGGAAAACTGGAATTCGTTGTCAAACCTCAAATTTCTCATGACAAAATTTCAGTTATGCAAAAACTGTTTCTAGGCAGGACAGTCCTTAAGTAGCTTCTAATAAGAATATATTATTTTTCCTTTTGTCTTTCTCATGCACTTAACCTTTAAATGATTACAGCTCTTGTCATAAACTGACCAGACAATGTAACATAATATATCTCCTTTCAAGGCCAGGGCATCTAGGTTTTTCCTTTAATAGTATTATTTAAAAATAATGGCTCAAGTGTTCAGTTAAAGCCAAGTGGAAGCTACTGCTTATTTCAGCTGCAGCCCGAGTTTGCTCTGTGACTTAAGGAAAACTATTTAAAATTGTCACTTGTAAAATGAGAATACTCTTTTCTACCCATAAGGAGAAACAACTTCTTAGCCTGGAAGGTCTGAGTCAGATGCAGTTTGCAGCCCTGGCAGCTTCTGCCCTCTTCCTTCTCCTGCTCTCATTTAATGGGAAGGCATCATTCAGCTAGGAAAGGTAATGTAGATAGGAAGGTAAGGTCAGATGATCAGAATTTATTTTGCTGATATTGCTGCTGCAACCCAGCAGCTTGTTGCCTGAGGGTCTTACCCTTTGCTCTGTGAGGTCATTTAAATCTTGCTGAAAAAATTCCGCCTCTCTCTTAGCCCCCATGAAACCCAGCTGCTGTTTTCCTACATCTTGGTCTCTGCTGCTTCATTTGTGATGTTGGTGTAGCTGACAGTTACTTTCTTGCCTGTTGGAAAATGACTAAGACAATGGTCTCCCTCCTGCCACCATGCTCAGGAATAGCAGTATTAATGAAAATTTTCTCCCTGCTGTAAGATAACTCAGGCTGGCCAAATCTGACTTAGCTTCCAAGAATCCATCTCAGCAGTGAGCTCCTGTAGACCCCAAGAAAGCTGGTGATGCTCAGCTGGTGATACTCAGTCTTTGTAAACTCAGCCTTGCTTCTCATCTTGACAGAGTAAAGAGTGGAAATGCTCCCCATGTTTAGAGGGAGGTGGTTAGGGAGGTAGATGTGGGTGTGCTCCCCTTCCAAACCCATTGTGCAAAGACCTTGTGGTGTTTGTATTTGCCTACCCAAATGTGCTTCCTACGGGAGCACCGAATTAGCCACGGGAAGGGAATGGGTCCTGGCACAGCCCTCTGAGACCCACAAATAGATGAAAAGGCTTCACCTGCAAGATGGGCATAGCTGTCTGAATGACAGAGTTGTCTGATAGTTCAGAGATAAACCTGAGACTCCAATTGAAATGCGTTTGATGGCTGGAGTTCAGCCTCTACTAGGCAAGAATCCACAGCATAAAGTGAACCAGTTTTGCACCCGTTTTGTCCCTGCCATCTCCTGACTAAGAAAGGCCCACCACTGTCGTAAAAGGTATTACAAAAATAGTAATAAATCCTATTCAAAAAGGCTTTGATCAAAGAGCTTTCTCATTTTCTTTCCTTGTTTTCTCTATTTCTCTTTCTTTTCCTGTCCTCTCTATTGTCTGATTATTCTAGACAACTGTGTCTGACGGCCTGGGGGAATTGATTTTGGTCCTAAAAGTGTCCATGAGGCTGGAGGGTGGGAGCACATAAAAATCTCAGATACATAACATATGACACATATACATGTAAGTCTCACATACCCTGGTACTGGCTAACAGTAAAGAGAGCATCTAAAGTGATTAAGTACAGAATAGCTTTGGTCTGTGTGTCCCTTTCCAATTGCTCCTGGAGTCATTTCAAGATAGTCACCTGCTCCTGACAGTCCTCTCTCCTGACTCTCATCTCCCTGCTCCCACCCCTCCAGAAGCCCCTATGTGGGACTTGGATGATCTGCGTTCAAGGCCCCGCTTGACCATAAATTTTTTGTATAACATTGTTTGGGGGTTTTGTGCCACTGCCACCAGTGTGTCAGCTTGCCACCTCTACAGAGAGGGAGTAATTCTTGCTTGCTCTGTGTTCCTGCGTGCAACTCCTAGGACAAGGCCCTAGCTCCAGCTCTGAGCTGGGCTCACCTGGCCAAGCCCAGAAATAGATCACCCTGCACACCTTGCAGCAAGCTCCCATCCCGCTGTGCCCCCTCTGCGGGGATGTGCCCTGAGTGACTTCTCATCACGCCAACACAAACAACCCCAGTCCCTGAGGAGCTTTATGGCACATATCACATAGGTGATACACAGCACAGCACAGCACAGCTTTTCTTTTTCCTTAATGTGGAGGTTTCTCCCCTGCCTCTGTATCCAAACTGTACATCCTGCCCTCCTGCAGAAGCCTGCTCTGTGATCAAGGGAGCTTTGTGTCACGTTTCACTGACGCCCAGTTGAGGCACCCAGGCTTGGATCACTGAAGAGAAAAACCTCCATTTGTTCTAAAGACATCCCTCCAAATCTTGTCACAAGCAATCAGACAAGTTTGGCAGAAAGAGCCCTTCGTCTTGTGTAATAAACAGAAAAAACTAGTATATGATCTAAGCTCCTAACCATGCTTAAATCTGTTTATTCTGATATTTCCCTTAGCACATATAATCAAAAAAAATGTTAGTCAGAGTATTTCTCTCTCTCTGACTATCTTCCTGTCTGCCTATTTTTAATGATATCAGAATTAGGTGATTGCTGCTGTGGATTATGTTTACATGAAGAATATGCACAATGATGACTGTATTTTCACACCTTAGCATAAGCCTTTTGGCTTAGTAAAACATTAGAGTTTTGAAATCCAATGTTCCAAAGGCAAAATACCCTGAAAAATAATGATAAGTCTGCAACAGCAACTTATCTGCACCTAGACATCCTCTATATTTGAAGGTAATGTATTAACAAAAGCCTTAAGATGACATCTTATGTGTAACAAATGAATCTAGAATAGAAAACAGTTAATGTGTTCACACTACTGTGGTTAAAATTTTGAACTTATCTTTTGTCTGATGCTTGAGCAATTCTGTATCACAGCCTGAAGATTTGATTATCAACACAAACAGAAAGAACTAGTCCTGGTTTGTCAGTGAAGCTGTGGCCAGTTGACCCTGGCTGGACACGAGGTGCCCACCAAGGCTGTTCTATCACACTCACCTCCTCAGCTGGGCAGGGGAGGGAAAACATAATGAAAGGCTTGTGGTTCGAGATAAGGACAGGGAGACATCACTCACCAGTTATCATCACAGGCAAAGCAGACTGAACTGGGGAAAATTAATTTATTACCAGTCAAAATCAGAGTAGGGTAATGAGGAACAAAACCAGCTCTTAAAACACCTCCCCCTCATCCCAACTTCTTCCTGGATTCAACTTCACTCCCCATTTTCTCTACCCCTCCTCCTCAGCCACATAGAGTTAGGGCATGGCATCTGTTGTTAGTTCATCACACATAGTCTCTGTCATTCCTTCCTCCTCACAGGGAAGACTCCTCACCCTCTTCCCCTGCTCCAACATGCAGTCCCTCCCACTGGAGACGGTCCTCCATGAACTCTTCCAACATGGGTCCTTCCCACGGACTGCAGCTCTTAAACTGCTCCAGTGTGGGTCCTTTCCATGCGGTCAGTCCTTCAGGAACAGACTGCACATGTAGCAAGCCAGGAGGCTTGAAGCAGAGCTACATTTGGATGTGGAAGCCCCTGCCTCTCCCTGGGAAGAAACACAGAGCTCAAACCCACTCCAGGCAAGGCAGGCAGTCTTGCTCAGTCTCCGAGGCACCGAAGATCAGGATGCCCTGTGCTGCAGCAATTCCTTGCCTGCTGGCAGGGCAGCAGCTTCTGAGTCAGCTCTGCCCCAAATCAATAACAGCTAAGAAGAAACCAGAGCCCAGCCTGAAGCAGGTAACAGGTGATATCTGAGTATCTGCAAGAGTTCAGAGTCCAGAGAGTTACTTGGTGTGTTGGCTTTTGTTTGGTTGGTTTTCTTTTTCTAAATTCTTTTTCTAAACAAAACAAAACATGATAACATACTGCTTACTATAAAAATACTAAAATTAAAAGTTCTGGCACAGTTGGTAACCCACTATGAACACTGATGAACAATGACTCTTGTTCTACCACCTGTTTGTTAGAAAGGTACCACAAAACTGGACAGGAGAGTCACAAGATGCAATTCAACGACTAAGGGTGGAGAAAGAATAAAAGAGACTGCTGCCTTTCAGGGAAAGACTTAAGGAGCTCAATCTGTTTCAGTTAATCAAAAATAAGATTGAGAAGCGGTGTGGCTACAGGGTATAATTACCCACATGGGGAGAAAATACTGGCTACAAAAGGGATCTTTAATCTAGCAGAGAGAGACATAAAAAGAACTAATTACCAGAAGGTGAAACCCAGCAAATCTAACACAGTAATGGGGCACAACTTCTTAGGAGCACAGATGATTAATCACTGGAACAAAATACCCAGGGAAACAGTGGGTTCTCCATCTCAGTGGTCAGGGTGAATGCTGCTCTGTAACACCTGCTTTCAGCACGAGATGCCAGACTCCCTAAGGACACTCCTAGTGGAAACCTATGGCCTGTTTTGCACCAGAGCAATACTTCTTTTACCTCACATCCACTTTACCTCAGGATCTCTTCTGCACAAAGGCCTTCAATTCTGCACCAATAATGGTACTTTCTCACCTTAACTTTGCCACTTTTTCTGCTGCTTCTTCCATGGCAAGTTCTGGGAATAATGCTTGGATGCCCAGCCTTTTGTTGCTCCTGACTAGCATGCTCTCCTTGGCCTGGGCATCCGCCCTACTTTCCCCACACCATACTGTGACATCTCTCCACTTTTCTCCTTACAGCCTGCTCTGTTTCTTTGCATGCATCCCTACAAAAGCTGTCTGTGCTACCAAAGAGCTGAAGGAACCAGGGCAGGGAGCCCCAGGACAAAATCTGTCACTCGCTGCTCTCACTTGCCACCTCAGAACTTCCTGCCTTCAGTGACATCTACGCTCTGAGAGACACGAAGATTCAGAGAGGGTTTCCCAGGAGGAGTTCTCCTTGTGCCACCATGCACTTAGCAGCCTCTGGCCCTTGAGAAGTGTCTGCTCTGCCTCCCTCTTCCCACCCCAGCAGAAGGACCCAAGGCATGGGAGTCAGGCTCACCACCAATCCTGACCCACCGCTTCCCTGGCAATATATTCCCTGCCACAGCTGGGAATTTGTAACCTGGGGAGCTTGTAACCTGGGGAGTCCCTAACACTCTGCAGACAGAAGGTTTCACGGACTTGATACAGTTTTGTGATAAAGTGGCCCACCTGCTGGCATTTCAGGGCCAAATAGGCTTTTAAGGGACGCTCCATTGGTGAAGCTCACTTGCCAAGAGTGGTGCAAAGCTCCAGCCCCACCAGAATCCTCACTAAACTACTTTTTTTTTTCATCTTCATCTTGCAAGGCAACTTTATCTCTTCCTTCCAGGAGCAGACATAGCTAATGTACACTTTGCATTTATCAGCATCGGCATGGATTATTAGAAGAAACCAAATCTGGGCCTCAGTTTAAGGTTGCCACTCAATTCTGGCCAGGACAAAAAGCTGCCTTTTATATGGCTGAAGCCTCAGAAGGCATGCAGACTTTCTGCCCTACCCTTCTCTAGCTCTTCAATAGTGTCTGACATCAATTCAAAGTCTCATTTCTCAAAGAAGCTGAAAGATTGAATCCCTTCTCCATGAAGGACCAAATTTCAATCTGTGCCACTGGTGGACAGCTCCTCTGAGCCAATGCCTCTGAGAATGGACAATAAAAGAGCTCTGAACGAAGAGAAGTATATCTATGTGGAAATTGTTTAATTTGGGATCAAGTGCACTCCTAAGCCTGGGGGTCTTTAAGGGATGTCGCTCAGCTTTCCTTGGAGGCAGCTTTATTGCCACCACTGACACTAACAATACAAAAACCTTTATTCTCCACTCATGCCCTCACTCCCACCAAAGACAGCAGCCATTCATGCAGAGTGCTGGCCCCAAAAGGGGAAACTGCGAGAGGACCCCTGAACTCTGTGTGGGAATTAATGACTTTTCTTCACATGAAAATTGCTTGGAGGCTGCAGTAATGGATGCAATATAAAACTCTACATATAAGCAGGAGAACTTGACCCAGAATTTCTAGGTCAGCTGTCAAAGCAATAAACCTAATTTCTGGCACTCTGGAAATGAGTGCTGAATAAGGGAATTGCACAGATGAGGACTGCAGCTTGTAGAAGATGAAGTCTAACCTACCCAACTTCAACTTAATTCTAACTTCAAATGCTGTTCCAGAGCTCACTCCAAAAGCACTGTCACTAGACCTGCATCATTACCATTGCCCCGAGAAGAGCTGTGTAAGATGCTGCAAATGAAGAGTCTAGGTGGAAGCCTGGGATTCTCCTATGGCTTTGCTATCATCAAGATTCCTGAGCTTACACTTTTTTTTTCTCCCCCTCCAGAGTTAGAAGGGCTAGGGGAAGTCATAAAGGAGCAATAATTTAGTACATTAAATATGCATGCATGTGTACATATATTTATAAAGAGAGAGAAAAAAAAGAGAGTTACGAAACTGCGAATCCATGAGCCAGTTACAACTGACTTACCCCCCTTTCCACCTTTTTCATTTATAGTGCAAAATAGACTTTAAGCTCCAATTCCAAAGTAATCATTGCAGTAATTCCCTCTAGAAGAGAATCACTATTTACTGCTTGCATTCTCACCTCAAATAGAAAATATCAAACTGCAAACATAGAAGAACTGGGGTTAAAAAAAGGTATCCCCATTTTTCTCAGAATGGCATATCTGCAATGTATCTTGTCGTGTAAAAACTGAATTGTGTATTTTCCACTGAATTTTCAGTGGGAAAAAAGTCTATTATTTCTGGAGCCTTTGTAGGTGATACTTATGTCTCCACAATTACATGGCGTGGAGTAAGGCCACAACCCAAACATTTTATCACACAATCACTGCATGTTGACGCATAGCAAGGGGAGGCTGTGGTGATGAAAGACTGAGAGATACCAACAAAGAACCATCTTTCTAACAGGTATAACATCACTGGTGATCTCAGCAGCCAAATACTGGTGATAATCTACCGAGAGTTAACTAGAAATCAAGTATTAGAAGATATAAAATTACATTAGGATCATGCTTGCAGATGCATTTAGGATAACACAGTGATGTGTTTGCCATGCTAACAACACTAGTCGATTAACAAACCTTCCAGGCCAAACTACAACTGAAAAAAGAGACGCTAATCCAGTTTCTGAAGTGCAGCAGTGCACGAAGCGTGGACTCACTCCATATGTTCTCTCCCTCCTTGCAGAGTAAACCTCAGTGTTGCTTTTGCATGTTTAATGACAGTTTTCTACAACTCGCTGAGCCTAGGAAATATTGGCGGCGCTATGAGTGATTAAATTCAACTGGAGTGAGGCCAGCTCATCTCTCCATTCTTCAAAGTTGGTGGAAAATGTGCACCAGTAAGAGGTGAGGGTAGTAAGTTCTCCAGCACCAAAGAAAGCTGCCACCCTGCTTAAAGTTTGCCCCAAAGAGGCTGTCCCGCATGTGGAGATGCCTCAGCACCTGCTAGTCTACCCAGCCTCACCCTGATCTCTCTACAATGAGACTGAACGTTTTATACAGTAAATAAATAATCTGGGGCTATGAATCTTGAGGCTGTTATTTCTTCCAGGCTTTCTGTTCTAATCCAGAGCAGAAACTTCCTAATGATGCCATCAGCCGCAAGAAAGGAAGCTCGAGTTACCACAGCCTCTGGATAAAATAGTGTGTGTGCAGTACACAACTGCCTGTTTGTTCAGATAAGCAGGTGTCGTTAACAGTGAGCCCTCTGACTGCCTGTAATAAGGCAAAATCGGTTTGATACCTGCCCCCACTGCCAGATGAGAGCCAATGGGCTGTAACGCATCCACTCTTTTCCTTCCACTTATGCACTAAGAGATCGATCAAAATGGCCCTTTGCAAATCATGAAAAATGAGCCTTATTTGTGCCCAGCACAGTCCTATCATGCATTTACTCCATCTCCACAGACCCCCCACCCATCTCCCCCCTTTCCTCTCTTCCTAGAAGATGCTATGTGAGTCAGGAATGTGACAGCTCACACATGGCTCTCCATTCCCAGCTCTGCCATATGGCTCTACAGGCCAGAACCCAGAGAGATCACAGCAGCTGCAGCACAGAACTTTTGGGCTTGTGTACTCAGACTGGCATCCAAAATCTGTGCTATGGTGCATGGAAAGAGGGGGCTGGTGTGTCAGAGCAGCCTGAATATGACACTGAGCAATTTAGTGAGCATGTGAATGTGCTGGGTTTAGCACTTGGGGTGTCCGGTCTTTTGGGAGAGCAAAAGGCCTCTCTCCAGCATTAAAGGAAGATGTTCTCATTCCCGCTTTCCAAGGATGGAGAGTAGAAGGTTTGCCCCTATCTGGTGACAGATTTGGGGCATTCTCCTCCTTGAGGGAAACCAAGTTTGTTTCTTTTCCTAGTGAAGACAGACTTGTGTATCTTTCTCAACATTCAAGTTGTTTAACAACCTGCCCATCTTTTAGGCTTTCCCAACCCTTATCCAAGGGTCAGACAGTAAGAAAGTACTTCTGCTCTGTGACTCTCAACTCCATTGATTGGAGCATTTGCCTGGGAAGGCAGAATGTGTGGATTTCGCATTTTGCCCTAAGCAGTTGTTGAAGTGTAAGGTAACAATTTCCCAAGGCTGAGCTTATTAGCTTGGTCACATGAATATGATTTGAATGCTTTCAAACTGGAGCTTGCCTTGCAATGTGCTGCTGCATTGAGGAGATACCCAGATGGCAAATGGCTGGCTCTGATCCCTCTAGGCAAGTCCATCATTATGGGAAGAGCCACAGAAGAGCAGAGAACAGAGCACGTATGGAAATCCCAAGTGAGCGGCAGTGCTCTGATAGACAATCCCATACGTGCTTCTAGAGCTCCTACAAAAAATGAGTATGGATGTTATTCGTAAGCTCTTCAGCTGTGCTCTGGTAAGCAAATCCTTGTTTACTACCTACCTTTCAATGTCTGTTGCTAACATATTGTCTCTTGTCTTCACAACCTTTGGCAGATGCCTGCAAGAGTTGCTCAGAGACTGGAAAGCAATGCCCAGTAGAAAGAGTGTCCCCAGCATTTTCCTTCAGTGAGCAGCTTCCCTATCATCTTTAATCGCTGTGGGATCAGACTCCTTTTTGTTTGCCAAAGGCTTACTGTCAGTTTCAGTGTAGGAATTGCAAATGTTCATCTCTTGAACAATTGCCAGATACTTCTTCAGGAAGAAGGAGAGAGATGGCTGCTTATTGACGCCAGCCTGCATCCTGAAGGAGAGATTTCCAGCTCTTACAATTTAGATTGCACCCTGTTTAGAGTGCAACAAAGAGAGGCCATAAATTACAGTAAGCTATGAAGTCCAATCACAGAAGAAAGATCAGAATAAAATTCAGGAGTATTTTTCTTCCCTGTCCTGTGTATGCTCCCCATAGATCAGTATAAGAGTAGGAGGGAAATGTGTACACCCTGACAAGAGTCCTTCTTTTGCTGGGAGTCTGGGTCTTTCCAACAAGTTTTAAATTGTTGAAGCATTTGAAATGTAGCCAGGTCATTATGCATTGAGATTAGTTACAGGATATCTCAGTAACAAAAAGTAGAGGCATGTAAACCTATTTTTTAAAAATCTGCTCCCCACGCAGGCTGTACGCATTGTGGTCATTCTGCTGGAACTGCTCAAGGAATGTAAAGCTAAGTATTTCTGCAGGTCTTTCCAAGGTTGGGGTTGTAAGGCAAAATTAGGGGGAAAAAAGGAACAAGCCTTTACAGTGCATGGTTGGTATATGATTTTCAAACCTTTATATCTGAGCTAAAGAAAACTCAATTTCCTTCACAAAAAGGCTGGGCATTGGGACCTAAGCACAGCTATTTGCACGGCAAATCAGTTTTCAACTCTCAGCCATTTTTCTCTTAAGAGTTGTTGAGAAGGGTCACAAGACACAATGGGAGAAATGCATTCTGCTTTTCATTCTCACTTAAAAATGGTCTGAATACTTTACATGTAAACTTTTCAAAACTATTCACCAGGCATGGCATATTTTAGTCTAGAAGGTGGATACTTCACAAGCTACAACTACTGAAAAATAATTTTTTTAATAAATAAAAATTTTCCCTCCTAAATATAGAAATAGCTTTCTCTTACTTTAATATGTGGTACTATGTCTTTCTAAATATGGAAATAACACATCATTTTGCATCTAGTACCTTGAATCTAGGCTTTTAAGACTTCTAGGATGAAAAAAGTGGCCAAATAAAAGTGACAAAATATGCAGGAACTTGAAAAAAAATTCAGGGTTCTGTTTTTTCTATTCACTTCTGAAGCACAAGAAGCATAAAAGTACTAGTGTTTGCAGGTGTTGCAATAAGGCATTGACTTATCTGGTTTTACAGTGAGATCATTCTGCTCTAATTTTGTATGGATTTTAATGTGATAAATGTAAAGGATTTTTCTCATGGCTTTTCCTACACTAAACAAGAGACCCACGCAGCATTTGGTAGGAACTCATTTCTAACTTTTAATGGAAGATAGAGTATGATTCCTTGTGGAAGCAGATCTGCTCCATAGGAAGGGTTGGTCCTTGAAACACAGGATGGGCACTTTCTAAAACCACACATAAACTCTGGCTTCTGCCAGATATGATTTTTTTTAACCAGGACAAAAGCAGCTATGGAAAAACAACAGAAATGCCAACAAGCTTAACAGACCTTTCTGATAACCAGTCAGCACACAGTACCAGAGCATGCAATTCTAAATCTGCTCCCAAGAAACACAGCTTGACATTTGGTTTGTATGTCAGGAGAGAAATGCTGCCTTCTTTGTTGAGATACATAACTCCACCTGAACTGCCAAAGACATTCTCTTTTGTTTTTTGATTCCCTGATCTTCTGAATTAATGAATTCTTTAATATCAAAAAGGATGTAATTCTTGGCCATTTGTGCAGCACATGCGCTGGCCTGAATTTCAGTTTCATGCAGATAGGTGTGAAATGCAGGAGCTGACACAGTGGAGATGCAGTTCTGCCTAGTCCACTGTCGTACTTGTGACACCTGTGGATGCACAGTTACAGCCAAAGAGACAGTCCCAGCTGCACCCTCACCTCAGAACCATCTCACCTTTCCTCCAGTGCTGCCCCAAAGCGTCCATGGCCACCAGGGCTCCCAGGCTCTGCCCGTACAAGCACTGCACCCCTCGTTTTTGTTATGAAAACCCTGGTCTCCAAGGGTGATAGAACCCTAGGTCTCACTAGGTGACAGAATGGCAGGGAGAATGCCTTTCGAGAGCAGAAGTTCACAACCAAATAGAAAGATGTCACACTGTACCACCTCAGGCAGACACCGTGGGAGCAGCAGCAGTACAGCTGCCAGTAGCACTTTCTTCCTTCCTGCTTCTCTTTGTACTGCTCTGGAGTGGCTGAGTTGATACTAACCATGCCTCTGTTGCCATTTGGGCATATGAGTACCTCAGCATGTGGCAGACTTTGCAAGGATGAGAAGTGACATTCAAGGTAGATCTCATCCTAGGGCAAAGAAGCAGAAAGTCAATTCAGGCAAATATTATCGAGTGATTTAAATACATTTGTTGTTCTTAGTCTTTTGGGTAATAATGAGTAACAGCTTTTGGGACAATTGCATAAAAGGTGTCTGAATTAGGACAAAATATAATTTTGTAAGTACACACAAAAAAAGGATAAGGAGGAATGGAAATTATAAAGTAATATTTATGATTTATGAAAAAATTCTTCATTTTACTGCTAATCATAATGGGCTCCTGCTGCTTATAACCTTATTGTAATCAAAGGGTTATATTCATTTCTTGCATAGTTATGTGCACATAACTCCAATGGAAGCTAGTAAGCATTTTGTGCTTGCTGTGAGGAGCAGAGGTGCCATACAATTAAATGATTTACTACAGCTGCATTAGAAACAATGAAGATGGCCTAGAATGTTATAAATGTAGATAACATTGCCCAAGGATGTATATAGCATTGTCCCTTTGACCTTTTGCTAGGTGTAAGACAGACATAGTCACGGGCATTGGAGGCAATGGGAGGACAGGTTTCTTGAATACAGCAGTCACAGGGCACCTCAGGAAGCAAGGATAATGCAGAAATCAGGGGGAAAAAAAAAAAAACAACCTGCTTCCAAAGCTGAATTCTCCAGATTTTTTTGTGTCATTTTGAGTTTAGACAGTCTGATTTTGAAGAAAAGAAACAGCAGCAGAACTATCCTTCTCCCTAATTCACCTTAGAAATCAGCATCATTGTCTTCTCAAGTGAGATACAGCATTTAATGAAGGAGCTGCTACCAGTAATTGAAGCATCTAGATCTTAAATGCTTACACAGCACACAGAAGCTCCTGAATGTTGCAATCTGGAAAAAAGGACAGATATCCGAATCCCTATTTAGTTAACAAAACAAGTAGCACTTGTTCTCAGATGTTCCAGACCCCCCAAGGCTCCAGTCTAACTGCTTTCAGAGGCTGTGGACAAACATCCTCCTTCAGATCCAGCTGTGCTGCTGGGTGTTACCAGTGCAGCTGCTCATCTGTGGTGTTCTCCGTCCTCTGTCCTCTTCCCACCGCTTCCCTCCTCTAGTGTTAAGCACCCTTTTGAACCAGCCCACACAGCAGTTTGTGTCAGCATTCCTTAGTTTGTGCCAAGTGAATTCATTCGGCTCAGTTTAAGCGGTTTAAATAGGAGGTGGCAGCAGTGATTGTAGCCCTGAGGCACAAACTTTGGGCAGGAAGGCAAGGATAAATGGTCGTGCAGCAGCCACCTGGAAGCTGATGAAGAGAACTAAGAAGCTCGGGTGCAGAACAAAGGTTAAGTAGCAGTTCAGATCTAATAAATCATTTTTTCATGATGAGAAAGAAAAAGTCCCATGGAATTATCTGCACTGGGTCACTCCCATGGGCTGGATGCACTGGACCAACAGGTCTTGTGCCATCCTGTATATCTGATTTTTCAGCTTCTCCCCTGTTCTCAGATGTCTCATCTGCAATGAATGGAAATACACTGTTCAAGTGTGGCTGCCATCCATCCACAGTACTTGGGTCACATTCTTTGTTCCTCTGCCTGTACAAGCTGTACCAGTAACCTTTGAAATCCTTGGGGTTTGGTATTTCTTAGGGACTCACACAAATATTCCTTGTCAAGTATCACTGCTTAGCATAATCAGTCCAGAAAAACATTAATTTTGTGCCTCCAAGATACACCCTTAGCAGCTGTGATGCAAACAGAGAGTGTCTAGCTCCCCATATCTGGTGTGCTCCCATGCAGGAAATCCCAGTCCCAAATGTGACAGGAATACCTGGATGAAACACATAACTCAAAAAGCTTGACTGGTCCCAAAAACACTGGTTGTACTGTATTTGAAGAAGCAGCATTTGCACCTACAACATTTATTCTCTTTGGTCGGTGGCTCTAAAGAGCAAATCTTGCAGCCTTTCTCATATAGGAAGTGATTCAGGATGACTTTATCGTCTCTCCCCTTTGCCCAACCCCAGCTGTTTGAAGATGTCGTCATGCAGTGTCTGCTAATAGTATTAATGTGCCAAAATGGTGGCTAGACAAAGAAGTAGCATCCATGCAAAGAGACAGCCCAGTTTCCATATCCCTACCTTTGGGGAGCTGTGATGCATGAGGCATCCCAGCAACCTTCTCACAAAGTGAAATTCAGCTGCAGAGAAGTTGGGAATCCCCAGCCAAATCAGCTGATATGGCTGGAAAGGAAGTGTAGTCAGTAAAAAACCAAATCAAGAAAGTATTAACTAAAGTCACCTTGCTCTCAGTGAGGACAGGTCATAATCCCCCCTGAGTCCCTCTGGGAACATGAGAGCTTAAATAATGAATCTCGAAGTCTCCTTTGTCAGGGACAGTAATGTGACACCTCTATCTCTCCTCAATTTGTCCTCTGCAGCTGACTGATTCCCAAGGAAGAGCAGTGAACTTTCAGATTCTCCTCCAGTACACAGAGGGGCAGGGAGCATCCATCAAGGACCTGCTCTTACATTTTCAGTTGCCTCCTGTCCTGCCCCAGTCAATTATGCAGTTGTAATAGAGGCTGTTAGAAAGTGACAGTATTCTGCCCCAGAGCTTGCCCCATTCAGAGAGGCGAGTGAAATCTGGGCTTCTCTCACTTTTAGCATCCTCTAGATTAAATTAAAGAGGTGATATTTGTGTTAACTTATCTCATAACCTGAGGAAGGATTTAAACAATCTGAAACCTCAGACAAGTTCAGAGAGTGATTCTGCAGTTACGCCTCATAACCCTGAAGAAGACAGTGCAAAGGCTTACAATAACAAGCAGCCCTTTTAGGTATAGAAATGCTGGTTCTAATTCCCCCTACCTTTACAATGGCATTAGAGTGAAAGTAAATACTATTTTTGCATAATTTTTCCTTGCTGTTACAACAGGGAGAAGGCTTGATGGGACTATAGGTCTGATTACAGCATATATTGGCTGCCATGCAGTCTCTTAGCCACAGTCTCGGAGCACCTGCTCCTTTTTCCCCACTTTCTTAGATTGTGGTCACATTCCACTCAACTCTACACTACTAAAATTTGTTCAAAGACCTTTCTGCAAATGGGAATAAAAGGCCATATACATTTTCTTAGATCAGTCCCTCATTTCTTTTGTTTTGCAACTGGCAGTGAACAAAATTCTTTCTATGGTTCCAGTTGTGTTCCAGAGTTCATTTTGGAAACTGTCTAGAGAGGGATTAGAAAGCAGAAATTATCTTCTTGTGGTCAATAGAACCTGCATGTTCCAGAGTGCCTCAAAGGCTTTTGTCCTCATTATATGACAAAGTGAGCAGTTCTTTAAGAAGCTCCCATAAATTATGTCTTCAAATAAAGATGTTCTGCTGTGTGTGTACAACGTTACTAATTTCCTTTGTCCAAGAAGGAAAAACATTAAGCAGTGGTGTGAAGGACACCTACAGTATCCCTCCTTTATGACTCATGTCCGCCCATCTTCACTACCTTTTATTCTGGACTCACTGTTTGAAGTCCTTTTTTGCTCTTCCCTTTCCAGAAAATATTCACTCTCTGAATGGTGTGATTTGTAAGAACAAATTCATCTAATTCACTGCAATTAGGAACATGGTAAACTTCTACTGGTGTACAAAAGATGAAAGGTAACGGCTAGCAAGTGATTATTGCTATCACTAGGTTTCTGTATAGAATTTCAGACAAAACATTCCTGCTCTTAATAGCTTGAATATCTCAAAAGAAATCCATGGTAACTTCATCAACAGTGTCTGAATCTTTTCACAGACTGGATGCTTTTCAAGAAATAATGTTTTAATCATCCTTCTTAATGAAGAAGAGAAGATCAGTACAATGTGCCAGTTCTGTTGCTTAGCCACTCAAAGTCGGCACGGCTTCACGTTAGCGTTGTTCACTTGGTGACTGCAGGATGCTGAGGCCCCCATCCAAGAACATGTGGGCCTCAACATAAGCCTGAAGGTAATTTTTCAGACTGTCTTGTGTTCAATGGCATAATCCTGCTCCAAGTACCTTGCAGAAACAGTATGCGAAAACCAGAAGGGAAGGGAAACGGGTGTTATTTGCAAACAGTTCTGATGAACAATTCCCTGTGTGGAACAGCTGACACTACACAGCACCTGGAGTGGTGGTCTCCTGAGCAAATCCAGGAGATGCAAATCATTTACATCAGTCTCCTTAACTTTCTGGACAAAGCCATTGTACTGAACTGCACTTCATTGGACTGCAGTAACTGGCACCTCCGAGCATGATAAGCCCATTGAAGCAGGGATCCTGTTACCTGTACTGTTTTTCTTCCTGTGAGGTCTGCGACAATCAGTCTAAAATTACACAGTTAAAATAATCCCTGCATCCACTGAGAGGTGAGAAGTGGGAACTACAGACAGATGTGGAGCACAGGAATTTTCTAAGTCCAAGTTCACCCTTTGCCAGAGTCTGGCAGGCTGTTCAGGCACCCAAGCAGCAATCCCTGGCACGTGACATCTGTGGGCAGAGAGGGAATTCATCTCCCTCCAGCTTCTCAGGATCGATGGCCAGCAGAATCTGCTTTGCCCTGTCTGCAAGTCTTCTGGTGTGAGAAAATAAGAAACTTTGCCCTAAAGGAATGGGTCCTGGCCACAGAAACCACAGACAGCAAGGTTCCTAGATTGAGAAAATTCTGTGATAATTGTCAGGATCTTATGGCTCTGCAGAGACCCAATAAAGCAGGAGTGTGCCGGTGCAACATCAGTCTGTACAAGACGGAGGATGCAAGGGTTTGGATGCAATAAGCTAGGCACACGTCAATTTGTGGGGACAGCCTTAGAGAAGAAATTGTTGTATTTTATTTCAAGTTTATTGTGTGCATACTTCTCATCAGTATCCCATCATCAGTCTAGACGATTGGAAATGTTTTTGGGTTTTTTTCCTTCAGCTGCATTCCTATTCTTTGCAGTGGCAAAATCACTCATGAATCTTAAACAGCTTTTGCACGGAATCAGCTCAGCTAATGAAAAAACAGAGAAGATTGCCATAATCTCTTGAATCTAAGGAGTAATATAGAGAACTGATTCTATCAGGATGAGGAAGAAAGAAAGACATGAAAAAGATGGCCAGGTGCATTATGAATTTTTTGCAATATATTTCTTTAAAATATGTAGGGGAGGGAGAGGTGACAGTATTTTAACAATACCATTATTTTACATCATCCTTCTCTTCATTACTTATGGACAGGCTGATGCTGAGATTTAGCACAGGAAACAGTTTTAAGAATCCATATATTCTTGGCTACAGTTCATGCCCTCAGACTGTGCCAGAACGCCAACTGAATGTTAAATATCTAACCTAGCTATGCATTTTTAATGCAGACTTTACCATTACATTGAAATAACACTAAGCACTAATGGCAAGTTCTTCTTTTTTAACACAAATACAAGGCAGTACCCAGAAACTGTACTGAAACAGTAGGTGTAGTCAAAACGAACATACACTGCGAAAACCTGTGATTTCTTCTCAGAGACAATGTGTCATTCACAGTAAATGGCATGAAATTAGATGTGACCACACTTGTGAATAAGGTTTGCTGGACTGGTAGCTCTTCATTTAGAAGATTTAGGCAGGTCTGCAATTTATTCTGGTGCTGCCCATCTGCATGCCTCAGCTATGCCACTTGAGCTGTGTTTGTCACTAAAGGCAAAGTAAGTGATGGCTCTTCTGCCAGTGCTCCACAGCCTTGCTGTAGATGTAGAGGTGGAAATCACCTCAGCCTGTCAGCCCTCCCACACCAATCTGGTGGCCCAGCACCCACCAGTGAGGCTCTTTTGGATCCAGGCCTTGGTCTAGGTCTCTGCACAGCAGTGCCCTGGGGTGTTTTGAGGCACTGACTTGGTCAGAGATGTCTGACCAAGCACTGCTTTGAGTAAATGTTCCTTTAGAAACTACGAGGATTGTTAAGCGAAATTAAACAGAGGAGGCACCTCCTCTTTCTTTCCATGGTTTCTCTTGTTCAGTTAAGCACTGATGGCTTCAAGACAGGGATTCTTCCTTGGTGTTTGTACAGATACAGCACAGGGCACCTTCAGTTTCATTGGCAACTGCTAAGCACCACTGCAATACACAATAATTACTATGAATTAATTGTATACACCAAAGAAATCAGCTGACTGGCAGGTCCTATGTACCCACTTCTGAAAGGATGATTAGCTCTTTATCATTCTCTCTGCTTTTAAATACGCACATAAGTGTACATACATATTGTACATACATACAAATTCAGTGATTGACCATTTTAAAAATAAGGTATATAAGGCTTGAGATCTGGAAAGAATGAGAAGGATGTTCCTAAACCACAAAATTTTAAGGATTTTGAAATTGTGTCTTCCATTTTTAAAATTATTTCTGGAACAAAAATACTAGGCTTTCACTACTGCACAAGTCTTTGATTCATTAAGCTTTTCTATTGAAAACAGAAAAAAGATTCAGTGTAAGGAGAAGAACTAGAGATCGGCTGCTATATAAGGAGATTTTTTTAAAAAAAGGAGAGACAATCTATATCCCTGCAAAAGATTCCACCAAACCTAGTCCTCTTTTTCCTGCCTTCCTAAAATACACAGCTTAAAGGATTCTTTCATTAGTATTGCCTTTTGCAATTTTCTGCTTTGGGTTTGCCTGCTACTAATTTAAAATATACTTACCCAGTAATCAAGACCCAGTTCTGAGAAGCGATGCTTCCTCACTGGCAGAAGGTCTTTCTCCAACAGGCAGGGATGAAACCCTGCCGGGAGGAAGCAGTTACAGCCCTGCAGCAGTTCACTAATGACCTAAAGTGGGATCCCTATTCAATAGTCAGGCACCAAACAGAAATATTTCTGTTTCTAATGCAAATAACGATTCCCGGATTTGCTTACTCATTCTGTCACTCAGACACCTGAAACGGATGGGTGCTCTGTTATGTACCAAAGGCAAACAGTATCACATTTATTTTCCTCAGGGAAATTAAGTTCTCGTCTCATGTCTTTACCCCAAGGTGTCCAAACACCATCTTAATTTCCTATTTCAGATGCCAAAGAGCAAGCAAAGTGACTAGTGCTCCTGATGCCTTAGATGGTTTTTTCTGGAATATGTTAGGTATTTTGTCATTGTTTCCTCTGTCAAAACTCTTACCATGGACACACCATGACAGGAAGAAGTACCTCAGTTGCCTAAAGAACCAGCACCTAGCTCTCACCACCAGCTAAAGTTAGTTGAAATGAATCCCACTCTTAGTCACTGCTGCTTTCTGGGTAGCTCAAAGATACCTGTTACAAGCTGCTCATGCTGTGCCAGCAGTCTTGCTTCGATCAATGCAACACCTCACACAGTGAGACATGACCCAGCTACAGGCAGAACTGATTTTCCTGTTCTAGAAATCAATGAATTCTGCCATTGATTTTCCTTAGGACCAAAATATTTCTTTATCTTCAGGATAATGATATAAGTATGGCCTTGACGGTTAAAAGCAAAGGTCTGTGCAGCCCAAGAGATAAAAAAAAATAAAAAAGAGCAGAAGCAAGCCTGGGATAGAGTGATTATCCCCATTCCTTTCCAGCAGCTAGAAAGTACATTATTACCTGAGCTTGCAGGTCTGTCTACATCACTCAATGAAAACTTTTTTTGACCTAATGCAAACACATTTATTTAATTGTTGTTTGAATTTAATTTCTTTTGGGCTTTCAAAACTCCCTGTGACAATGAGTTCCACAGTGTCATCTCTTGAAAACATATGGTGCTTCTTGTAAACCGAGTGTCTAATAAATTGTTCCCTCCCTCCTGGCATTTAAGATGTGAGCACTGCATTGGTTTGCATGGTAAAAAAAAAAAAAGTATGTTTTTATCATGTTATCTATTTCTTTCCTAATAATTTCTAATACCCCATTTGTCTTTTTGACCGCTGCTAGCTTTGAGCTAATCGTTTCTGAAGAATTATGTGTAATGATTCGCAAATCTGTTTTCTGAGTGGTAATAGCTCATTTAGAGTCCATCACTGTGAATGTATAGTTAAGGTTGTTTTCCCCCATGTGCATTACTTTGCATTTATTGACGCTGAATTTCATCTGCCATTTTATTACACAATCAGTAAGCTTCTTGAGCTCCTTCTTTAAGCCTTCACAAACAGTTTTATCTTTGACTGTTGTAAATAAAGTGATGTCAGCAGCTGGATATGCCAATGGATATTCACCTCCTTTTCGGGGAGAGCATTTAGAGGCATGCTGCACCTGTGGGACCACACCAACAATCTTCCTCTTCTGTGAAGCTGCCCCTACCTTCTAATGTCTACAAACTGAGTCTCCAAAGTGCCCAGTATCTCAGGAGTACCTACCCCATGTGACTTTCCCCTGCTCCTTTGCAGAGACTCATGCCCACCCACAACTTCTTTCTATACTAAAACTCCCTTTCCCAGAGCCGGGCCTCCTAGTCCCAACCCATCTCAGGGAGGCGACGCCCATAGTTCCAGTTTTCTCCGCGCTGTGCCTGAGCAGAGAAGCCCGTCCCGCCCTCCCGCGGGCGCAGCCCCTGGCGCCCGCCGCCCTCCCGGAACCCTCGGCCGGCGCGGGCCGGCGCGGCCCAACCCCTCGGGGAGCCTCCGGGCCGGCCGTGCCCAGCGCTCCATCTGGCGGCGAGCGGCCGGCACGGTCCCAGAGCCCTGCTGAGCCCGTCAGTCATTGCCTGATGTACTCGCTGCCATAGCTATGGCACTGTCACAGCCCTCCAGAAATTATGTGACCCCAGCAACAGTGGGAGATGAGTGCTTTTACAGGGGAGAAAAAACTCTAAAAATCCTGTTTACTACTCTGTTCACATCTTCTTCAAGGGGAGGTGAAAGAAGAAAAATTAACTGAAGGCCTTGAAAAGGCATAATTGATGAACAGGGAGCCCAGGACCTTGCCTGGGTAGCACGTTTCAGCCGGGAACTTACCTACTGTAACTCAGAGCTCAGTGCTTTTGTTAGCCTGCTGCTAACTCATGGCAGACTAGCTGCATCTGTAGAGCTCAGAGTCAGAAACACTGAGAAAGAAGTTGCTTTCTAGTTAATTCTTCACTTGCTCAGAGAGAGGGCACTGAGAATGGGGGGTTCATCTCCCTCACTCTGGGCAGCACTGCATGTCAAAACAAAAGCCAGTGCTGTAAAAAATAACTACTTTCTCAGGCTCAGGCCAGAGGACTAAGTCACTTGTTTGGCAGTCTGTGTTGAGAGTTCCACAGTAGCAGCAGCATCCTGGTACAGCAAAGTTCAGCACAGTTCTACCTGGAGAAACCAGCATGTTTGAAACTACTCTGTACATCTCTGAACTGCACAGTGCTAACATGCCCTGTGCACCTAGAAAAAAGTTCAGATACAAATATTTAAAGAACAGCCGTGGTTTAGCTCATCTCAGTACAGCCCAATTCCACAAAGGGCAGTGTGAAGACATAACAACATTTTTGTAACTTTTCTTTTCCATAAGATCACTGCATTAATTGGACGCTTCTCATCTTACACAGAGAAGCGTTTCTTTCTTCTATGCTTTTCCAGCACCTAGCACAAGGTGGTTCTTAGGTGTTACAAGAGAGTGAGCTGCAAACTCAGTCTAGTGCCTTGAGAAGCCCAGTTGGAAGCTACATTTTGGAGCACTGAAAAGGCCCAGAACACAAAATAAGTGGATAATATGCTATAGTATCCACAATAAAAAATTCCATCAGCTTGAAGCATGTTTGCAAGCAGACAGCTTCCACCTTTACTCGAGTTTGCAGGCTATTGGTCTGAAAGACATATGCCTGGACTGCATGGAAAGGACCCACTGCAAGGCTGAACGCAGCCACGATGTGCAGGAGGGCCTGGGAAGACACAGAGCCATTCCCTTTTCCTCTGACTTAGCACGTGTACTATTTGGCCTGGGGGAAACTTCAGGTGCCAAATGAGGCATTTAATCAACCTCAATCAGAAAGCTTTGTTAACAGTTGCAATTCTAAGCCAAAAAAGCAAAACTCTCACCTGATCAATATTCCAGGCCAGCCAACACCTGAATCATGTACATTGTGCAATTTCTAAATGTAAACTCCTTTTGTCTGTGTTCCTCCAAATGCTGCCACTGCACTTCAGTTGTGTGATCCAAAACCTAGTGCTTTTTTCAGCTAAGTAAGTCTATAGGAGGAAGGCAGAAGGGCATTAATCTTATTTCCTCCATGTGTAAATGTCTTTAGTGCCCTTGAAATCTAGTACTTGAGCTGTGTGTAGTCCATGGATACTCAGCCATCATCCCAGGCAGGGAACTTGACTGCACAGATCGTAAAAAGCACACAGGTCATTTGTTAGTTGCGTTTTGTCCTGCAGAGGGTGGCTAAGCATACCATGGAATCGTAGAATATTTTGGGTTGAAAGGAACCTTAAGGATCAAAGGGACCTTAAAGATCACCTAATTCCAGTCCCCTGCCATGGGCAAGGACACCTACCAGACCAGGTTGCTCAAATCCCCACCCAGCCTGGCTTGTTACAAAAAATTACTTGCTATTATTCTCTTTATCTCTCAAAAAGCAAATAAAAATACTCTCGAACTGCATTTATCACAGCTTCCTCAAGATAGACTCAAGCCTGTGCAAATTCTCTTTCTTGTTTTCTTTTAAACACTCTCTTTGTATTTGTCTTCTAAAACGTCACCAAAAAGACTTATCAACACTTTCTTGTGGAGACAATAGGAGGAGGAGAAGCTGACCATTAGCACTAAAAAGCAACTGCAAATTGGGCAGGCATGAGCCAGGTTAAGCAACCAGCTTGTACTTAAAGTTTAAGATGTTGCTTCCTCATCTTTCTCCCTGCTGCAGCTGCAAAGAGAAGAGATGTGCAGGTTAGATTAATCTTTTTTATAAGAAAAAGTGGAGTCTGTCAGGGTCCACACACTAAGGACCCCTGCACTCTCTTTGGATTGATGTATTCTGGATTTGATTAGCTCAGTTACAGATGGTGAAAAGTTCCTAGTAAAAAAATTTTTGTGGAAGGCAGAGATTGTCCTTTTTGAGGATGAAGCAGGTAATAAAAAGATTATGCTGCAGCTCTTCTTGATATTCCATACGTCCATTATCCATAGGCTGGGTAGTAACTGTGCAGTCACCTGTGGATGCTCCGCACAAACCACTGTGTGATTTCCACATCCAAAGAGAACATCAGCATGGTGCTGCAGGGTCCCAAGTGGGACTCTGCTTCTGCTGGACATCAGCTTCAACATGTCTGCACTGTCAAGGTCCCTCACCACATCCTTTTTTTCTACTGCCTCCTCTCTGCATGTTGTCCACACTATTTCAAATGCATTCAGTGCCAGCTGTCTTACTCCTTTTGTGAATTGTATTATGCCATCTGTATCACTGTTACCTTGCATTACCGAGAGAAAAAAGTCCTTGGCCATGTATGACTCTGTTTAATGTGTGTGTGTGTGTAATTATTTTACTGCTGTGTAGCTGTGTTGTATCAAGGTGGTGCCAACTGAATATTTAGTGATTTAGCTTGTTATGCCTGAGGTGGATTTTTATTGAAATGTGATATTTCTATTATGAGCTATAAGCCTCAAGTCCAAATTGTGCATCTTCAGAACTCTTCTCAGAATATTCTCAGAAAATTAATGTTTCAGATGCATTTGGTAGTTGTAATGCTTCTGTAATAATGAAAAAACACAGCTCAAGCTGCAAGCGTGATCCAACCAGCGTTTCAATCAAAGGAACATTTTATTTGACTTTTATGGCAGTCAAAGTGGGCCCATAACTTTTTTTAAATGTTTAAGTGAAACTGTAGGTCTTGAGGTACAAGCAGGAGGATGCTTGAATGCAGTGTTCAAATTACTTGGCACTAGACTTTGGTTTATGTAGCACAATTTCTAAGTAATCATTGCCAGAACATGAAGTGGGATCTAGAGATACTCCCCATGTCACTGTTGTTAGTCAAGTGACATTACATGTGTTGTTAACTGAGCAGTGAACTAAATGTGACAGATTTGGAAATGTAAAAATAATGTGACTTTGCACTTCATTTTTCTTCATTGTTCATCAAAGGAGTAATAGAAACTTATTCTTTAAAGTAGAAAGTGGTAGGTAATAATAAGCTGATTGTTAACCTCATCTCACCCCTACCATTAGTGTACTATCATGTAAAAAAAATTTAGAGAGTATTTACCAAAAAAACCCTACCAAAGCTTGCAGTGCCTGCCTTGTGTATTCACCTAGGCATGTCTCCAGTACAGGGATGGCAATTAGTGTGTAGTCTGCAGGGAAGATCCAATGGATAGAGCACAATGCTGTACCTGCCTTTGCATATCCAGAGGAAAAAATCTACATGATGCCCAGGACAGATTAATGCACAGGCGTGTGCCTGGGGCTCCAGCTCTGCTTTGATGTCAACAACATTTGTGTTTTCCTTATTAAGAAATGCTTTTAGCCCTCCTGGCCATGAAGGAAAGCTGGAAATGACAACCTGCATGGCATAGATAGAGCAACATCTGCTTGAATCTGCTGTCTGTGTCCAGCAGAGAGAAAGGCTGTACCTAAAGCTAAAAGGAAATCACAAGGACTTTTTTTTTTCACTAAATAAATAAAGAAGACAGAGAAGATTTTTCATTTTTAAAAATTCCATTTTCATGGATTCCATAAAAAGAGCACTGACAATCTGAAAATGTCTTCATTTTTCAAAGCTTACTCCCATAATAAGGCAACTAAATGGAATATTTCAGACAATTGGTTATATTTTTGGCAACCTAAACTGCAAATAAGCTTCAGTGTTCAGCCAGAAAGGAAATGAACTGTCCTGTTACATTACCACTATTGTAGGCAAGGTTGGGGAGAGACAGACCCTGCACCAGCTGCCCCAAACAACCCTCACCAATCTGTGACCAGATTTCTCTTTGGCTGTGCAGGGGGCTCCTCAGTGCCTTGTTTTGGCCATGCAGAGCTCAGGTCCTCTGTGCTATGTTGGTGTGCAGTGGGGGTAAACTTTCACTTTTTCCTCAGAATAGGCTGTGGAAATACTTACTGGATCATAAAATAACACTATTCTTGTAGTCCTTTTCGGTGTCTCACCAGTGACTGACAGCTCATCGCCAAAGGAGGCTGAGTGAGTCAGGAACAACCCACAGGGAGGGGTGATCTGTCAAGCAGCTCTTGTCTTTTGCTTTCTGGGCTGAGAAAATGCCCCTTCATCCCACTCAGAAGTTGTCTGAACCAGACAATCCTCACCTGCTTCCTCCTCTTCCTCCCCTTTCTCTGTCTGTGGCAGTGCCATAGTGTGTGTCACCACCACGGTGCTTTTAGTACCTACTGGGACTTGCTGAGGACACAGACAATGGACCAAAACAGCACAGGGAAGGGGGTTGAGGGCCACAGCTGAGGAAGAAAGAGTTCATGCAAATAAATCACTTTTCAGGTAATTCATCAGTCCTGCCTGTGAGACAGATCATCCCACCTTCTGCAGGAGTCTGGCCATCTAGAAAAGCTTTTAGTATGTCCTAATGCATCTGCCCCTTAATGTATGAGCAGAAGCAATCTCCAGTCTGGCATTGCCTTAGCTTTCCAGTACTTGACTCTGCAGCCTCAGCTAATAATGTTCTTTAGACGGACTTTCCGGTATGTGATTTTATGGATAAAAGGCACACAGTGCACTTGAAGAGAGGCCAGGTTGGCACAAAGCTACAGAAATTTTGCTTTCTTGTAACAAACTGCAAGGGGAAAAAGAAAAAAGTCCAACTATATATAGCCCAAACAATTTTCATAGCCTGTGCCAGTGGCACATCAGAAAATACAGAAATATGTTTGAAATGTCTGTGGTTATAAAAACATGAGATGGCTTCTTGCAAGAAATTTATTTGAAGTGCATGAAAATGGCTATGTTAGATGTCACCGAGAGGAACCAAACTAGGGCTTTTCTGCCTCAAAGGCACAGACAGCTTTAGCAGCTGGATCTAAACTTCGGCTCAAGTGTGTGCAGTTCATGGGCTAGACCGCAGAAGGATCCGCCATCAGTTGCAGGTCAGAAGTGCCCATTTCTCTAAGTCTGAGTTCTGGTGCCACTACGTGAGTGGAAATACCATGATTCAAAGAGTAACTTCAGGAGAAAAAAACCCAAACCATGCATTTGCCCTGTAATTGGACAATTTACTTTGGTATGCAACTCGGTTTCCCAGCAGACCCCCATGGGCCCATCCAAACTCTAACAGTGACTTGCTGCTCCCTTCCAAAGATCCTTGAGTCACAAGAGCCTCTTTCCACCCCTGCTTCTGCCACTTCAGCACTTGGCCTTTCTCTGGAAGGATGCAGCAAGAAAGCTCTTAATGGGTCCCCATGGGACATCACAGAGAAGTCCAGGAGTGAGGAAGAACATTAGGCACATAATTCATGACCTGCCTCAGGCAAAAGGGGGCAAACAACAACAGCAGCAACAACAACAAAAAAGCTCTTCCCTCCAGAGTAGATTAATAGGAGTTCCCACCGGAGCCCATTAAACAAAACAAAATGCTGAGAGCCTAGGAATATTGTGCACTTCATCATTTTCTCAGGATCCCCAGGGATAGGACAGGGAAAGTTGCACTGCTCTCTAAGTGGAGGGAAGGAGCCTGGGAGGTGTGAGGGCTCTGCCAGGCAAGAGGGACTTGTACCTCCTTGGCAAGTGGAAGAATGTCTCCTTCATGTGCCTGCAGGTGGTATTTTTCCTTCTCTAGTCTGTACATGGATATCTTGTGCTCTCCCAAGATTTTGCAAGGCCTCAGCGGACTGTTTGCTTGTTTTGCTATTTTGCCATCTGGCCAGCCTTACACGACTGTCCCTGGCAGAGGTTGAATTTTTGATGTTTTGTCTAAATTTGGAAGTGACATTTTCCTCAGGTTTTGTAATTAGAACTAATGAATTGCTACAGCACAATCTCTTTTACTTTCTCTTCATGAAGTTTGACCTGAATTTTAGCACTGACGAAGATGATGTGTTGGCAGGACAGGTTGTAAGGATAATATCTCCAGTCTGCTCTGCAGATGTGTCTTGCTCCTGCCCAGAATCTTCTCCTGCTATCAAGACTTTTTATCTATTGCTCTCACTCCTCTGTCAGCAAAGAGTTTATTCTCCTCTTGGGACTACCTTTGTTATGGCTCTGGGGACAGATCTTCATGCCTTCCTGCCATTCCTATTCAGGACCTATAGAGAAATTAATACAAACCATCCCAGCTCATCCTGAAATAATACTTAAGGTCTTGTCAGGCAAGAGGATTCAGGATCAGTTCACTTCCTACACTTTGTGGGATAAGTACAGTTTGGAGTATTTGACAGATAAAATCACAAATTATTTTAATTTTCCCCACTATAAACTTCTTTAAAATTGCATGTATGGGTGCTGCAAAGACTGAAGTTTAAAGAAGACAGGAAAACTCTCAGCTTCTCTTGTGCTTTCTAGAATAAGTCGCTTGAAAAACAGGCTTTAGCAACCAGCCTTTAACTGATTTTAATTTACTGGCTTTCCTTATAGATGTTGGATGCTCTCTACAGTTTCCTGAGGAGGGGAAGTGGAGAGGAAGGTGCTGATCTCTTCACCCTGGTATTCAGTGCTAGGCTGTGTGAGAATAATTCAAAGCTGAGCCAGGGAAGGTTTAGACTGGACATCAGGAAGCATTTGTTCACTGAGAGGGTGGTCAAACACTTTAAGAGTCTTCCTAGAGAAGTGGTTGATGCTCCAGTGTTTAAGAGGCATTTGGATAATGCCCTAAATAACATGCTTTGTGTTGGTCAGCCCTGCATTGGTCAGGCAGTTGGTCTGGATGATCACTGTATGTCCCTTCCCACCAAAACAGTCTATTCTGGTCTATTCTGTTCTATTCTGTTCTAATCTATTCTTATAATTTTTTCCCACCCTGAAAAGCTGCAGAAACCCTTATATGCAAAAAATCAAGGTTGTTCTTGGCTTATAAATCACAGGCTTTACTGTATGAAGTAACTGCAGGAGAATCCTTGCATGCAAATCAGATGGATAAGAGTACCACTTCTCATTCTGTGACATCTTTTCATCCTGGGAATGACGCGACTTAAAGTGGAAGATGAGGATCTAAGACGATGTTTGCTTCCCCACCTGGGCTGTCTCAGCCCTGGTGTGCCTATCCCACAGGATATGCTGCCCTCTCCTGCTTGGCTTTGAGAGGCAGGAATAGTTCAAGCAGTGATCCCCTAATACTGGCTCTGTCAGCCTGAACATTGAATTAATCAGTGGTAACTAAAGCACTGTTTCACAAGACCGTTTGCAAAGCCTATCCTGTGAAAGGTGGTTAAAATCCACGCAGAGTGTCAAAACCAGTTGGGAACTTTATGACACAATAATGCTTTTTCCTTGAGGAAATCACACCAATTTTAGAGGAAGGTAAGGTCGGCAAATCCATATGCACTGAAATCTGTGACCATCCCGGACAGATAAAAACCTTCTTACACATGCAGTATAGAATTTCTTTATTCCCACATAAATTATCTATGCAGTAACTGTTTTCCAGGATACCTCACAGACCAGACTGCTGAATTTGAGAAAAAATATCTACACAAAGAAATGGATTTAACAACATAATAAGATAGTTAACGATGCATCCTGTTAATCAGGACAGACAGCAGCCTTAGGAAAAACATACATACTACAACTTTCCCTAAATGTTTTTTTGCATCTATGAGACCAGGAAACTGGGTCAGCTGCAGAAACGTGCATTTGCTCTGCACACACAGAGCTCTGCACTACCAAGCTGGGGTTGTTTGGATTCACTGCTCATTAAAATAAAATAAATTTTAAAAATTTTTCATGTTCTTGAAACATGTTGTTCCAATAGTCTTTAAAAGGTCATTTTGCCATGTTCAGGATTACTGTTTTATTAAAAAATGAATTGATTACAGTGGAAAAGTAATTGAAAGTTCAACAGCAAGACAAAACATTTTAGTATGATCAAAATGAAATGCTTTTATTGAGCTGAGGCTAATGGACTGAAAAAAAAAACCAAACCCAACACAAAAAAACACCTTCTTTTTTGAGTCTATCAGAGTTTGACTTTTTGTTGTGGTTTGCTGTGGGAGCATTCCTTAAAATCTGAAAATCTTCCCAGCGAGAGAAGGCTGCTTCCCATGAAACTGTACCTAGGCTGTGAATTACTTCTAGACCAGGCTTCTCAGGAATGAGACAACAGATGCCAGCTCCACCCCATTACTGTAACATGAACATTTCCCTTACGGCCAACACACTGATGGTCAGCCAAAACCTCGCTGGCTTCTGCCTAAGCGCTCACTTGGTCTGTCTGTGGTTTTTTTCATACAAACACGCTGAAAAAAGCACACGCGGTTAAGAATATAGAACAAAAAATAACCCAGTCTCATACTCCAGTCTGTGCATTGCATGGTCGGTTTGGGAGCAGGGGATGTATGTACTGTACTCCAGGCATCTAGCTTTCAGATAATTAATCTAAACTACTTCTTGAGGCTTTTTCTCTTGAAAATATAGGGAGAGAAGTGCATCCTGAGGGATGCTAGGTGCATTTCTCTCAGGCGTTTGCCTAAGGATACCTTTAATTGCCCATTTGGCAGTGCCAGTCTCTTCCTCATTGGCAAATGAGACATTTTGCCATGGCACTGTTTCAAAGAGTAGCTTCTGCTGGGCATCTCCTTAACAGATTACGCAGTGAAAGCCTAATCTTTTAATTGCAGGTACCACTGTGGGACAACAGCAGCTCAGCATAGCACCAGCGATTCCTTGGAGCATTCAGTGCCTTCTTCCACACCTGGATGATGAAGAACCATTCCAGGTCACAGGAAGTTCATTTCCATGCATCACTAGAGACATATATTCACTACTAAGCTACAACCAATTTGAAATCATGAGCTACAGGTCATGGACTTTCTGTTTTACTTTATTATTGATTCCTGGGGCTTTTTCCCCCCATTTCTTTTCCCCAGAGAATTGGTTTTATTTCTGTACATATGGATTCTGTAGCCTTCTTCAGTAGGTGGGGACAGAATTGTTGTTCTCCCCCATGTTTGAGAGGATGGACCTCATTAAGAATATTCCTTCTTTATTTTTAGCTTTCCATCAGCCAAACTGCAAAAGAATCAAAACTAGTTTATAGCCATGCTGGACAGTTCTCCATGGCAATTGCTGCTCCATGGCCTGAATTGTTATGAAAAGGGCAACCTTTGATCTCTCCAGCCCCTCCCACATATAACAGATCCTGTTCCATTCAAAGCAAAATGCTCCCTATCATGGATTAACTAAAGATTTTTGACAGAAAAACCTCTACAAAGGGCTCAGGGGGGCTGGCAGTGGAGAAGAATCATTATGAAATACAAGAATGGATTAAACAGAGGGTGAAGTTGTTAAAAAACCCCTCTAAATTACGTAATCAGTGACCTGGGCCCAAACTGTTTGTGTCCTTCCTCTCTTGCAATCCTGCTGCTGCTGTTATGGGTTTTGGCTTGGGAGAAATATTTTTCTGAGTCCATTTCACCTTGATGGATTATGATGCCATTTTAAATGTCAATTGATAATAACTGTGCCATAAAAAACCATAATAAATGTTATCTGTTTAAACCTACAGTGTCCCTTTTATTAATATTTCTAATTTATGAGCATTTTGAGAAATCTATGGAGACGATGGGGCTAATAAATCTGAGGTGAAAGGGAGTCCAGAAGCAGGCTGCGTGAGCTTTGTGCTAGATCACTGCCAGCTGTTGAACTTTGAGGAGATCAGAGCAGCTCAGGTGTCACTGGGGAGATTGGCAGAGTCCAGTAAGGCATAAAGGATGGAAGACAACCTGCAAGGAGGCTCCAGAGGTGATGTGGGCAATTTGCAGCTGCAGGTGCAGCGGTGTGTCTCCGGCTGCCTGAGCTCCTGACTTGCTCTGAACAGCTGACTGAGCACAGGCCCTCGGAGATGAGCTGCTGTGAGCTGCAGCTTCACGGTGCGCGTAAACCCTGGACAGCTCCAGCTCTGAGTCACGTTTGTGAATGGAGTTTGAAGGAGATGCTTCAGAGGCATTGGGTGGAATATCATCCCATTACTGCCTGTATCCAGTGGAAGCGACCAGTGGGACAGGCACGGTTCTGTTTCATGACTGACAGCATAAACACAATTCTTCTTCCTACTTGAGAGAGCCAATACAGGACAAAAAATTCCAAAGTATAGATCCCAAGTTGATTTTTAGTCTACGCGTCCAGAATTTTTCAGTTTCTGAAATTCTTTTATTTTAGAAACATCAAAGGTTGTGTGGACCTCTAGATTTGCCTGGCACAGAGGGGATGAGTTGAGGAAATCGACACGGCGTGATTTTGTTCTAGACAGCAGCCTTCTGCTGTAAAGGGCTGCCTTCAGAGCTCAGCAATCCCAGAGGAAGACGTCTTTCCTGCCTCAAGGAATTTATAGACTAAATTAGATGGGCAGCACAATAATTGTAACAAATGAGAGTCATCTGCATTTCCAGGTCAAGCAGAAATATAAAAATATCCCCAAACTACCCAGCATATTAGAACGTGGCAGAAAAATAACTTCTTCATTCTCCGGTAATTTAAAAGTAAATAATTTCTTGTTTTGAACTTAAATAATTTGTTACATTTCAGCAACTCAATCATTTGAGAAAGGGGGTCAACTATGAACTATTTTAATTTGCAAAATGTTCATTTGCATTTCAAGGGTCTATTTTTTGCCACTCGTCTTTATTTTAACATAATACAAAGCAAAGAAATTCTGAACGAGCAGTCATTCCAAAGACAGTATTTAATCTTTTTTTTTTAGTTAATGAAATTATATTTATCACTATTTTTCCATTTCTGTATTAAAAATAGTAAAATGTTCGAGTCTTTTGGTACTACTTAAACATTTTGATATCAAACCTGCCTTTTTTTCTGAAGAAACTTTTGTACACAAAACATGGGATTTATGCATCATTACACTGCTGCTTTCTAATCCCCTTTCAAGAGTTGTCACTTATTTATCCTATTTCCTACTTTAGTGCTTGTTTTGTTTTCCTGTATAGAAGAACAAAAATATATTTCTCAGTTGGCATTGCCTTCAGTTTTAATAAAAAAGTACAATACAATCAGACAGAACAAAAATAAAGCCTTCACAAGGACACTTTCAAGTGGTAAATTTGCATGTGAGCATCTAATTTAAGCACACACAGAAAATCAACTTGTCACTGCAAGCAGCAGGGAGGTTTAAAGTTCCAGACTGAGACAGACTAGTTACAAACATGCACAATTTGATTTTGTGACATGGGACTACAGAATCATCTCAGCAGGTGCCTGCACAGAGCGAGCTGGTGGCAGTGGAGACAGGCACTGCAGACACTCTGAGTATGGGCTAATGCTGAATTCACTCATGACCATAGAATAAAAGTATTTCACTGAGATGGAAACTTGGAGTCTGCCTTTCTCAACTCTCTTTACTTCAGAAAATTTTCAACATGAATGCACATGTATTTCTGCCAGAAGGCTACATTTCCTCCTTTCAAAACAGTGTGTATTTAACTCAGCAGAAATGGAGCTGGGGCAAGGAAGAGGGATAGGAGGAGTATTTTTTGCCCTGAGAGTCTCTAGGCTAATTTACTCAGCTGTTTTACCCAAAGATATGGGTCCTCTTATGAGGAGTACTGGGACCAATCAGACTTTCCTGTGAAATCCTCCTCTTCCTCCTCCTCCTGCCCCTGCAGCAAGAAATTAGCCCCTTGAACACGTAGGTTTTAATAACAAACCAAAGGTAAAGTTTTCCATTGCAAAGGAAAATGTGGCCTTGCTTCATTTAATAATTGAAGCAGACAAATCCGTAGGCTTCACTCCTGCACCTATATAGATCCTTTGGAAAAATGGACAGCAGGGGAGGCTTAGAAAACAGACATCCCTAGATCTGTTTTTCCTGTGCCTGAAACATGCAGGTAAAAGGTAGCACAGTAAACATCAGAGAGTTCAGACACCGTAATATATACTAAATTAATACAGTGAAGGCTGGGTCAAGGACTCTCAGCTTGAGGCATCTGGGAAGTAAGATTTGAAGCCATTGCTCTACAGGAAGCCAGAAAGCAAGAAGAGTGACTCCCTTTTTAGTGCCTCAGGCAAACAGAGTAGGGAAAGTAGGGTGTCTGTAAAAGAATGTACTAGGTTTCTCCTTGTGCTTTTTCATGGGTTTTGAATCAGGAATCACAAGGAAAAAAGGGAAACCCTGTTATTAAATAGGCAGTTTTTATCCAGGGTGTAGATTCAGAGCACCTTTCTTTCTCTTCTCTCTGCATACAGACAGCATGCTCACCTGTTCCCAGCCCATAAATTACCCACTCCCTCATTCTGCCTAAGCAAAGAAGAGGGACACATCCAGCTTTGTGTGCCCAGCCGGGATTACAGACTCTGGCAGCAAAGCTGGAGAGGACAAAGCTTGGCGAGAGAGGCATTCCCCAGCACAGGGATTGAAACGAGATGTTCCCTGCTTAATGGAGAGGGCCACAAGACCTTTTGCACCCACACAACAGCTGCCACCTCATCACACAACCAGGAAGGCACAAGATCCTCCTTTATAGAAACAGCAGAGGGATGCAAAGGGAATAATGGAAAGCACTTCCCACTCTACCCCACGTGTCATCAGTGTGAAAGACACTCACTGGTCTATCCTATCACCTGGGGAGAAGTTTGATTAATAAAATCAGATAATTAAATATTCCTCATCACGACTGGCTGCATCATTTTGAACCTCTTCCATTGTTCTTTTCCGCATCACCCCCACCATTTTCCCAGTATCGAGAATCTGGAAAAAGCCGAAAGCCTTTCATCTTATCAGGTGTGCTTTATTGCCCCCTGGTTACACAGTAATTTTGGTCTCCACTCCATGAAAAGGTCATATGATGGGATATCAGCTCAAGAATTGTCAGTTCACTGGACAAATAAGGCAGGAACTGCCAATACAATTATAAGAGCCTGATAAGGAAGGCACAGAGAAGAACCAGCAGGAAAGGGAGAAACGACCATAGCAATTTAAAAGGTGAGGGGCAGTCCAAGAAGAAGGCAAGAAATGCCCCTGCGGGGAGGGAGAGGGAAGGAACAGGAGTGTATGTAACCACATTCTTCCCAAAATAAAAATTAACAGGAAGATAGAAGTGGCTCAGGAGGTATTCACCCTCATTAACCAAGAAATCTCCCACTGTGCTAGATGCCTAATTGGGAGGTGTAAGCAACTGGTGGGATGATTATCAAGCTAGCTTGCCTCATAGCTCATGATGAAAAGAAAATAATGTTTTCTCTTCAGACATACAGGTGGGGGGTAGAGGGCACTAATTCCTATTCCTACATGTGTTGCAAAGGCCGTCTCTTCTTCTCTTGTGACTGATAAGATGGGATGGTGCTGAAAAGCATCTGCTTGGAAAGTTCAAAGGGTTTTCACAATAGAAGAAAAGAGAATCTGAACCAAAGCTGACGGCTAGGAGGGATGGCTGAAGGAAAACCTGGGAGCTGCTGGTGAGGAGGCACCTCCTTGTATGCAAGAGAAGTTTACAGGTTGTCTCTCTTGCTAGTAAATGGCCCGAGGGACGAGTATTTGTCCTGCCAATTATTTTCTTAACTCCATAATGGTACCAATCCAGGGCGCTTTTTGCAGGTTTCAGCCTGAAAGCAGAAAAGGAAGATAACTGCCCCGCAAACAGGATTTCCCAACAAGAGGCAACCCTTCCCAGGGCATTTTTCTCCTGGGTCTGCAGGGAGCACACCTCCTCCTGGAATGGCCATGCGATTGTTCAGAGCTCAGTAAATCCGAGAGGCAGGGGGAACGCTCAGCAGTGGGTGGGGTTGGTAGGACTTTTAACCCCCACCTCTAACACGGCTTTCCCCAGACCCAGGGAGCGCAGGTCTTGGTGCCAGGGAGATCGGCAGCGAGGAGCAGGGGTGTGTGCCGAGCTGTGGGTCGCCTTTGTTTCTCCTCCCAGCGCTCCGCGGGTCACCCGGGCATGGGTGGGGAGACACGGGCACCATCCCCGCCGCAGGTGCCTCGGGCTGCCCCGAGAGCCAGGGCAGCGCCACAGGGCTCTGTGCCCCACGGCCACTTTGGCAGGAATATGACGGACCCCCGGGTGTGTGCTGGACAGAGGAAGCCCGGCCTGTCCTTTTCCATTGAGGAAATCTTAAAGAAACCTTCTGCCAGCACTGCCCTGAACGGTGAAACCAGGAACAGAAGTAGCTACGCTGAGAGACCTCCGTCCCTAAAAGCAGGGTCACCGGTGGCCTTTGGTAAGTACCAGTTATAACACTTAATGAAAATGCTCCTTTCTTTTTGATCCCTAAAGCTGTCAGGTTTAATTATGTAGAATTTTTATTCTTTAACTTTTGTAGGAATCTGGGATTTCCCATGTCAGGTACAAATCATTCGTTATATATACAGAAATAATACTTCAAAAATAATTTGCTTTCAGCCTCACAGTAGATTGGACCCTGGGGTTTTGTACATTGTAAAGCCCCAGTGTCATTGGAGAGGTGAGTACGCAACCTGAAAAGTTATTTCGGGTCGCTCTCTTCAGTGAGGACTGCTTATTGTAAAAAACACAGCATCTTTCCCTTTAAAAAACAATGCTCTTCTTATCTAGTGGGGAGGGGGGGAAGACAAATAAATGTCTGTCATAAGAAGGACAGGTATTCAGATGCAGGAAGCGAGCTTAAGACTGCTGCAACTCTAACATAAAGTTTTTTGAGTTTCGCTTCTATCAAGAGTTGACTGTTGTCTGGAATTACAGCCAAATCTCATATCAGCACCCTTTTCTGGTGAATTTGACCGCTCATCCTCAAGCAGGAGAAATGATCTGTAAGGGTAACGTAGCTATAGGAGTGTTAGAACCCAACTGCTGGAATAAGAAGAGAGAAAACATACATGTTTAATCATTTCTTCTTATCATCGTGGACACTTGGTTCTTTCATGAACTAAATAAAAACAGCAAGTAGAAAACTTGCATGACTTTGATCTTAGCAAGTGCATTAGACTTTTTGGCTTCAGTTTTCACAGTTTAGTTACTCTGGCCTTGAGTGAACTTTTACCCCCACAGAAATTGTCTTCTTCTTTCTTTAAACAAAGTACAATGGCTGGCATTTTCTGGATTTAGTATTTTTTTCATTTTTTCAGTCTGTGTCTTCCATGAAAAAGAGATGTTTTATGTATACAAGCAGATCCATTTAAACAAAAGATTACCTGTAGTTTTGACACAAAATTTTCACTCACCTCTCATTCAACTGCTTTCAACAAAGCTTAATGCTACACTTTATTTTTTTTTAATATAGAGAGATCCTTTCATGGATCAGGATCCCATTTCCCAGGACACTGGATGAACCATCCATTATTAAGGGAGAGAGTATTTTTCCAAAACCCTGAGAGTCCAAGAAACCATTGCCTATTCACATAGTTTCATCTCTTTTTATGTCCAAACTGGATACCGACCTGGACTGGAAAGCAAAGAAGACCTAATGCTGAGGGAAACTACTCATTAGTGCAGCATTAGTTACTGGGGTTGGACTCAAGGCCCCTAACACTGCCTCTCAGTCATGCTTTGCACAAGATTTGGACTTCTTTTTGTTCATCTCTGACACAGGATAACTTGTCTCCTGACCATGTAACAGTCAGCCCCCCACTCATCTCACAGCATTGGGGCTGAATATTCCACTGCAGCCTTTGTGCCAGTAACTGCAGCTTTCCATGGAAACCTGTGTATGGGGAAGAGAGATAGCATTCTGCTGATTTTTCCCAGAACCACAGGATAACTGAGATTTGGGGGAACTTCTCCAGGTCATCTGGAGAATGAGCTTCCTGCTCAAAGAAAAAGCTGTTTCAAAGATAAAATGAGGTTGCTGAAGGCTTTGGCAAGCGTTGCTTGCCTGTTTCATCACAGGTACTATTGGAAGACTGCAGCATTTGGAGGTTTCCTTAAGCTGCTTTTGCAAACTGGAACTGGACAATCAGTCCTGAAAGAAGCAAGAGCTTGGTAGTTTGTAGGGGTGGACATGGATGTGGCTGATGCTGGTACAGGTGCAGTGGGGCCCATGTGCCAAAGGAGCACAGGTGCCAGGTTGTGAAGGGGGAGGAATGCTGCTGTGACCTCTGGCAGTGTGGTTTTGTGAGCTGAAAGTCCTTTCCTGAGGGCCCGTGGCAGTCACTTTGTGCCACTGGATCCAAAGTAAGACAAATAATGCCACGGAAAATTCAGTCAGTGCTTGTTCATAACGTGGGCCGTAGAATTGCATTTTATCATGAGAGTCTTCTCTGGGAACAGAGACAGGACCTTTTTATATTAAGTGGTTTTGACAACCAATGTGTTGAAGCCCAGTTTTACTGTGTATCTTGGCTAAATGTGTCTTGGCCACTGCAAGCACAAGGGTCTGACAAATCTGCGTGCAGGACGTGGCGGGTTCCCGGGACTGCAGTACTGCACCGCCAGTGCAGCCTCACCCCAAGTTGCTCCACCTGAGCATACAGTCAGTTTTTCATCTTGAAAGTAATGCAGGCAGAACCACCAGGCCTTGCCTTTGGCTTTGCTTCACCACCTAGCCAGAGAGAGACTGTCGCTGTAGCAAGAGAATATAGTGACTCTTCTCTCCCCTGCTAGAAAGCAAGGCTGGATTCATAAACTTAAGGGAATGTAAAATATTAACTCATGAAAACTGTATATACATGTGAAGATTCACTTAAGTATTACTGGAAGTGGGAAAACAGGAAAGCTGTAGAAATCTTCCAAAATGTTGTTGTACTTTGTTTTTGCAATTGATCAAGGAAGTTTAAAAAAAATTAAAACAAAACTTTTTCACTATTTGTTTCTTACCTAAGAATACGATACCTACGTTTATTACCCTTTGCTTTCTGAGCAGAACTGTGATTTATTCAGATAAATTATATTTATTTCAGAAGTGCGATACCCTGTGCTGTACATCTTGAGATAATTGCTGTATTTCATCTAAGTCGTTCAGCTTCATGCCATATAACACTGGCATTTAAAAAGTTGTGTAAATAATCAGCCACTTCTAGTATGGCTCAGTGCTGGCCAAGGTCAGGGAACTGAAATGAGCTAGGGAACTTGCTGGAAATTCCAGGATGGGATACAAATCCAGCTGCTTTCTCATAACAGTTCAGCAGCAGCAAAGAAGGAAGTACTGCAGGTCAGGTCTTAGTTACAGCTTACTATGGATTTTAAGAACACTCCCCACAATCCTATATGGTATGTGTCTGAGCAAAGCCATGATTCATATGAGAGACAGGAAGATTCATATGGCACCACACAGGCTACTATAAGTTAAATACTGAGGCCAGAAACTATCACCTGATGTCTCAGGACCAAGATCTCACTTGCCCTGGAATCTAAATCTAGCCATTATGAGCTGAGGAGATGGGTAGGATCAGGGGAGCAGAAGATGCAGAATGTCAGAAATGGCTGGACTTGGTGGTCCAATGTTTGGACTCCATGACTTTAAAGGTGTTTTCCAATCTATGATTCTAAATGAGGGGCACAAACCAAGATTCCCAAGAAAACCCATAGTCGCTGGACCAGATGACTTCTAGAAGTTGCTTCTAACAAATTATTCTGAGCGTCCGACAAAAAGGATGTTGTGATGTACAGTGCAAGCCCCTCACGGAAAGCTGGGACAGGAGTTGATCATGTGCGGGAAGATGTCTGGGCCTGACTCCTAAGTTCACATGTTTTTGTGAGTGCAGTTCCAGTGAGACTTGGAATAGAGTGCGCAGTCTTCTCTGAAGCATTTGGCTTCCCAGATGTAGTGTTAGCTATGGGGGAGTTCACTGCACAAACACAACTGCTAGAGGACCTGGAGCTGCAGTTGTTGAAGCCTGCTGAAATCTTTGAAAGACTCTTAACAAATTAAAAAACAAATAATGAACAAGGAGACATTTTAGTATGCAGTCTATGCTTTTCCTCTCATCCTTTTGTTACAATGCCTAGAAAGGGTAGCCATGGCCTTTGCAAGGGACACAATTAAACACCTAGTGGGTGCTGATCTCCTCCCTTGTGCCAACTCTTTCATTTAAAACACAGAAGAATATCAGGCCTATTTCAGAAAAAAAATTATTCTGAAATTCCTGAGAACCTGATTTTAATGTACTTGAAATTACATCCAAAGTGATTGTTCATTACTCCCCTGGTTTCTGCCAGTGACATTTCATCAACAGGAGATCCTTTATCGAGTCAGGGAGAGCTTGGGATTAGATTGTTACACCTGGAAAATTAATAGTGAAAGCAGTAACAGATATGGTAGTTTCGTCATTCTGCCTGTGTTATGCTCCATCATGTTAAGGATATGCAAATTAATAGGAATGCAACCACCACTTCACACAGAAATGTCAATATGGTGATTGTTCACCTTTAGCAACACTCCACCCAGCTTTATCACTAAAGAGGAAACAAACTGAAGGAATCTAACTGAACAGATACCATCTGGCCAGTAAGACCAATTCACCACACCTATTACAAGGAAAAACAATACACCTGGAAAGCAAAAAAATAGGAAAGAACAAAAAATATGTAGAAGAAAGAGAAAAACAACACAATACAAAGAAGCTTTCATTTCTCACTGATAAACTGTTCCCTGTTCACAGCCTGAGAAAGACCCTAAAATCATAAACCTTGTGCCTCCACAGGACTGTCTCTCTCCTGTGGTTACACAACAAGGCTTAAATGGAACTTAGGTCATCTGAAATAACCTCCTGCTTTCAAAGTGAAACCCTACCATCTTGCCTGAAATTGTCCATCCTTTCCTATGCAACTGAAAATCAAGACACAAAGACCATTTTGAGCCACAAGCCAAAGTAATTTCTCTGCATGACAGTAACAAGTCTCTCCTGTTGAGCTAGGCTGAAATGTCATTGCCTTCCCTGAGAAAAAAAGAAAAGAAAAGAAAACTACAATCCCTGGAGGAAGTTTTTGCCCCATACCAGTTCATAGGTATTTTTCAGAGCTCCCTGCTGGAGTCACATGAATGTGTACCAGAAAAAATTCAAGCTGGCCTAAAGAGCAACCACTTCAGGCAGTCTCTTTACTTGGTCAGAACAACAATCACCAGAGAAGGTTGCAATGCAAACAGGATTGGGGCTCCTAACTCTCAGCTGTGTGCTGTAAACTCAGTATCATCTACCTTCAATCTTATCCTCCAGAAAATCTCCTTGATTACTTCAGCCTCTCTTTAAGGTTCATACTTCTTTGATCTCAAACAACAGATCCTCCCATTCCTTTTCACCAGTTCACAGAGAGATTGGCATTTTCCCATTTGCCTAGGACTGTCTTCTATTTCCTCCCTGTTCTTTCTACTTCAGTCTGTAATTACTCTATCCATGCTTATACATAAATTGTGCTCATCACTGGGATATGTGAGCATCTCAGGGAAAAATTTTGGGGAGGAAAGTTGTATATAAAGGATAAAGACAGGTGAAAAGCCTTCTATAATTTAGAAAATGCTAGTGTCATTCTTAGAAAGTTTTAATCACTCCCCATAAGAGCACCTTGCTTAGGTACCCTTACATTTTTCATTACTGTAGGAGATAAGCATCATCACTTCTGTAACATAGTAACTTTCACAGCATCACATCTAGCAAAGAAGTGCAACTAGTCCTTAATTTAGGGATGGGAGACTGAGACAGAAATCCTGGGCTAAGAACGTATGCCAGTACTGATATCCTCTGATCATCTATTATTTAACCCTTGCCTCATGCTAGTGACCATTCCCAGGTTTATCCTTCTCTTTTATACCACAAATATTAATCAAAACCTCACCTGTTTTCTCACCAGAAAACTCAAAGTTAGTTGATACTAAAGGAATAAAATTAGTCCCATTTTGCACAATGTGCCTCAAGGTCCACATGACTGTTACATGTAATTGTGTTTGGAAGGTTACTCAAAGAATGGTGATAATTTAAATAGATAACACTTGAACAATCATCCTTTAATGAAATGAGGCTTTGACAAATGTTTGGAGCTCTTATAACTTTGTTTTCTTCATGTAAGTGTCAACCCTCTATAAAATTCTTGTTGTCTGGGCTCTTAGTGAGAGCAGAATCAGAATTGGGTACTTTGTCTCCAGATGTTATAATTGTCATTGCTCCAAAGCTGCTTTCAAATAGAACTTGTTTGTTCGAGAAAATAAATTTCTAACAAGTCTAAAAAGTTAGATGTTTTGCCAATGGCGGATGTGACAACACAATATACATATACATATACATATACATATACATATACATATACATATACATATACATATACATATACATATACATATACATATACATATACATATACATATACGTATTTTTTTATATATATATATATACACATGTAAAATGTATATTAAAAAGTGGAGTTTCTCCCAGTACAGCCTGTAGTGGTTCACACCTGCTGCCATTTAGATATGAGAAGGGAGAGGGGATCAGCCACAGGTGCAGCAAACCCCAGAGTCCAGATGTGAGACTGCTCAGGAGTACAATCCATTATTACATTAGGATTTTAATGTTCTTTGGCAGTAATAGCAGACAAACCTGTACTGTCATATTTGCTCCTGGGTCATGCAAACCATGAAACCTAAATTCCCCAATGAGTGCGTTATGTTCATGTGTTGCCTCTTACGCTGGCTTTCCAAGCAAAGAAATCCAGGCAGGGAGGAGAACTAGAGCAAATTCTAGGTTTGCCATTAAAGCAGCACAGACACAGATGCCTCGTCTCTGAAGAGTCAGCTGAGCCATGATTGCAACTGCCAAAGGCAGCACATCAAACATGCAGCATCAGGGTTCATGGCAAGGCTTTAATGTAGAAAAGGGAGGTGGAGAGCGGGGTATTTGGTGTAACTCTTGTGGGATGCTAACAGCCACAGACAGCCCACTGCTGTAAAGCCTCAAGGCTTCCCAGCATGTTATATGTCAGTGCATGGCTTTGCAAGGTCTGCTTACATTTATAAGGAGAAGTAAGAACTCATACTACATTCATGAGGGCAGAGAACTCATCTAGAAGATCTTTGTGGTGCCCCTGCTACACACTGAGATAATGGTGTTAGTAATAAGGCAGAAGCATGGCTGGAGAAAGATTATGTTTTCTGGGGCCAATTTCCTCAGCACTTAGGGTCGTGTGTCCTAGCACATGTCATCACTGGTTGCTGCTGAGGTTACCTTAGAGGTTGTTTATAACGTCCATGCTCAAATCTAAGCGAATGTTACAGCTGCACTTCATGAAAACAAGCCAACACTCGCTTCTCCTGTTTGTCTTGTCAACAAGAGCATGCAGGTGATTTCATGAAGATGAGTTGGCTGTCAGTACCTTCCTAGATATCACCAGCGTCACCTGTCACAAAGGCAGAGCGGAAATGTTGACAGCCTGGGCAAAGGCTGCCTTTAGAATTGTCCAATGCCTAAATCAGAGCAGCAGGCAGCCCAGATGGAGAAGAAGGGACAGAGGGAATTGATTTGGGGAAGGCACTGACCTTTAGCCTATTCATTGGCCCACTTTCCTATACGGTAGTTGTACCTACAGGGACATTTGAGAAAGGACGAGACTTTTAAAAGCATTTGGCATCCAGCAAATTCCATGGCAATCTTGTTGACAGATTTTCAGAGCAGCTCAGTATCCACTTTGCTTCCAAGTTCTTCAAAAAAAGCAGCCACTAATTTGGATACTGACAGGGAAGCTGAGATTTCTCAATCTTTTGGTTATGTCTCCTTATTTCTACAGTCCTTTTTTAAAAATGTCTCATAAGGACTATTGAAAGTTCTAAGGTGGAAGGAAGCAGAGAACAGGCTAGATTTGGGGGTCAAATTCACCAAGATCCTGTGTCTGCAACATGGGGTAATCTTGGCATTGAAGTACAGCACAGAAGGATTAGGGCCATTTAAAATATGATCAGGTTTGAATGGTACAGTATCCAGACAACTTTTTTCACACAAGCTGGAAGGTGTGCTGAATGGTGGTTGCTTTATTCAAAGCTGTCTCATGCTGTGTCCTTCACAGATTCCAGCAGCCGGACTCAGTCTGACTGTGACTTACCTTCAGCCAAAATGCTTCTTCCCACCACATGTGCTACACCCATGGCCAGCGCAAGGAGCGTGCAGGCAGCTCACTGCAGAAGACCTACTGTCAGCCCAGTGTCCCTCCTGCGTGAGGACACGGGATGCGAACGCCTGGAAGGCAAAAGAAAACGTGAGCAAGAGGAAGATCAGCTATGTGATTTCCCAATGGGCCATCCACTTCACAGTGAGTGCCTCTGTATCCAGACTTTCCCCTTCCATGCCCCAAAACACAACTGTTATCTTACAGTTATGTACATGGCAATACCAAGCAACAGACATCACGAATGTTTCCATTGGCTGAGTCACAGTAGATGGTCATAGCTCCTGGATGAGTCATGGAGACGGTTCTTCATTCTTGCCATCAAAAGGCTGAAGAGCCACTATTTGAGCTAAAGTTCCAGCTCAGTCCTCCCAATGTTAGTGGTAGGGACTGCTTTGGGTTTTCCGTGCTCTCCTGCTTGGGGTGTGAGGAGTTACCACGTTCTGAGCCTCACTGCCAGGGTTGTGCAATGCCCATTTCCTGGAAAATGGGCATTGCACAACGTGGGGAGAGAGGCTGGTGAATAAGCCGAGTCAGCTCGATGTGTTCTGTACACCTTGGACCCACTGTACAGGTGATGAAGAGGTCATCAGCATTCACGCAGGCGAACTGTCGACATGCAGTAGATCTGGCAGGATGCCTGACCATGTTGGTGGATCTGCTAATTTAATTGGTTATGAGCACTGGTTAACAGCGGTCTATCTCTTAGCCAAAGCACTGGACAATACAAATACCCTTTTCCAATATGTTGCACAGAGACTTTAAGCTGAGCAGGATACATGGTACCTGAAGAAGACAAGTTCCTAACAGACAGATGGCAATTAATTAGCAGCATGTGACAAAAATTCCTCCAATTTCCAATGAGGAAAAGTAAATACAGACATTCATAGTACACTCCAGAAAACAGGGTTTCAGCAGCAGCAGAAAGCTGGTTTTTGCATAGTTTGTTATTATTTACTCCAGGGAAAAGAAGGCATTTCATTTAAGTCCATTGAAGATGGCAGATGCAGGGTTACTCAGCTGGCTTTTCTGAGATCCACACATCATCCTTGTTCCATACTCTGCAAGCTGGCAGGAGAAACAACACTTTCTGTGAAATACATTTGAAAGAAAATCCTTGTTTCTGCCACTGCTGCTATGGTATACATGAGACCTGTGACAAGCTGCTGTCACCTCCTCCTCCTGCACGAGACAGGCATCAGTCTTGATGCAGGGAGAAGCCTTGTAAGATAACTGGAAATTTTAGCTTCCTTCTGCCCTGTAAGCTGCACATAGCTCATGACAGCAGGGCTAAATTATGTTGCCTCCTCACAGAAGAGCCAGGGCTGCATGTATCTGGCACTCAGAGTTGCCTCTGAGTGTAAAAGTAGAATATTCACATGTGAGAGAGTCCCCAGGCAGGAAGATCACACCATAGCTGGGAGGTGGCTGTCCCGACTTGGCACTTAGCCTCATTGACCAGCACCATGGTGGGTACCAGCCTCATCGGTAAAGCAGGGGAGGAAGCATGAAATTATCTGCACGAAACTGAGCCAAGATGAGCAGCCCCTTTCAATGGCAACGTGTATTTTAAAGGTATTTTAAACAAAATCCCTCTGTTCTCTGGTCACAGTGAGGTTTTGAAGCCAAGCAGAGGTTTAATGATCTGCCATTTTCTAGGCTACTGGTTCCTGCAGTTGCTGAGCCTTTGATAGAAACTGGCTGAAGAAGGAGGGAGGATCCTAAAGCGCTGGATTGACATTTTCCCCGTGGTGTGCAAACAGTGATGCTTCAGATCCCGTTCATGCACTGTGTCATTCCTAGCACAGAGCTGGAGGCCTGAGTTTAAAATACTTTCTTGTTTCTCAAGTTTCAGCCTCCTTCTTCCACTTTACATTACAGGAGAAGAGCTGGCAGCTCTTTTTCTCCTGCCTCTGGCTGTGGCAGGTATCACCTTTCTCAGCCAAAACCAGCAGCAGCACCTGCAGGGAGGGTAGACTGCATCATCCCTGGAAGCAGCCTGTAGTCCTTACGTCTCAAGCTGATAGCAAATTATCTTCTGTTTACACACCTATCGACTCTGGGGTGCTGCAGACATGCTTTTGGCGTGGCAGCTACAGGTCAGTTACGGGTCCTCCGACAAGGCACCTGGGCAGTGCCAAATGGCCATAGAGTATCCATGGAGGTGTCCCCAGGACCTCCCTCACACCCACACCAACGGTGCCTACAGGCACTCAGAGGAACAGCACCGGCCTCAGCAGCAAGAGACATTTCTGATGTGAAAGACATCAGAAGCCCTTAGTGGGGCATTCTCTCACCTCTCTCTCTCAGCACACGTCTATTGATGTAAAACACCTTTATGATTTGTGAGGAAGGGCCCTGGGCTCTGTCTAGACACGCACATCTGTTTACTTGTCAGGGAACAGAAGAAATCAGGCGTGCTGTACAATCACCTTGGAGGCAGGAGGGCTGGGCTTTGGTGCTGTTTTGTATGGAAGGAGAAGGGTGAGGAGGAGGCTATGACAACAGCCTCCTTCATGGGCAGGTGGTCTGAGATAGCAAGAGCACCCCGACTGTGACCCTGAGTATGGATATGGAGCATATTTCCAGAAAACCCTGTAACAATTCCCTGAAATTTTTCTTTTCCCACAAAATGGCTTCTGCCGCTAAGCGGTTTAGAAATGCAGTGTCATTTAAGCTAAATAGATTTATGTCCTTATCACAAACCACTTGCAGGAAGCATTGCCTCTTGTACTTTGAACTTAGAGGCTGCATTGTAAGCAAAAAAAAGAAGAGCCCTCATATGCTAGAGACATGCTGACACTAGCATTTAGTTTTGCTAAACTCTCATTTGAATTTGGGTACCTTCATTCTGAATGCTGTGCGCTTTCACCTGTGGTCTTCTGCATGAAAAGCTCAGTAGAGCCTTTTCAGAAAACCTGGATTCTTGGAAAGCAGCACTGATAAAGCCCGTTTCAGAAGGAGAAACAGCTTTGATAAAATCTGTTTTAGAAGGAGATCATTCTAAGGAAGGCCTTACTTTGGAGCTGCAGGTTCAGGCTCTGTTTGGGCCAGCTTCTGTGAGACGAGCCATTGCGGCTCCTTTGCCATGTGCAACCTCCCTCACTGCCAGGGTCTTCAAAACTTCAGAGCCAGCAGGGCAAACTCTTGTGGTTGTTGGTCAGCCTCTCAGCAACCTGTCTATGTAAACACCCAAATCCTGAGCTCCCATTTTCCTTTTAATTACTTCTCTCTGCTCTGTGTGACCTCCCTGGGACTCAGCTTGCCAGTTCAGCAGAGTGGAGCACTGGAGCCTGAGAGAATAACATACTCCCATGCCTGCCTGAGCTGCAGCAGCTCCTGGGGGAGATTGCCAAGTACAAGATCCCAACCTAGTTTGGATCCTCCTGGGCAGTTATTTTGCGATGTCTTTTACACGTGCTGGGTGTGATTGCATTCACTGGGGGAGTGTGCACTGTAACTACATCCAGAGGCTCTGTGTGTGTGTGTGTGTGTGTTTGTGTTTGTGTGCACCCAGCATTGCACACAGATAATGGTTCCAGTCTTCTGCTCAAGCAAAGGAGCAGTTGGTGCCTTGGAGAAGCTAGCTAGCAGCATCACCTTCAGACACTGGTGGATGTCCGGTCTTGTGGGATTTCTTCTCTGGGCAATAGTTCGAGGACAGCATAGATCACACTTCAATAAACAGAGGTGCCTCCTAATTCCACCAGAAACTGAGGGGTTCAGGCTGTGAACCACAGGTGGTTCAGGGGTTCATGTTATTTCCTGCAGCTCATGTCTTCATTATTCACTGTAGAGGAGGCTGCCCTAATGATTCAACATCACTCAAATATTCCATAGCAGAAATCCTCTGCACATTGCTGACTGGGAGCTTAGGGATCTTTTTATTAATCTAATTGTTTTATTGTTATGATATTAACAGTGATCCCAAAACATATTGATGAATTCTGGTAGCAATTATCATAAAGACAACAGAAAGTATAGAGGTAATCTCAGTTCTAGGGGAATTCCAGTACAAGTCATGTCCCCTCTGTACTGATGCCAGTTGCAGACATCTTTAGCTCAGTGTTTATATCTTCTCTGAAGTCATAAATTCACTTGTACTGTTCATTTGTGGACAGTATGGTCAAATCTATGTACCCCTGTGAAACAGCATGGTTTATCTCCCACAGAACAGTCTTTTCCCCAATATGCTGACTTATCTTAATGCATTTCTGAAACACCCAAGAGACAATGAAGCACTGTGTAATCACAATCCCAGATAAATATCGGCTGCCCAGAATACACCAGTGGAACTGTGAGAAAGGGCACAAGCATCCCATTGTCCTGCAGAACAAAAGGAAACAATTTTAAATGAAAAGGAGAAGCGGGAGAAAAAAAATAAATGCCTATATATATAATTTGGCTGCCATTAGCTGTCTTACCAGCCTTTTGTTTATCTATGTGAATAGTCCCTGCAGCCCTGTGTCTCTGAATTGCAGTGTTCCTCTAGATACACTTGGACATGCCCCAGATCACTGACCTTGTTTTGGTGGGTTTACTTGAGGTATTGTTGAAGGCTGATTCTTTTTTTTTTCTCGCTCTTTGAAGACTGACTGTTTATAATGACACCCTGGATATTAAATGAAAGGCACAAAACCTGAATCCTTTACTCTCACCCTTCAAACTCTGTTCACACAGAAGTCTCACTGCTACAAGTAAGCACTGAAAAAAGCAAAGCTGTCAACAGTTGGGGACTATCATAAATTCCTTTTGTGTTGTTTCTTCATGGGTTTTGAGTTTGGAGTTTTATTTATATAAAGCAAACGCTAACATTCAATGCTTTCCTCAAGCAGACCCTTCTTTCCTGGGAATTTTGGATCCAAAGGGTACATTACACAGGACCCAGAGGTTAATTTGTTCCTGCTTGTCAAATCTGTGTAATGTGACCACTTGTAGAGCTGATGGCACATCATGATAAGTTTATTTCGAAGGTCTTAATGAGTATTTATTGGCTTCTCCAGAATTGTCCTAGAACTTTTCATTACATCCCCAGGATATGGTACTCTTAATTACTGTTCTTTGAAATTGAGGGCAGGTCTTTCACCTACTGTTTTAGCAAGCCCTTTACTTTTAAAGGGGAAACAGCAGAGGCAGGGATGTAAATAAACATTCCTGATTGGTGTCTAGATGTTTGCAGGTACAAATAAACAAATAAAGAGCAGGAATAAAGAAGAAAGCAGGCTGGCTGTGCAACCTGCAATATGCTCAACTTTCTCCGTGTTGCAAATGGCTGGTTTCTGACAATGGTGTTGGACTGGTAAGAGTGGTGGGGAACCTGTTTACTTTAGTGAGACTCATTATTGGTTTAGGCTGGCCACTGCCTTCAAGGTGAGGTTTGACTGCGGCAAACATTCACTGAAATTAATGTGTCAAGCTTGAGATTTAGCTGAATGGGGAACATACACATGCATCTACCCCAAATCCGCGTTGGCCTGAAGGAGTTCATGAAGGTGCAGGCTCTTTAGCCTAGGTACAGACCTGATGGTTTGCTTCATCCTTCAGATACTCTGCTGACCACTGGCTGTGCCAGAGTTATGCACACCAGCGTTTCGGGCAGCAGCATTTGTAAACACTGTCATCACTTTGCTGGCAGACAGGAAAGGTTAAATTCACCAGGGGCTCAGTTCGATGGTGAGCACGATCCTCCACAACAAACTGTCTGCATGAATGGTTTCCTACATACCATCTACTCCTTGCCAACTCCTCTGACAAGCAGACTAAGAAACTCCCCTGACCGCCACAGTACAGCCTGCTTAAACAGATTTCTAGCCTGGTATTTTTAGCAGTCCTGCTCACACCCCCTGAAGTCTGTACCTCTCTGAATTTCAGTCTTGCTGTCAGGTGATTAGGCACTGTACTCAGTGCCAGGGTGTAAGCAACTCTGTGTCAAGGAGGTTTGGACTGAAAGGAGGAGGTCAAGACTTTAAAAGTTCAAGTTGTGCTTCTCTGAATTAACTTTGGCAATGCCTGAACGGGCAGCAGTTGGATGCTAAATGCTGTGTTTCACTAGCAGGACACGCTATCTGGAGCACATTGTACCCATCCAATTAGGATCAGTCTCACCGGCTATGCTGGTCCTTCTTAACAATGGCTGAAAAAGCACTTTAATAAAGATTAGCCACACTCATGCCTAAATATTGCAGCACAAGCTCTATTGGAAGCCATGAGCCACCTCTTTAAGTAGGAGAGGGACAGCCATGGGCACATCTCTCTATAGAGACAAGCATGTTTTGTCCTGATGCCATCAGCACCCTGTAATAACTGGAGTTTTTTGCTATGTGGCTGTCTGCCATGAGCAGAATGTCACCACAAGAAAACAACATTCAGAAAAGCCACTAGAAGGAACTGGCTGGGAGACCCACATATCTGAATTACAAAGAAAGAGAGAGAGAGAGAGATGAACTTCTCTGAAAAAGGCAAAAAAGGAGAAAACAGAAATTAACTCGATATAATGTGGCTCTGTTTCAACACACCTGAGTTTCTTTCTGAGAAACAAATGATACAGTCAACTTTGTTACACAGAGAAAAATGTATTTCTGAGGATATACAGCTAAAACCACTTGCTTGCTTATGCAACTGCTTTCTCCTTGTCAAAGAAGAAGCAGAATCTTTGGATCTGGCTGTCGCATACTGTGGGAGGGTATCTGTCCAGAAATGACAAAGAAGATTGCAGCAAGATAAATAGATCCCCCCGATTTTCATCTACCTAGATTACCTACTTCAAGGCAAATATATGCTAGCACTGATTTCCAGCCCTTCTCCTGCATTTTTAATTCCTTGTCCCTCCAGTGTATGGCCCAAGCAGGCTTGATAATGTCCTAGTTGCTACTGAGGTAAGTGCAAATGGGGGATGCAGTTGCAGACATCCCCTGAGGCAGCATTTTTCTATCTGGTTCAGATATGCAGCTAAGAAATAGCAGTGCAAGGTGTACCACAGGCTACTTGCCCACTACAGAATGTAGTCCAGAAGAAATTTGCCCCAAATGTGGCATTATTGCAGCTGTGCAGCTTTTACTTAACGAACTGCAAACGTTAACAAACTTTTACAAGCAGTAGTCATCAGTATTGATTTGCTCATACCTCTGATATCTTGAAACTATGTTATACTGGACAGTGGAAATAAGCTGCAGTATGCTAAGTTAAAACTGTGTATATAAGCAATTGCAAATCAGATGCTTTGAGCTGTGCTTAGTTTAAGGCCTTAATGCCTTAAGCTCCCTCACTTTTTAGGGAAGGAATGATGGCGGGGGGGAGCTTTGCTTCATGTGATTATTTGGAGGTCAGACATTACATATTAAAGTTGTGAGAGGCCTCTGGAGACTATCTTGTCCAACCCCAAATCTAAGCAGGGCCAGCTTAAGGTGGCTTAGGCTTTTGCCCAGTCAAGTTCAGGGTATCTGCAAGGACTGAGACTTCACAGCCTCTCCTGGCCCACATCAGACTACCCTCATGATGAAAACATTTTTTTCCTTTTATGTAATAAAAATTTTCCTTGCTGCAACTTGTAGTCATTGATCCCATCCTTCCACTGTGCACCTTCAAGAAGAAGCTCTGTTTCTACAACGTTCTTATGTTCCAACTTGCTCCTAGTCTGACCTAGTAATAAAGCAGATCTGCAGAGGACAAATGAGCCTGATACTGAATTTAAAGGAGCTATACTGCTTTATCAGCGTGGAGAATCTGGCCCTTCCAATGTCAAGAGTAAGGCAATGTATAGACAGCTGTATCTCTAAGCATCTGAAAATGCTGACATATTTAGCTGCCTCGTATTTTCAGGCTTGGTTTCAGCAGTCAGCTAACCTGCAAATGACTTTCACAGAGCATAAAAGCACACTTGAATATCCCCAGCTTTTACATAAAAAATAGCTCAGGAAACTCAGACAGTCTTATTTCCCCAGAGACTCCAGAGCCACGTTTGAAAAGCCAAAGTTACACTTCCAACACTTCCTAGTCTTATATCTTCCACCCACATTCTTTATTAGACTGTAATTCTGAATGCTGTTGTTTGCTATGGGATCTCTTAAGCTGAGGTCCCAAGACAAAGAGAACTATCAAAGCTACAGTCAGAAAAAGTTTCATCTTGCAAGAGAAAATGTTAACATAGAGTCCCAGATTTTTTGCATTTCTTAATAGTTTTTTTAAAAAATTAAAAATAGAATGACTGATTACTTGTAGAAAAAATTTTACTTTTCTATATTCCCTGCTGGCAAAAGCCTTGATTAGTTCATAGGAGTCTGTTTTGTTAGCAATTTAATTTCATATCTAGTCAAAATCAAAGTTTGTCCTTCAGTCTCTACTGAAGGCCCATAACTGACTTCATGTCACTGTATTTTGTTCAATCTGATGAGTTTCAGCTTTGAAAAGTCTGGTTTCAGTAGGATTGACACTTCCAAGCACTGTTGCAGACCCTCCCCTTGTCTATAAAGCAGTTCACCTTTCCAGAAGGAAAAACGTGGAGGATTTAGAGTGAACTGATAGGGAGTTTCTTTTGCTCATCACCAAGTTATGTAGGTCATTTTCATACCCAAGAAGCTGGTATGAGACACCAGAAACTCGTGTGCCTGTTCTCTCTGAAGCCGTGCTCTCTAGTCCTGGACATTTCTCAGGTGCCAGCAGGACAGAATGTAGTAAGCCATAGAAAGTGTGAGGTGAAAATCCTCCAGACAAGAAACAGCATTGTGAACTGGGAACCCCATCTTATCTACAGGGGCGTAGTGTCCTAAGATTCCTACTGTCAGCACTGATACTTCCCTTTTCTTGCATATAGCAATAAACCCCACTGACAGTCATCTCTTGAGAAGGTTCAAGCAGACGTAATCAGGGCTTCTTAGGAGAAGGCGCCAGTTCCTACCTTCAGCATAAATGTACACGAATATTTCTCATTTCGAACCTCTGCCCCGGCAGTGCCAGCAAGATTCAGTGGAAATAATATTTTTCTCTTGAGTCTGAAGCCAGTGCTGCAGTTTAATGAGTAGTACTTTGATAGGCTGGTAGAATGTCTAATGATACAAATTTAACTGTGTTGGACATCAGCTTTATTAGGCTGTTTCTGAGATATGGTAGTATTGACAGTGTTTATGATAAATGACACTCCTCAGTTATTCTTGCATGACTAGTTTCCTTTCAAATTCCCCAAAAGGTTTAGAAAAGATGAAATATTCACAATGGTATCGTGTCTGGGCTCCTTCCTACCTAGTTGATGAACAGAATATTTTAATCCTTATTTTCTGTGTCAACAGAGTCACAATGAGGTTTCGATGACAGAATGAAAAATGTCATTTGCTGGCTGGCACAGAGTCCACTTTATACTGGCCTAGGAGTTCAGTTACGTTTTCACTGTTTTAGCCCTCCAAAGGATGCTAATGTCTGAACAAAACTGAGGGAAAGGTACCAAGCCTCTTTGAGGGGCTAAGCTAACCTTGTCTGGTTAATTGTTCCCATTAGAAAGAGCATGCCTCTAGTTACACAGTATGAAATGTTAGTTGTCATCAGACCATGGAAGACCAAAAGCAGCCATTCAGAACAGCAATTTTCTCTAACAACATGGTTTCATTGACAGTTACTTCAGGTCACTGAGTAGCAAGCTCATCACAGTCACTAAAATAGTATTAGAACTTTTATGCACCTATCAGATGCAGTTTTCTGAGCTTAACAGAAAAACCCCTGCTTGGGGCATGGCTTTTTGTGCTGGTCACTCAATGTCAGCTGGAAGATACTCCATTTGTGCATCAGAGAAGATTTCAACTTTGGGACGAGGCTGAACTCCACATTCTGCAGCTGCTTCTTCCTCCTCCTTGCAAGACCTTCAGCATCATTTCAGAGCAACCAAGACCTCATTCTAACTTACATCAAGTGCTGTACAGAGTTCGTGATCTGAATAAAATATCCTGGTGTAGGAGGGCATTTTCAAAACACTATGGGAGTGTTGAGGGAAGTACTTCTGGTGATCACACCACAACAGGTGAAGCAGTGGAGCAGTCTAGGAGTCTACTTAGGAGTTCACAGCACCTAAACTTCCACATGGGCTTTAAGGCCTTATTCTTAAGGTTAAGTTCTTTAGGTTAAGCTTGTTCAGAAAGTACCCACAGCACAATGGTAGTCAGAAGAATACCTTTTCTTCACAACTGCAAAGTTAAACTGCTGGTTATCCCTGCTGCTGTAGCAATGGTGTAGGAAGAGAACAGCAGTCAATCAGAGGTCCATGGTTGGTCCAACACTGAAGAACTTTGGTGACAAACTCATTGCAGGGCTAGTATGGTTAAAATACATAGGGGTCTGTAGCTGTTGACATGCAGTGGATCCAGGGAATTAGCAAATGGACACTTTTGACTCATTCCTTTAATGATAAAAGAGTTCATTCACATTGTCTGCTAGAGAATGTCAGGAGGCAGTCACCTATGATAAATACAGGTCTAGAAGGTGTTGTAGACATCATCCCAACTGCAGAGCAATTTACAGAAATTGCCGCATCTCTGCATCTTCTTCTGGTTCCGTAGCCTTTCCTGTAAAAAGTAATACATGTTTCCTTGTTTTCACAGCTGAGAGGAAAGGGAAACGAAGAATCCGGACAACATTCACAGCTGAGCAGCTCCAGGAACTGGAGAAAATTTTCCAAATGACTCACTACCCGGATGTCCATATTCGCAATCAGCTGGCAGCAAAGATAAACCTCCCAGAAGCCAGAGTTCAGGTACAGCGTTTCTCCAAAAGGCTATGTTCACTGCAATTCATTCATTATTTGGAGTGCATTCTTAATAGTTTATGCCTGGGTGACAATGCTGATGAGCTATGTGACCTCTCCCTTACCCTGCAGACAAGGCCAGTATCACTGTTCTCCTTCTACAAATAGGCAAAGAAGTATTTGTCACCCAGCTATGACTAACCAAATGGAATTAATCAAAGGGTTAACAGGAGCTCCAAGCATACTAAATGCATAGCAAATAGGAGTTACAGATGGTTATGAGCAACCTGTTGGACTCTGTAGCGACAGAGCAGCCATTTATGAAAATATTTATTAATCATTTATCAACCGTTTATAGGCTAATATTCATGCAGTACAAACTGTCATCCACATCCATCTTCCGCAGGGTCTCAAAAAATGTGAAAACAGTTGCCAAAATGGAAGTGCTTCTTAGTTTTCCATATTTTGATATCACAGGCTGTAAAAGCCCTGGCTATAATTTCAGTGCACACAAATTAATCTGGTTTCCCCCAGTTGTAATATAATGTTGCTGACTGAGCTAAAAATTGACCCTAAATGCTTACTGCACATGAAATCTGCTACATTAAAATATACACACCACTCTGTATTGGCGTTGTCTACCAGGCACCACAGTGATAATTTTGGCATGAGGCAGTTTCTGCACTTGCCTCAATGCTATAGCACACCGAGTACTTCTTTGCATATATCCCTCTCTAACAATCAAAGTTCAACACAGAGCAGTTTATTGACGATGGCATGCCTGGGACTATTGACTAGCCATGATAATATTGCTTCATCGTTGGGTGACAGGGAGAATTAGACCTGCATAGCCACAATATGCCCGTTAGCAATACCGATGCACCAGCAACACATTTCCAGTGGCACAGAACACAAGCTGGGCTGCCAGTCAGTGTTGTCCACAGAACAGTGAATCACATGAAAGAACAGGGCATGTTTCTGTTTTAAAAAAATTGTTTATAATCTGTATGGGGAAAAATTAAAATGAGTTATTATGAGAAACATCAACCTGAGATGTAAGTGAAAGAAGTAAAAAGTCCCTTATGTACGAAGTGCAGATGGCAAACTCCCAATTCAGACAGTGTTATACATGACACAGGAAATTCTGTCTTTGGTCTCACCCTGGCTGGTAAAGGCAAATCAGCCGCAGAACTAAAAATTAGCAGTAACTTAGGTTCAAGTTACAAGTTATCATTTTGATTGACTGCATTTGTCACACAAATCAGATACCACACAGAGACCTTGCATGAGCTGTTGTTACTTTGAAACAATATTTTTGACAAAGCTGAAAGCTTTGTGTAAGTCAAATCACCTCAGAAATATGACTTAACTGTCAAAAGTAAGTGAACAACCATTGGGTGACCAAATGAAACCCTTCATAACTGTGAAAAGTCTTGTGTTCTCCAATCAACAAAAAAAAGGTATGATTGCTTTGAAACAGCTTAAATGGATAGATGAAATTCTATAACTGCATATGTTACACAGAAAAAATAAAGAATCCTGTATGAGTAAACATGAGAAACAAGAAATTATAAAAAATTAATAAGCAAAGCAGGGGGGTGCAGGCTAAAGCTTTGGTCAGAAAAATTAAGGACCAAAAACTCAATAAAAGTCGATTAAGAACAAAAAAATAAAACCCAAAGTGATCAATTATATTGATCTGTTACTTTATAGAAACAGTAGGACTGTCAAGGATAATGCATAAATGGCAAATATGTTCAGTCATAATTTCTGCTCTATCCTTGGAAATATGTCAGGTAAGGTGGCAACACTGTCCATGAGGATAATGTTGAACAGCAGCTGCTGCAGACAGATATTTTTTAATCTACACATCTAAGTAACTTACCTCCAGTGGTTCTTAAAAAGCTGCTTGAGAAGCAGTTTGGGTCATCAGTGTTGATATTTAATCAGTTCTGGAGCATGAGAGACATTCCATTGCAGGGGCCTTGAAGAAATCTAATGTTGTGTCAGTATTTAAAGGGTAAACAGAACAACCAGATAATGACTGGCCTGTCAGGCAAACATCGATTTTTGGCAAAACTGTGTAAAGGACTATATACTCTGTTAATGGAGAGTTAAAGAAAAGATAACATATTTAATGCTTATCAACACTGCTTTATGGAAGTAGACACTGCCAAACTCATCTTTTTACGGTGAGATTATTAGTTTGAAACTGACAGAAGGTAGATTTCCTTTGTGTTTAAGGAAGAAATTCTTTATGGTGAGGTTGGCAAGACACTGAAACAGGTTGCCCAGAGAAGTTGTGGGCATCCCATCATTGGAAGTGTTCAAAGTCAGCTTGAATGGGGCTTTGATCAACCTGGCCTAGTGAAAGATATCCCAGCCCACAGCGGAGGGGTTGGAACTAGATCTTCTTTAAAAGATGCATTCCAACCGAGACGAGTCTATGGTTCTATGATTCTATGTATTTGGGTGATAAAGGTATGCTATCTGTAGTAGACAGAGCATGAGGAATAGGTTTAAAACACAACATAAAGAACTCATGCTGAGAAATCATTTTAGACTTAAGGGTGCTGGAGAGCTGGTTGGGCAAAAAAGAGCAGTTTGGTCTGAGAGGTGCTAAAATCTTTGCCTTTAGTTAAAAATGTAAGTCCATGAAGTGAGAACTTTATCCCATGTGCAGATTTTAGAAGGAGCGCTTCAGGGACTGAGTGTTGGCTGGAGTGCCCCCTTTGCCCTCTGTGGCTTTGTGAGTGTTAAATGGTGCTGTTTCACCATATAACTCCTGCATGGTAGGAAGGGAATGGAGAAATTCGTACAGACTAAGCAGTTTCCAGACACATGCGAACCCAGATAAACAAAACTGTCCTTTCAGTAACCTCAGATACTTCTAACTATCAGCAATATAGCAGCTAACTATCAGCAATATAGCAAAGGGCCTCTGACATTCCCATTACTTCTTGGGCAAGAGATGCAGAAATAACTGAGCTGTTCATTATTTGGCTTAAAATACGTATGTATTTACATCCAGTAGCACCTGGCTTCAATAACTAACACTTTGTGTTCATGTGAACCACTTGCTTACATTCAAATAGCAAGTCCCTTAGCAAGCTGGAAACTCCAAGTGAAGGGGGCTTCAACTTTTCACAGCAGTGCAGCAAGATGCACAACTGCAGCTGCACAATAAATACATCTATGCCTCTGCCAGAAGGCAGACTGGTCAAATCAGCTGACAGATGAAAGGAACTCCCCTGAGAAAAGTAATCTGTTTTCCAATGCAAAAGAGATGGCAGACAACGTACTCAGATTGCTGAGTGATCCCCTTGGGTCTTTCACTTAGGTTCCTCATGTGAATTTCCAAATGCTACCAGCTAAATATAGGTAGAACACTGTTACTGCATCTCCACTGGTGACACACTTTTACTGCAGCCCAGCAAAACATCTGGGTAGATCTTTTCTAAGTCTATTCACTTGGAAACAGAGTGAAAGAGCTCTGTCGTGAAATGTCACACCTTCTAGGGAAAACAGAACGCTGTGTGCATTGACCACTGCACAGCTTTGACCGCAGAAGGATCTGCTTTCCCTGGAGAGCCCTGGAAAACCTGCAATGCTTTCTTTCCTTGGACAGGGTGATCCTATTTCTTCTGCGAGCCACAACAGAAAACAGGCTATCATGATAGTCCGGAGATCCCATATGCAGTGCAAAGTGTGAAAAGTGCTCTGTCATACCCAGTGGTTTACTTCAGATTCAGCCCCTGGTTCTGTGGAGCTGGAGGTCAATGTTTTCTGATGCTCAGAGATTAGGGAAAGTAGTTGGCTGTAAGAAGTTCCCCCTTCATATTCTGTTAATTTCTGTACCTTTTCTTTCTGACCTTTATCCAGATCTGGTTCCAGAATCAGCGAGCAAAGTGGAGGAAACATGAAAAGTTTGGCAACTTTGGTGGCCTTCAGCATCTGACAGAAGTTGATTTCGTTCCTGCTCCCAAGTCAGCTATCACAGTGAGTATTGGACACTTTGTATAAAGCCCATGGGGGAGAGCCAGCTGTCCTTCACCAGATAATCACTTCACCAGTAATCACATGGGAGTATCCCAGAGAAAGGAGCACTGGAGAAGACAAAACTGACAGTATAATGACAAGAAATCCCACCATCAATCCACTGATCAAGTAACACATTTCTTCATAGAATTAAACCTGTTTCATAAACTTTCTGTGAGGTGTCTCTTGGAGGGTGGTCCGTCCCCATTTTTCTTCTAAATCACTTCCCTTTAAATCATACTTTCATTTAGAATGTCTTTATCATCAGAAATTTCCTGAAAAGGAGGACCTAAGACATTTGCAGCCACAAAGCCATGTTCCTTTACAGACAGTATCTCTTTACAACATCCAGCCTTGGTTAGGCTGATCAGCACTTTTTGCCCTTGACCTATGCTTCAGCAGTCCAGGACTGTTATTATTTAGCCTGCCACACAGGCGCTTTCCCTGACAGGAGATTTTCATGGCTAGAAAAGAGGGTATTTTGCTTTGTGTCCTGGGTGACAACACACCACTGGGTTTTAGGAAGTCTGTTTTTCTAAACTTCTCTTCTTAATTACTGAGCACCAGGGAAACAAATAAGGTTGATTGCAAATTTTATCCAAGTAGAAGTCCATATTGATTCACTTGAGACTATGCTTTTATTCTTGAAAGGCTCCTCACTTGATGCCAAGAAAGCTCTCTGCTTCCTTTCCTGCTGTGGGATACTACTCACCACTGCAAGGACAGCTGACGACTGCCTGGCTGCCCAGCACGCTCTCCGTCGCTCCGCACCACATGGAGCTGCTGCCCTTCCCAATACCATACTTGCTGTTCAATGTCCTCCCCCCTTACAGCTTGCCGCTACCCCACAAGTCGGAAAGGAGCAGTATCTGTGCCAGCTCCTCATAGGGGAGGACACGGGGCAGTGGGGGGCTTTGGGGGATGCCTTTCTCCCCATGTCCTCCATGGAGGCGTGCGATTCCTCTCCTTGAACGCACCTTCCGGGATGATGGGTGGCAGCGGCGCGAGGTCACCGTGCTGGAGGAGAGCCACCAGGAGTTGCCGCAGCCCAGTGGACGTGGGCGAGAGCCACCAAGGACCAGAAAGGAGCTCCTCGTCTTCCCGAGGAGCAGCACACTCCATGGAAGCCCAGCCCTTCAACCGAGAGCCTCTCCCCAGCAGGACAGTGCACCAAGCAGCCCTGCAAAAGGACTGGGATTTCACTCAGCCATGAGACACTGGATGACCCTATTGCACTGATGGCTTGGGGCAGGAAAGATGCCTGGGTTAAAGCGTGCATAGGCCTAAGGTCCAGCCAAAAGTGCTTTTCTCTGCAGGTTTGGGTCACTTTCCTCATACATTCTGGTCTTCATGTACTGGGGTGTTGCAAAGAAAATGTTTAGGTCAAAAATCAAACTTTAAAGATACTTTCTTTTTTTTCCAAGTAGTTGGGGGGAGGGGGTGGGGTGGTTGTTGATTTGCTGCCTGTGTTTCTGACTTGAATAAAGGGGCACAAACACAATGTGAGCGGAAATATGACAGTCTGAGCTCTGGATTTGGTACTGCGAGTCTCTGGGGGCAAGAGAATTCTTCAGCTGGTTAATTAAAATGCTTATGAGGAAGCGTCTCATTTTTTGACCTAAATTAAGAAAGCTCCAAAACTCTCCCAGAAACAATAACAAAAAGAGACAGTCTGAGTTTAATCTGCTAGGCCTAATAGGATGATATGACCCACAGTTTAGTTTAATTGTAGATAAATAATGAGATTGACCTGCCCATTTACAAAATGTCGCTATCCTTATTATTTACATAATACTCATCCCCTTCCAACATACGGTGCTTTTTTCTCCTCTGCTTATTCAGGGTCCACTCCTGCTTCCACTGATGTCTGCACTGACTTTCATGGAGTGCAGCGTTGGAAAGTACTGGTTGCACCACCCTCTGTCTTGCAGCCACAGCACAATCTGCCCACTGACAGGGGAGCTACTGAGCAAAGCCATTAAAATGTGGTCTCCCTCCCATAAATATCACTTGTAAGGATGGCCATTCGTGACAGAGTCCAAGCCCAAAGCAAATTTGTGAGCCTGGTGTTCTGCTGGGCAGGCTGTCCTGTGCACGTGGGAGTGTAGGAAGCTTAATGACTCTTCCTAAGTTGCTTACTTAAGATATCCCTCCAGCCAGACTGCAGCTGCCAGACCTAATGCCGTCTTCCAGGCACTAATTGCTGGTTACACAGGGAGTCACGGGGAGTCAGTAGCTGTCTTCTTGTCTGGCTGGTACCAGCCTTCCAGGTACTTCAGGTTTGCAAGACCTGTAAGCTGGGAAGTAGCTGATCATTGCAGAGTGAAAGATAACTCCTACCCTGTGAGTTTCATTTTTTCAAACCACAGCTGTGCAGCAGAAGTCAGATATACTGTATCCTTACTCTTAGGGGTCTTCCACAAGACCTTCTTCTCATACCTGCTTGGATCTGAACTCTCTATCGTCTTCATCCCTGTCATCTGAAGGACAGTCAGGTCAGATACAGGGCTAAACTTCAGTTCCAGCAAAGAGCTTAAATGCCTAACTGATTAAAATCAACACAAATTAGTTGTGGTGTTCAGCTCATGCAGCTTCAGATGACTGCATTGTAGCTGCACACACACACACACACTCTCTCTCTCTCTCTCTCTCTCAAATTAAGGACCTTGAGCTTACTTTAAAGAAGAAAAAGTGATCACACTAAGGTTTCTGAATTAGGTGCAGTTCACTCATTAGTGCAGTTTCTGGAATGTGAATTGTCCTTACGCAATGATTATCTGGAATATAGGCATCATAATCATCTAAAGCTAAGGGGGCATGACTCTTTGCACAATAGTCCAGGGATTCAAGCCAGCACCTGCATTGAGACAGCTTATCCTGCAGGAATATTTCTGTAGCCTAGAGGAGGATTCTGGGATGATCACAACGTGACCATATTCCTTGGTCAGGAGATGGAGGTAAGAAGCTTAGGATGCTACTTTTACATGGTTTCATACTCTGATGTTTCCACATAATGCCAGGCTGGACACACCAGTCCTTGGGATATCCTCAACTCTGCAGTTCTTCAGACATATAGGATTGCTTTGGGCAAACATATCTTAAACCTGACAAAGAGTTGCTTGAGGGAGAAGTCATCCAAGGAAGCTGGCCACACAAGACATGAGTACAGAAATGTAGTCATAGTTTCATCCTAACCTTCCTCACTTGATATCAAGTGACTCAAATGACAGGGTTTACAGCCCCCCTGGGGGAGACTCCTGCAGTCTCACAGCTCTCCATGACATTCCATTTGCATTTTCCATAGGACAGCTTCAACCTTTAATCTTCCCTTAAACCCCTTGTGATCTGAATAATTTTTCCCCCTGGCTTATGGCTCTGATTTCCATTTTCACACTGACTTTTTGGTGAAAGAAACAGAGTAAGAAACCCAGGGCATCTAGAAAAGCTTTTCTGTTATGGTTGCTCCTGTTGTTTTGTGGGGATAGCTACAAAGAGAGCTGGGGTTTTGAGGGGATTGTTTACTTTTAAAGGTTTCTCTTTTTCTCTTTTTTTTTTTTCTCCTGTGTTTACCACGTGTTTTGATCACAGTCAAAAAGAGAGCACACAGAGAGGGTGATGCCTGCTCTGCAATTCCATCCAGGTACACACTAGACCTTGGGTCAAAAAAAGCTGTGATTTAAAGCAGCCAAACATCTGGTTCCTCATGCTTTTTGACCAAGCTCTACGTCCTCTTCCTGCTCTGTGCTCCGACCTGACTTTGCTGAATGATTGCAAAATGTTCTTCCTCTGTTCCCTCACGTCTCTCCTTAGCCAGGATAACGGGTCTCAACTAAGGGCCTACTTCTGTTTCCTTGCTCTGCTCACATTTTGCCGCTGTGTGGTTTAATTTGGCTTTGTTATGAGAAAGCACTATCACGTCTAGCTCAGGAACCACCAAATGAGCATCTCAGGGGAGATTAACCCAAAAGACTGGGTGTAAATAAGGGCTTAATTCAAAATAAAATACTCTGTGAATTAATTCAGATGGGCTTTTATCCAACTAGGAGAGTTTGGCTCTTCCAAGAAGGTCTCCTGTGACACTTCCTCCCTGCTCGTGTCCTTATGCAAACCTGATCTCTTGCTGGGACAGCTTTACCCCACTTCCAGGACATGTTCTTACTTTTGCCGAAATCCGTCATTTACAGTGTCTATCCAAAGATACCAGCACAGAATGATTTTATTTTCAAGCAGCTAACAATAAAAACTGACCTCCTGACCTCCTGAAGTCCAGCAGAATGGAGAGGACAGGAAGGGAAAATGTCTTTCATTCCAGCTCTTCGGAGCTGGAGCTTCTGAAAGGACTTCTGGAGTCTGATCAAAACTGAACCCGGTGTCAAAGCCACAAGGTGGGTTTAGATTAGGTGCTTTAAAAGGAAACTCAAACAAGTTTTGTTTTCAATTAGCTCTAAAAAAAAAAAAAAAAAAAATTTGTGTCTCAAAGTAGCAAACGATTGATTATTCCAACAGCTATTAGATATATATTATGTTGTCATGGGCGTTTCAAGGAGAGGATGTCCCCTCATGGGGTAGCTTGCATTGGCGCTGTGACCCTTTCTGGAACCATCATATCAAAGTTGTACATGTTGGCCACCTGAATGATCTGCAGCCTGGCTAAGAATTAAAAGAGTACCAGCCAGCAGCCATGTGCCAGGAATCTGTAGGAGTTCTCAGTTTCCTTGCGTTTCAAAACTCTCATAGTCACATTCTTTACCATTGCATTACTCGTCTTTGTCACGTGCCTGATGTTGAGCTTACAGGACAGAAATTCACTGAATCCTTCATCATCTTTGATTAAATATAGATGCTGCTATTTACAGCCTTGCAGACCCCGGGCCTTGTCAGCTTTTAATGCTTTCCAGTGCTTCCGATAGCAGAAAAGAGCCACTTTGTCTGTCCCTCAATAATAGGAAAAGCCAATTTAACACTTTCTTTCTCTGCAGGAAGCACGTTCCTGACTCTAGGATGACCTTTCCTGCTTGTGACTACTGAAGCTCGGGAAACTTCTAGGGCTCTCAGCAATACCAGCCTTGTCTGTCACTAATCTTCCACTCTCTGAAGCCTTGCTTTTCCCCGCCTCCTTTCTCTTGTCTCCCACACACATTAACAGGACTAATGCCCCTGCTACTTTTGCTTTATTCCCTCCACTAATCTCTTTTTGCTGCTCTGAACTTCGAGCTGTCCCATACAATGCTGCCAGGATTTCCCAAGCAGGAATAGGTGCACACTCTTTTTAGGAGCACCTGGCAGGGTAAACACCTCCTCATTGCCATGAAAATGCTGCTGGTGTGAGGACCTGCTCAGAAGGACTTTTCCCTTTGTTTTCCTGGAGCAGGAGTGAATAGGTGTCTGGTGTTCAGGGTCTATCATATGAATCCCAAGATTATCTTTCTTATAGTTATGAAAAAGCAGGTCCCCACCAAGGGGTCTTAAATCTGAGCCTGCATCACAGGTGTTAGCAATCTTTTATTGATGGCATTTTACAGCACTCTGCAGTGCAATCTGTCTGCTCTCAGACACTTGGAATTTCAACAAATTTTAACTTTCAAATTTTGACATTTCTCTGTGTTATCTGTCTGCCTCAGGCCAATGTCTTAAATCGAAGCAATTCAGTCCCTGAGGCTGGGGAAATTGTGTTTTTTAACTCAGGGTGACAAAATTTTGGTGCCCTTTTGAAAACAGCACTTGGAGCAGGAGCTTGAAATCTGGCACAGAGGTGGCCTTTTCTGTTAATTTTGCTCTTTGCCATCATTGTCACCAACTACTGTTAGCTGGCCAAAGTATTAGTCTTTGAAAAGTAGTGGTTTGCACAGGTTTATTCTGTGTCCTTTAGATTATAGCAATTACATTTTCCTTATGGAGTCGATGCTCCCTAGGAGTGTTTACTCTGATGGCTCAGCACAATTTCCTCCCACAAGTTCAGTTTTTGGCTTGCTATGAGCAACACATGGCCCAGACTCTCAGGAAAGCCAGCAGGGCCCTTTTCCCTTGCTTCCTGAATGCCCCACTGTCTCAATCACAGGACCAGGCTGGTGGAGCATTCTCCTCAAGCCTAATAGTGAAACATATGGCACAAAGATTTTCCTATGAGCACTCACAAAATATGTAGGGTGCTATGGGGAAAACACTGCCTTCCAATCTTTACCTTGTAAAAATCTGCTGTTCAGCTCTCTGTAACTGGGGGCTAGGAATGTCTCCAGGAAGGATGGTGAGCCTGGCTGTGGGAGTCTGGTTCAGCCTCTGTTGTTCAGTCCTAGGAAAATGTCCATTTACTTTGGCGGAACCAGAGATTGGTGTGTGCTGGAAAAAACCACCTCTAACGCACATACTCACTAAAGAAAACTGCAGCCAGAGGCCTGCCGATGTTGCACAGGGAGTTACTCAAACGCAGACCAGCATTAGCATAGCATTCCAGGAGTTAATATCATTCCAGGCAATTTATTGCTCTCCTATATCAAAGCTGCTGTCCTTCCGAAAACAACAGCATGTGGTAGCATCTTATGTTTTCTGTGGTTAGCTGCGCTACCTCAGACAAGCTGTTTTAATAAAGTCAAATTTGTACTCATGTTACAATGAATGATAGTGCTGAAGGAACTGTGAAGATTAGAACCTCCTCTTCTGGGAAGTCAAGTCTTCTCAGCTCCTGCAGGATCTGTTGCAGCACACAGCACTAGCCCCAGAAATGTTTTATCACACTGTCATAAAATAACTGGTTCTTAGTGTAAATGTTTACTAGGAACAAAATTAATCTTGTGCCTTCATTTTCCATGGGTAGGATGTGATCAGGTAGAATAATCCCAATTCTGCTTCTTCCAGCAGGCCAGTAGACCCTGTCTGGGCTCTTTGATGTTTGCTCTCCTGGCCCCACAGCCTTTGCATTCCTGCCTGCACCATGACTCAGCCTGCAAAGGGATCACCCTCTTTGCCCATACCAACCAGAGCTGTGCATCCCATCTTCCTCAAGGCAGAGAAAACTCAGGGTGCACATCCTGGTGAATAGAAGCTGTGATCCATAGGTCTTAGGTCCAGCTAAGCCTATTTTGGCCTGGGAATTGCAGCAATGGGATCACACCTTCAGTGCTGGTGGTAGCAGATACTCTGAACAATGCTGGCTGTTCTCACCTCTGAGAAGGATTATTTTGAAGGTGATGGGGGCTTTTGAACTTCAGGTATGCCTAAATCTCTCCACAGAGTCTGCCTAATTCAGGCAGTCCTGATGTGGCCACAGAACTATGGCTTTGCAACGCCTGCTTGTATCAGGCATGGTCTGGATACTGTCCTCAATGTAACATATATGTCTTAACAATACTTCCCTTCTTAGAAGGCTGTCTCCATCATCCAGCATGGGAAATAAGGGATGCAACACTATATATGCTCGTTCAGAGTCACAGAACACCTGCTCCTGAACAACATGTAAAGAAAGAAGAGGAAAAACTCTTCTTTAAAAAATTAAAAATCACATGAGGATAGCTTAATTAAAAGATAAACACAAATGAAATCACAACAATCAATGGTAGTTCAACTCTAATTGAATTTTATCATCAGTGGAGTTGTTGTTGTTTTTCCCTTCCTCCCAAAATGAGAAGCTCTGGAAAGGAAATGTCCCTCATCAGATTTCACATTCAGTTGAATTAGTCTGGAAATCTTTTTAATAAAATAAAAAAAAAAAAAAGCAACCTTGACAGAAAACTTTAATTCCAGCCAAGGCCCTTAAACCAACCACCCTGTGCCAGACAGTTCAGTCATAGAACTAGAGGGTGTCAGCACTAATCATCTGCCCATGTTTTCTGAGGGTAAATTCAGCATCTGTCTCCAAGCTGGAGAGAAGAGGCCCTGGAGTCCTCCAAGGAATTGGCTTGTAATTCTGATGTGATGGCATCAGCTAATTAGCAGCTCTAACAAACCTCACCTCCAGCCCCTCTCTGGATTTTTCTTCAATTATGGCTAAGAGTGCAGCCTGCAGGGAGGGGAGGTGAGGTGGGGGGAGTTGTCCATAGCTACTGGAGGTTACACAGCTGCCTAGAATAAAAATGACTGCAGTATTTAATGACACTCCTGTTTAATTCTGACAAACAGGAGCATTAACATCCTGCAAATAGGGACAAATTAACATGGAGGGTACTGGGCAAGACAAGCCCCGAAGCCCCTTCTCTGGCCCTTTGCACAGAACTAAATTTTACCTATACCAATGTCAGAGACTTGTCAGCCTCTGAACATGATTACTCCTTCACGTATGGGGGTGACTATAAATATAAAATTTCCTTGAGGTTCTGCTTTAATAAAATTCTTAATTGTAGAGGTTTTCTTGCTGCACTCTTTTCTTGTACATATCATACAAAACAGCAAATACTGTTTACCACTAGAAAAATAATCACTTATATGCCTAAGGCAGAAAACACCTTAATTGCCGCTGTCCTCAAAAGAGTTTTCTGCCTTAGAAAAATAATCACTTATATGCCTAAGGCAGAAAACACCTTAATTGCCGCTGTCCTCAAAAGAGTTTTCTGTTATGCTCAGAAAGTTTGGCTGGTTCTTTTATCCCTTGGTGGCATTGGAAAATTCTCCCACTGAAGCCAGTGTAGTCCATTTTTCATTGAAATCACAGCATTTCCCAACTGCCATAAAATGACGTTATTTTAGAAACGCCATAAAATCGCATAGAATTTTACAAATGCCATAAACGTGGCTGTGGAAAGAGTGAAAAAGTGTGGTTCCATCTCTCCCAAACAACTGTGACACCTCTGTCACAGTACAAAGCTTTGGAACAGTTATTTCACCACACATAGCAATGTAAAGCACAGATGATGACACAAACAAATGCTCAGTGCTGACACTTAAAAGAGCAGCTGTAAAAAATAGCAGTCCATGATAAAAAGCACAGCATCAGCCAGTGACTTTATGCAAAATATTATTTACTGTACAAACATAGTGGGCTGCAAAATATAGCTAATAAAATAACTGATTTCCCTGCCTGCTGCTTCCAAAATCACTCACAGTCTCCAGTAGGCACAGTTCCCTAGGGGTGATGGAAAGTATTTTCTAGCAGTTGACAAGAAACTCTTGATGAATTTTTTTCTGTTTTGCTGGCAGTGAAGAGCCACCCTTGACAATCTGATTTTAACTCACTAAACTCATTACGAGGTCCCACTGTAAAAAAAATTAAAAGCAGACACAAAATTAAAAGCAGACACATATTACTAAATAAATCAAACTGATTACACCTCCCAGAGACAGGACCTGTTCCTCCAGCTCCGAAGTAGCCAAATGGTGTGCCAACATTTTCCTGCAGCACAGAGCACTGGCATGGGTCATGCTAAATGTGACCTCAGAGCAAAGTTATGTGACCGTCGAGGTGTGCTGAGTTTTGGCCGATGCAGAGCAATAACGTGGTGAGACACCAGGCAGGTTCAGCCTGCAAGCTACTTAGGGACACAAGCCCAGGAGCTGCACCTCAGCAAAGTGCCCTGCCCTTGGTGGGGAGGAGCAGATGGAGAATGCCCAGGTATCACTGTGAATGCCTGTGTCACACATACATCCTTTCTTATTCCCGTCTCACCTGCACTTGGAATGAATAAAATCTCTCCCTGAAGGGGCCATCAATTTTGAGACATATGTGCCAATAAAGATCGGCTTGAAAAAGCTCTGGGAAGATCAGACAGGCCTCACAATTTCTCTGTTGACAATGATGAGTTTTGCTCCCCAAGCACAAAACAAGAAGAAAACCTTCAAGTGATGTCCAGACCATGTGACTTCTGAACAGAAATATGTCCTTTTCCTTGGCTGATTGCCAGATGGTCTTTTTTCTTCTTAACAGGTTTGTATTCATTTTCATGGGACATCCTCACCCTGTTCAAGGAAGCCTTTCACCAGAGAGCCAAGCTCCAGAATAGGAGAGGGAGAGATGGACATGTTAGGAAGAGTTTTCCTCCCACCAGCTCTTTGCTACAGAAAGGCAGTCTGCATTCACCAATTACACAAATTTGGAAGCATTTTACACAATTTGGATTCTGAGTTCCTTCCACAGGGATCTCACTCTGGTACCGCTGTGTGGGCGCAGATCCTTGAAAATGGGGCACAGGTTAGGCGAGCACCTGGGCTCCCCAGAGAGGCACGGCACATTGGACATGGACTGCCACCCACTGCTCCAACTCAGCTTTTCTCCACAGACAGCTGCCTCACCAGGAAAATAATGAAGAATCACAGTGTCATAGAATGGTTTGAGTTGAAGGGACCTTAAAGATCATCCAGTTCCAGCTCCCCTGCCATGTGGAGGGACACCGTTCACTAGACCACGTTCCTCAAAGCCCCATCCAACCTGGCCTTAAACACTTCCAGGAATGGAGCATCCACAACTTCTCTGGGCAAGAATCAAAATAGCTGAAATATGCTGAGGTACTTCATGGTTTGCTACAAAGGCTCACAGAATTTCCGTGGTGTAAATTAACTCTGACATTTCAGGCAGAGTCTCCTGGGAGCACTGAGAAGTTAGCATAAATAGGGGGACAACAAAGCTTGGGAAGTCCAAGCAAAAACAAAGCAATATCCTTTCTGGACAGTCTTTCCCAGACAAACTCCATTTTGTTTGTTCACTTGGGAGCTTCTTTGTTAGTTGTTTTTTGTTTTTTCACTCTCCTTTTTTTAAAATGCTGACACATTGACAGATGCTTTCCATATACTTCCACCCTATAGAGTATTAAATCTTGATGCTGAAACAGGTACAAGTCCTTTCAAGGGATTATTTTTTTCATTGTTACACCTGGGTCATCTGGAAATCTAACAGGGGAAAGCAACGTTCTCCACTGGCTCTGTGATTAAAATGATTTATCTTGCCACATCTTGCAGTATCACAATGAGCAGAATTACACCACCCTGTGTGTTGCAAGCTCCTGCACAAGTCTCTGCTAATGGCTTCTTTTTCCCAAGAAGAAATGGCTTCAAAGCCCCAGAGTCTTCTCCTTAGGCTGGAAAAATACCTGAGCCAAACTCAGATGGAAGCAACACATTAGATAGGAACTGTATTAAAAACTCAAAGCAACTTTTTTCTCTCTTATTAGCTGGGCAGTGCAAAGGCAGCACCTGGGCTGATGACAGCAGGAATGTGTTCATTAACCAAAGGCATCATGGTTGCCTTCCTATTGCTGAGCTCTGCAACTCCCACCCACAATCAATGCTGCTTCAGTAGCAGAGTTTAATCTAAGCTTTGCCCCATTTATCCTAATAAAGACTAAAGATTTATCTTACTTTTTACATTACTTTTTTTTCTTTGTGGCAAAATTCAACTAAAAATCCTGATCACTTTAACATTTGCTGTAAGCAATGGTTGCGTTGCCCACCATAATGGCAATGCTCACATGCCAGTCAAAAATGCCATGGAGAAATAAAACCATGGTCTTCTGAGCGATGAAATTTTCCTTTGCAAAAGAAATATTTTACCAGGTGTTGCTCCACATCTTGGGTTTCCTGCCATGTGAAAGGCTGTTCAGCCTGATATTTGCCCTTCAGCGTTAGCAGAAATTTTGTGCAATATGTCTCTCCCCACATACCAAGAAACACATGCCAAACAGAATGGCCCAGAGTCATCCTACTTCTTGACAGATGCTGCTCCTAAATATCTCCTCTGCAAAGGCAAAATGCTTAGAGGGGCCTGGCAGTCGTCAGGGAAGTTTGGTGCAAGGTCACACACAGTGAGCATTGCCAGGAACAGCATCAGGTGTGACACATACCCCCCAGTCCTTGCTTTTACATTCCTTGAGCAGCACCACGCACAAGCTGTGATCCTGCTCAAGCCTGGCTTCACTTCTGCACTTTTTTACCACTCCCCAATACTGAAAGAGGTGCCTACACAGGCCAGTGCAGGGAAATGGGCAGCTACTTGTCTCTCTGCTTCCCCAGGAGTTGTCTGCTCCTGTAGCTGACAGCACTACCCTGCTTTGCCCATTAGGTGAGAAAATGAGGAATAGGAAGCTCGTTTCATGGAATGGCTCATAGCATAGGTTTTACTGCCTTGGACCAGCTCAGGAGAATCCCAGTTCCCCCTCAGCCCAGCTGCCACAGTGGGTACTCATGAGAAAGTGCAATTTAGGAATGACCTGCACGTACCACACACTCCACATGGAGTTGAACTTAAAGCTCCTCAGCAGTGCCAGGGTATCAGGAAATAAAGGTTGCAAAATATAAATATTATGGATTTACACAGAGGCTGGGGACTATTGCCAAGCTGGAGGGCGTACCTGGCAACCATGTCCTGCTCCAGAAGGAAAGCACCTCCCAAACCCTCTGAGAAGACCCAACCTATTCAAAAGCTCCAGAAAGCCACCTATAGACTGGAAACTGATATCTGACTGACTGGGCAGGCCAGCAGCCTTTTCATTTACTTTTTTTAATCAGCCACCTGCTACATGACCCCAGTTCTGCACTGTACACGTGAGATGGGAGCGAAGAGACCTTCCTGCTGTCTGCATGAGACAATCAAGTCATTTAGCAGCAATTAGCCTCCCAACCAGCTTAGCTCATTGACAATTATACTATGGTTCCTGACAGCTCTGGAGTTCCAAGATGTTGTTTGAGGGAGGTCATAAACCAGACCGGGTTTTGGTGGTGCTGAAATGGAGCATGGAGCTAAATAACGTAAAATAATGTGGCCCATAAAAAGGTTTAACCCTCAAGTGCCACAATAGAATCCACGATGTGCCATTTTAGGGACAAGTGAGAAACATTACCACCCTTTCCAAATCAAGTAATATAGTGTGTACAACTAACCAATGTTTCCAACTTCTGCTTCTGTGTCTACACAATAAGAAAGGTTTTCTTGTCTTCCTTGATAAAGAAAGGGGTAACTTTTTCAATTCACTTAGAAGCAGCACTGTACAGTACATCCTTAGTGTTTGCTATAAGTGTGACATTATTTGCATTCATCTATCTGGTATTTTTAATGTATTGGGATACCAGGACCCCTGATGGTGCTGTGTCTGGCACTTAACCTCATGTATTGGGTACAAATTCAGACTCTTTGTACAGGTCAGGCAAAGACATGGGCCCCATTTCAGTTGCTCTAAACTACCTCATGCAGAGTCTTTCCTGCTTGCAGGGGGAGCTAAATTTTTTAGGTTAAACTGACCCATTGCAGATCCACCACAAAGAGCCTTGCAGATGAGGGGATTCGGTATCCGCTCTCTGAACCATTATGTTTTCTTGTTTTCCCCTTGCCTGTGTGTTGTCCCCTTCATCTGACATCTGTCAGGCTAGGAATTAAAACCCCGCCAAGCCCTAACAATGACATCAGTAGCCTCGGTTTTCCCCACTGATGTCCACCTGCAGGTTCTGATGCCCACGGTGGTACCTGCTACTGCTGGGCTGATAAGGTCTGATCTCTTGTGCTATCAACAGCTTGCTCACTGACTCATGATGTCCTGGGGGACAGTGGCGATGTGGATAAAATTCTGCAACCAATTGTTAATCTGCTTCAGTCGATGCTACATTTGTGCTATAAACATTTGCCCTGAGCTCATGAGCCGTTGTGCACGCGGTGGTTTTCCTTGCCTGTTGGTGAAGCTGGAGGAACTGTTTTGTCCCAGCTGCCTCATGCAGTAGTGGAGTTGTTCATTTGGGAAAATGAGGCTACCTGGAGATCCCGGGAGGATGCAAACAGTAGATGGTTTTGCTTGACTTCTTCTCCAGGGACCAGTCTCAGGGCCTCTGACTGCACTGACAAATCTTGTAGTCAGCTGCAGGACTTCACTGAAGGAGGGTGAAGACATGTATGAGAAAAAGATGGCAAAACCAGAGGCAGATAATTAATTCCAGGAAGCAAGTAATTTGGGGGTTAACCAGATCCCTGACAAATGCAGGGCCAGTCTCTCTGTTGCTTTGCAAGACCACAGTTCTGTCAGTACCAGCACAGTTCAGTTTGCTTGAATCCTGAAAACTGGGCCTGGGATCTTTTCCCAGTAAACTGTCCTCTCTAGATTTACCCTGCTGCACCAGCAGCCCAACCCACTGATCTCCCAGCCCAGGCAGGCAATGATTCTTGATCCGTGTGTTTCTCAGCTGATGATCCTCTTCAAACAAGGTTTGAAGTGTTGCAGCCAGGAGCACTGGCGTGTGGGGGAGGACAGCACAGAGAGGGAGGCACCAAACCCCTCCAGGCAGCCAAAATGCTGACTTTCTCTGCCTTCCAGAGAACCTGCCTTGCAAACCTGCTCTGTGTCCAGCATCGTTTCTTTGCAGGCAAGACTGCATAAACTCTCAGAAGAGGTCAGCATGGGGGCAATCCACAGAGATGCCATTTTTTTCTAGCCAGTGACCCTGTGCTTACTTTCTGTGACCTGTCCTTGGGGAAAGAGCAGGGCAGTGGAAAGCAAATCACACCAGGAATTAAGACTAAATGAAGAAAGAAACAGCACAGAGCATAAGAAAGAAAGAGAAAAGACAGAGGGAGCAAAGCAGGGGGAAAAGTAAACCTGCTAATCTCTTAACTGCCACCAGAACTAAAGCTTTCTATGATTTTTCTATTTCAAACAAAACCCTAAAAGAACAGCCTAGCAACATGAAGAAACCAAGCAAAACAGAGGTGCCATCCTCACTTTGGCCAGTGATAGGTTTCAGCACTTTTCTAAGCCGCTGTCTTCCCGCAGTGTCCCCTAAATCCCCTGGTAGCCCATCAGAAATCTTCTCTGGGCAGCTCGTTCCCTGTTGCGGGTTACTGCAGAGGACAACATGGGAAAGGATGACACACTTAGATGCACTGAAGGACTAACGGGCTGATTGCTGGGGAATTAGCTGTTTGGCTGCCTGCTTCAGCACACCAGGCACCCTAGAGTGTGGAAATATCACAACACCAAAATGGCAGCCTGCTCCAATAAGAGTGCAGGATGTTTAGATACGTTTTATGCACGTTATTATGACAGCGAATATCTTAAATTCCCAGGAAAAATATGAGCGTTTGATTGGCTTCGAGGAAGTGGTGCTATTTCTTTAGATAGGGCAGTAACAGGGGCTTGTTTGGGAGCACAGCCTTGGTTCTCTGGACGTAGTTTAGATTGCCAAGGTTAATTAAGTTAAAAAGTGCCAAAGACCATGAAATGCTAAAGTTCTTGTGTTGCACGCATCGTAGCTATCACCTTTCTGCTAGCTTGCTGAAGAAATTGAGTTATTTTTTATTGAGAGAAGGTACACTCTGTTTAGTACCTCTCACACCTTCTAATAATTTGTTCTTAAAAAAATAATTACGAAATGAAGCATAGGGCAAAGTTATCTTCTTATCCAGTGAGCAACCTCATAACTTATCTGGCCCCATCATTAGGGCAAAGTTCAGGTGGGATGTTAAGTAATGCAGCAGCAGAAGCAGAACTAACAACGGCTGTGGGGTTCCTACCTGGTTCCTATCTCAGTGCCTTGGGCTGGCACCACATGGCAGGTGGGACCTGGAGTTTAAAGTCAGCCACCTGATGTGCTTTGTGCAACTCCTGAGGCCTAGGCTTAGTAGCTTTTATTCTTACACCAATAAACAACAGAGGCACAAGAAGACGGGCTCAATCTCTTAAGAACAGAGTGTGTGTTCCATGCTTTGGCACGGTGAAGACATTTAACAAAGCTGTTGCCCCTCTTAGAATGGCTACATGTAGTAAGCAGCAGTTGCTAGAAAGTGCTGCTTGCTAGAAATGGCAGAAATTGCAATATAAACAATATACATGTAAGTATCTTAATTGCATGTAAGTCTTTTTGGTGGAGCACTAGGTGCAAATAAAAATAGAGCCCAGGCTTGCTTGTACCAGGAATTTCCCTCCAGGTAATGCCGGTGGTCTCTGTGATACATCGTGTGCATCACGTCTCAAGTAAAAAGTTTATTCGCCCTTCGTTGGGCTGGAGTGGCACCGTACAGAAATTTGGATTCCTGTTGTCTCTGCAGCGACCTTCTCAGCCAGCCCTCACTACTACCCACTGAATAACCTGACCCGTAGAAAGTGTGCTTCGGAAGCAATAAACCTGAACAAGCCATGAACTCAAAAATACTAGTGGAGGTGCTGAGAGCAGTTCTGCTCTTTCCTTACAGGTACCATGTCAATAGGGGATTTGCTGTTTGTCATAGGAAACTGCCAGGAAACATATTTAGATGCTGAACTTCTGAACTTCTCCTTTCACCTGTGTTTGAACCCTGCTAAATGATTTTACAACTATTATTGCTTTACAACCCATGACTGTAAATTCTTCCATTAGATTTTATTACTTAAGGATAAAAATGTGTGCCTGGGGTTTGTATTTATATTTAATAATATGTGTATGAGCTTACACACGAAGTGACTGATAGATAAGATAGAAGGGAGAAAACGGCGGTTTGCATCTGAGAGCTGCGGCATCCCTCGCTGGGAGCCTCTGACAGGGCTGCAGCGGGGAGATCTGAGACACTCAGCCCCGAGTCACCTCCCCAAAAGGCCCTTGGAGACCAGGAATGCTTCATGCTGGAAGCGGAAGACAATACCAGTTTTGCTAGCCTCAAGCAATAAGAAAAATATTATTATGGCCCTATAAAATCTCTGGAATGTTTAAACGTACCATTTATAACACAAGTCCCTTGGTTTTATTCCCTCTTCTGAGGCTGTGGGTCTAACAATTTCAAGCTTTCCTCTGTATTTTGAAGGGCTATGCTGTCATTTCATTTTTTGACAAACCCTGAGACTATGCTATAATAGCAGGACTCAAAGGGCTTTATGAGGAAAACAAAGAAATAAACATTGTAAACAACTGGGATAAAAATTATGGGAACTGATAACATCAAGTTCTCAATGCTTCTTCTATATGCACTCACTGTCTCTGATATGATGAACTTTGGAGAGACAAAGATATTTCCTTCTTTTGGTTTCTTTATTCCAGCTCACTTTTTGTGGGTTGTTTCCAATCAGAAATATCAAGAAAAGGTGAAGTTTTCTAGCAGGCTCTGGCTAGGGAGAACTCAGGGTGCTGGAGAAAGAATTTTTTTCCTCCTGCTCCATCAGTTGTCAGGAAGCCAAAACCTTGCAGGGTACAGATGGGAGCCCTGGGCAGGAAAGCAAAGGCAGCTGCCTGGAGCACGCTGTGTGTTGGAGCCACAGACAAGCAAGCAGGGAGTGCAGGGAGGGCACAGAGACCCGACAGCCTGAGAGCCAGACACACCACAGGCTAAGCCTTCGCTCTTCTGACAGGGATTTTTCTGCTGCTGGGACAGGGCTAGTTTTGCCTCAGGACAGCTTGACATCTTTCAAAGGCCTCCACTTTGGCTCCTAAAAAAGATGTCTGCAGGGGTTCCAGCCAAAAATACCCACTTCCACTGACAGGAGACGGAATGTCCTGCAAAGGTCTCAAAGGGCTCACTCGCGAGGGAGGTCTAAAGGACAGAGAAGCTCAGCTTCAGCCTGAGAAATAGGTAGCTGTGAAAGGGGAGAGAGAAGGGTTTCTGCTCTTCCCAGAATAGTTCTCTTATTTCTGCCAACACTTCTTTGAGATAAAATCAGGGTGGAGAAAAAGGAAAGGAGTTTTTATACAAGGTTTAAAAGAGAATAGTGACTCCAAGAGATCAGGGAAACTCCACTCCCTGCTGGAGAAAAAACACTTAAGAAAGGACGGGAGTCTGGATGGACACTGAAAGTTTAAAGAGTGATTCAGAGTATTTCAAATTCACCAGCATGACTCCTGTGTCAGATGATACAGAACTTGTATTTCACAGTTGTGCTCCCTGTTTCTCCACCTCATCTGTCTCCATTACTCAGTTGTTCCAAGTAAAACTCTAAAGGTTTTGCTCTGCAAAATGAAGAATGGGTTTGGAAGATCCCAAAAGACAAGAAATGTGCATTGATAGCATTTTTTAAATGGTATTATCATTCTGCTTTAACAAAGTTTAAGGCAATTAACTCCCTAAGAGCCTCAGGTGACTGATTTCCCTGATTACTCAGCCAAAGGGAATGTCATTGCAACTGCAGCAATTAATTAATTAACTCACACCAACTGATTGGAAGAGTCACTCCATTATTAAGCCCTTGCTTCAGTCTCTTGTCACTTTTCTGACACTGCTGGGAGTTTTTTTAAGGATTTCCTGGGGTTTTGCTTCAGCTGGAAGGCAGACTCCTTTTAACAGTTACAGTCAAAGCAATATGTCAACTATTTCCTTTTCCAAGGATGAAAAAGCCTGGGCACGTGTATCAGGTGACCACCAAGTGTGCTCAGACAATGCAGCTAAGTCCTTAGAAACTGGGAAAAGCCAACTGTTGGGCTGCTTGTCCATCTGGGATTGATCAAACCCAGCCATGATTTCTCCCCATAGCAGCACAGGGAGCAAAGTGATGGCATCGTGGCCAGATTCAGCCCTGCTCCTGGAGGCATTCCCTTATGCAGACAGTGATTTTGTCTGAGGCAGCTGGGTGGGAAGACAGAGCTCCCCAACCACTGCCCAGAAGGTTTGGAAAGCGTGAGGAGCCGAGCTGGTCAGACTGGCCGGTCTGGGTGACAAGGACGTCAGTTTTCCCTCGAGGGTCAGCAGAAGGATGGGGCCTTTATCTCCAAGCTCTTTGCTCCTCTGCACTGAGCCCTGGTTGTGCTTTCTCACTCTGGGAAGTTATCTGAGATGCGCAGGCACTCGTCTCCTGCCAAGAAATTGTGGTGTCAGGACTGCCTGCCATAATTTCTCTCTCTCATCCTTTCCCACACTGATGGCAGGTTTCAACTTTTTGGGTTTTTTTCCAGTAGCTGTCAGATTTCTTTGGTGTATAAACAGATTTCTTTGTTTTTTTCCCCTGCAGAAAAGGACAGCACAGGAAGCACAGGCAGGAGGGGTGTCCAATCCTGATGCAAGCACTGTCCCAGGGACATCACCATACTGCCAAGCTGAGATGGCTCCAGGCTGGGCAAGGACTATAGGGAATAAAAATACAGTGCGCTTCCACTGGCTTTTGGGTTTGTTTTTTTTTGCAAGCATGCAAACAAAACTGTTTCCCTCTAAGTTTTCTCCAGACAGGCATACTTTGTACACAGGTGGCATGACTGGAGAACCTGTCTGGTCCTGTAGCACCTGCTTCTCCTCATCTGGCAGCTGGAGCCTGCCTCAGGATCGGGGAGCACTGCAGGAAACCCATCAGACAAACACCACAGTCTGTCCCACAGGTCTCACGATGGCTCACAGTCCAAAGGAGATTACATTCAGACTGGACAAGGCTCACCCACTGCTCCATGAGGTCCTGTCTGGTTTGTGTTTTTCCTCGCAGCCCCAGCTGTTCATCTCCACACCCCTGCCCTTACCATCCCTGGTAACTTTGGCAGGGAGGGCAGGGGGCCCATCCTCCAGTGTGTGAGCCTTCCTTAAACCCTTTGGAAAGCCATACTGAGAAGGGTCCCTGAAACTCCTGGAAATTATGGCCCTGCCATTCCAGGAAAAAGACAAAAACTATCTTCCCCAAAGCCAAAGGAGGGTGATAAAGTGGCCTAGGCACAAGAGCAGCAATTCTGTGTGAGTTCTGCTCTTGGCATAGCCAGGAGCAAGGAACCACTTCTGTGTCCCAAAGCACAGGCAGAGCTGTAATTCTCTGTCCATAAACTAGGACCCTTGCTTACTCCCTCTGTGCTGGTCCAAAAGGACAGGCATGAGTAGGAAGGACTGAGCCAGTCATAAAGGGAATGCCTCAAGAAGATGCCTAATGGTGTCAGGGCGACTTCACACAGAGTTATTTGTGAGCAGTCTATATGATGCTACAGCTGTGGCAGTAATGATTCACAGTAGGGCTTAATCCAGGCTTCTTCATTGCCATCCTGTGAAACTGTGTTAAGCTACTTGCAGCTTAAGTCTTTCCTTGTAGACAGCACCAGGGACTAATTAGTCCTTTTAAATGTAATATGTCAGTAAGTGCTGAGCTTCTTACTAATGACTGACTCGGATCTGATTGATGCATGAAAGTCTCTTCCATGACAACAGCATCAGGCACTAGCCAAGGCTGCACTGACTGCTGTTGGTGATGGTCCCACTCCAAAAGCCTGTTCAAACTTCCCCAATTCCCTCCTTTCTCAGTTGTCTGCGTGGTCACTAAGTCTCCAGATTAGCCAGTCTGCATTTTTGTGTCTGTTCCCAGTAAGAACACCAAGCCTGTGTGAATAAAGCTGACCTGCAGTCCTGGAACAGCACATGAGCCATAGTCACAAGGAGGCAGTGACAAGAATGACTTAAAATAACATCAGCCTGGGAATCCCCATCTCTGGCAGTGACCTGTTTTGTGTTCTTGGACATACATATTTCTACTTCTTGACGTGGTTTCTCTCAAGTTCATGCTGTATCTCTTTTGGTCTCAAGCTCCTTAGGGTGAGGACTGTTCCCAGCTCTGGACTTGTAAAGCTCTTAATGCAACTTGATCTTGACCAAATTCTCCAAGCACTCTAAGTAACAATAATCTATTCATAGGGCTGTATAAACATCAATCATTTTTTCTGTGCTTTACAGAAGAATGGTTGCTACAGATGGGTTACACTGCCCACTCTGAGGTAGGGTTGTATTTCAGGATGCTATAATTATACTTAACTGATCATTCCTTCAGCACCAAAAGAAAAGGAGCCCCTGCTCTTTTAATCTAACTCACTGTAATTGTCATACTTGCAAACCCTGTTTGCTGCATTGTCAAAAGCTATATTTAATTTTTATCTTTCTATATCATAAGAGAGCCTACCAACATCCATTACAGAGCAGGACTCTTGTGCTGTTGCATTAGAACAGAAAAAAAGAGCAGTCTTTGCCTCAGAAAGGGATATAAGTGGTTATAAAAACAGTGATAATTCATTCTTCTAACACTGTTGTGAAGTAAGCAAATATGATTATCAACCTCATTTTACGGATGAAGAAGTATGTCACAGAAAGGTTAAGTGATTTATCTAATAACATGGAGCATGTTAGTGACAAGAAAAAACTACAACTCTTGATCCTAGACCCAGACACAGTTCTCTAGTCTATAAATCAGATCTTTAGCAGCAAAACCAGAAATGGGGACCAGAATTACTGAAATAACTATTTTTAAAATGCTCAGCTGTTTTTGAGACAGAAAGCTATGAAAGAAGGACTTCCCAACATTATTTTAGTCTTTTGTCAATAATTCAAGTCCCTGAACTGAGAAATCTTGCTTTTCCTAAAACTGTTCCCAAACAAACCCACATCCCCTCAATGTGTTGCTTCTTTTTTAGTAATCAATTTTCCTCATTTATAACATCACCTCTAAAAGTATTTACATAAAGTAGCAAATATTAAACCAGATTTCTGTTTCTCATTTTTCCTGGATAGACCCAAGCAGTCACTTGTGTTCTAAGAAGCATTTCTGAGATATGTCCCCAGCTGGAGCCAGCCAGAGTCAGCCCCCAGGGCAAGTCTGGTCCCTTCCCTGTCCCTGATGTGATTTCCTGCATGGAGGGAGGAGACCCTTTCCCACTGCAGCCACAGGTAGCCTGGGAGAGGGACAAGCTTGTGCTGAGCTCTGCACCACCACTCCTTTGATGAGACACCTTGAGGGTTTGAGGTCTAGGACTTCTGGGCAGTGGGCTCCAGAGGAGCATTCCCACCTCTTTTGGTTTCTTTATTCCAGCTCTGCAGCTCGGCGCTGAGCTGTGCTGCAGCCCCTGTCCCTGCAAACAGGCTCTGCGTCCTCAGCCTCAGGTGTGCCACCACCACCTGGAAGGGTTATTTGTGCCTCCTTTTTCTTTGTAGCTGGCTGTCGTCCTAAATTCAGCTGGCAGCGAAGCCACAGACACTCTCCTCCAGCTTCAGGCCACAAAGAAGTGTTTGTCTGTTTTCTGAAACATGATTAATATTTAACTTGCCCAAAGTGAGATTCCAGTCCAGGTGGCAGATGTGAAACCCCAGGTGTGGCCATGGCAAGGCACCCCATCCAGCTGCCCGGCAGAATGAGGGCAGGCAGTAGCCCTCAGGTGCCAGCGTGCCTTTCCTGCATGCTCACAGCTCCCATTCCAGCTGGAGAAGTTTCCCTGGGAAATGGAGTCCAGAAAAGTCTCCTCTGCCACGTCCCCCAAAGGGCAGCATAGTTGATTCCCTCTTTACCTTTTCACCTCTGCTTGCCCTGTTTGTAATGTGGAGTTTATGATGTAATTATATCTCACACAGCTGAAATTGTCCCCTTATCACCAGACTGATTACACTTAACAAGGCATAAACTCCCTCTCTCCTTCTCTGCCAGGAGTCCAATTTTAAGCTCTAATTGTTTTATAGGCCTTTTGCACTCCGGAAAAAGAAAAAAATAAAAGAAGAAAAAAAAAGAAAAATTAGTTGCCATTTACACATGTTGTGTAAGGCACATTTTTCATCCTCCCATCCACACAAATGCCTCTTGGGGACTGCCCAAATGACCAACAACCCAACAGCTTATACGCCTCAGTGCTTTCCTAATGATTGCCAGAAGCCTCAGCTTTTCTCCGTCTCAAGTACAAACTGTTTCTTAGAGGTGAGCAGCAAAGGCCCCTTTCCAGAGCAAGAGTTTCTGCTCAGGGTCACCAGCAGCTGCCTGCTGGCACACAGGGCTGGTGACAAGCCAGAGGGCACCGAGCTCTGCCCGGACCTCCGCCTGCAAGGGCTGGGCAAGAGCACCTTGTCTTGAGCTAAGGGAGGGTATGCAGTGAGTTATTGTGGCTCAGCTAGGACAACCTGAGTGATTTCTGGTTCTCTGGGAGAGTGGCCACGAGATTTCACAAACTGCAGCCAGGTCATGCACTGGGCAGCCCTGACATCTTCTGAAAGCCTTCTCCTTTTGATGGGTTTCCCTGCTTCCCATTTTCCTCTTTGAAAAGGGAGGACACAGTGTTAGCCACAGACACAAGGCATCATGGTATTACTATCACGACTATCATTTACTATCTGGTTCTAAGCAATGCAGCCCAACAGATTTTGTTTTCAGGAGGAGATTCACCAAAAGAAAAGGGGCAGTGTGAAAAGATGGGACCTGAGGAAGGGAGGGAAGAAGATAGAGGAAGCAGGAGCCCATGGGGTCAACTTTCCCAGCATTAAGGACAAGGCTGACTGCCTCTCAAGTTGCCCATGCTCTTTTTTAGCAGCAATATTCTGCTCACAGCCTGTATCCACAGGTAGCAGGTGGTGTGCAGGTTTCTAAGATAAGTTTTTGGTCTTTTTGTGCATGTACAGCACCTTGTACAGTAAGAGTCTTGCTACCTGAGGAGAGATGCTGCTGAAATACAAGAGAATGGGATGTGACCCAATACTAAGAATAAGAACTTGTATTAGGACTAGGTGGACCATCGAAATAAGGAGGTGAGAGATCTCTTCAAGGAGTACAATTAATGGCATTTTTCAGAGCACAGAAGTCCATGCTGATGGTTTTCTCTGTCTCATCTGGCTCTTTTCCAGGTCTTTTGGCTGCTAGAGCTGGCATATTCCACAGTATCTCTTTTTTTTTTCCTTTTCCCTCCTTCATTCCCCAAGCTCACTTGGCCCTAGGGACCTTTAATGCCCTATTTGCAGTTCAGGCAAATGGTCTTTCATAAAATCCCAGCCAGATGTCCAGCTGGTGAACAAATCACATAGCTCAATTGATTTCTGTGGAGCTATAACAATTTATAGCAGCTGAGGCTCTGGTCCTATAAACTGCAGTGAGCTTGGAAGGGAATTGCAAAGGGCTGCATCCACCACAGGTTAAGGATGTATATTGGCATTTGGGGAGCTGGGACAGGTTTTGGAGACCAACGTAAAGCAAAGCTGAGGAGCACAAGCAAAGCAAGTGGGCTGCCAAGCGAGGAATACAGGAGCACTGTGGGTTAGCAGCGATGGGAAATGGCTGAGCACATCAGGGCACGCTGGCTTGCTTTCCTGACACGCTAGCTAAAAATATTACGATGGGAAAAGAAAATGCACCAGATGCAATTCTGCGCACACTGGTAAGGAGGGAATTTTGTAGAGCTGCTTGTGAGTTCTTACAGCCACAAAACAAATTCATGAAGGCGTAGATGTGGACGTAACAAAGCACGAACATTGCCTGCAAGACATGCCTGGTGAAGGAGCATCAGGAGGGGTGTTGCAGCAAGACTCTTATTGTTCCATTGTTTATTCTGGTTTTGTTAATATCTTCATTTAAGATGTGGAATAGCTGGGGGGAAAGAGTAGAGAGGATGCAAGAGTCTGCTTGCAAAGGCAGGCAAAGAGGAGAAATTACAAACTGGGAGCTGGAAAAACTGAAACAACAGGAAGAAATTACCCAAATGAAACGTTAAGCTTGGGGAAAAAAAGTAATTATCTGAGATCAGGGAGGGAAGAGGAAAATAACCCAAACCACAGGTGCTTAATGGGAAAGATAGCTGCAACACTGGAGCACTAAGGGCTATAATAGAGGGCAAATTGCATATGACTTTGGCAAGACAATGCAAGCCCCTTGTGCCTGTATAGAAGCACTGTGTAGATTATGCAGCAGCAAGCCATGCTCTTCTTTCTCTATGGATGTCACACTTAAACTATTGTTCTCTGTTCTGGGCATTTCAATACCCAAAAGCTGTAGACAAAGCAATATATATTGATTACCAGAATAGAGACATCTAATTACAAGAAAAGGTGGGAAAAGCAAAGTTTGTACCAGTTTACTAATCAGTGACTAAAAGTAGGATCATTTCTGATAAGTAGGCAGATATAAAAGAGGGACAGCAAAATTACTGGAAGGAGGAGAAACATAAGAAGGGAGAAAGAAATTAATTAATTTAGAAAGTGTCAGAAAACTTTACCAGGAAATGATAGTATGCTACTTGGTATAATAGGTTTCTCCAAGGGAAGGCAGTGCGTCTTTGTGACCTGGGATATTGTAAGGTGCCATAAATCACTAAAAGGTTTTGTAGGCAGCAGAGTTTAGGGAAATTGACAGCTGCTTTTGCCAAGTTTTCCTGATGTTTTGCAGACATTTATCTACATTTGCAGGGGTTTTTGCTTGATGCAGACCATCCACACTTTCTTCAAATGCTTCTCAGGAGGTGGTATGAGCTTCTTCTTGTTAGACATTCTGCAAGAAGCATCTTCCAAACCCCAGACCCAGACTCACCAGGCCTGCCTCTTTCCCATTAGCCTTGAACCTGCTGAACTGCTGTTTTTTTCAGGACCATTACAGTTTCCCAGCCCATCAATTAGAGGAAGAAAGGTAGGACATCCTATTTTACTTCCAATTGCACAAGACAGCAGAGAGTTAAACTGAAAATGGAGTGAAAGAGAGAAGAAGTTGACTTTATTCTTCCCTTCATACTCCCCGCTCTCCTCTTCATTTTGCTATTACAGGAGGCCGGAAGGACAGAAAAGCCTATATATTTCTTCCACTTCAGTTGATATGATCTGTCCCCAAGGGATTCCTCTACTTTGTATTACCACAATTCCCAGGCCCTTCTTCCTCTGAGCTTTCCTTTTCCATTATTCCTCAATTATTGTGTCTGATAAAAAAATCAATTATTCCATTCAGCCCTCCCTAGACAGCTCCAGTTTCGAAATGGACATGCCTAACCTGTTACCAATGTGTGCTAAGCATTGCTGCTAAAGAGAAATCTCTTAAACCAACCCCAGAATCCAAAGCCACACACATACACACCACATTTCACAGAGGATTGCACATTTTTGTAGCAGGTAGACTTATTTTTCCAAATGCAATGATCTGAACTGTCATGCAGGAAATACGAGCTACATTTCCTTTTCTCTTAGTCTTCCCCCTTTCTCTTTTTTTTTTCATCTTTGCCCGGAAATTCAGTAGCAACTGGGTGCTCAGTTACAGGCAGAGCGGGGAACTCAGCATTAACTCAGCATGAACCCTGGAACTCTGGTAGCTCTGATTTTCTGCCAAGAGAAACAAATTAGGTCCTGTTCTGCTAATAGGACTGTGTGTACAGAACATGATCTAGTAAGCAACAGCATTATCAGAGAAATGGGAGAATCCTCAGGGCCATTTTAAGGATGTGCTGATGCTTCAGTGGCAGGGTGCCATCTTTGATGTTGTCTTTGAAGAACACCTGGGACAACAGCAAACATATCTGAAGGCAGAATTGCAAATAAGTAGCAAATAATTAGTGTATACCCACAAAACACAAAACGTAGCTCCATCTTGACTCTTTATAAAGCACTAATAACTGCTTTGATTAAATCTTAGCCTCATTTTGCCTTTCTAAAAAGGCACAGAAAACTTGGAGCACCAGAAGCTGTAACACATGGTCCTGCACAGGCTCTGTGGCCCAGAACTATCTTCTCACAAGCCTGCCCTGCACTCTGTCGCTCCCTGAGGCAAGTGGCTTAACGTGACATGAATCCTTGAGGCCACAGAAGAATACCAGGTCACTCAAGCATTGCAGACACCTCTTTGCTGTATCATGGAAATAGAGGAGCAGAGACCTCTGTTTTCCACCCACAAACTGATGAGTCATGTAATGCCTCACATACGAGCTCGTAATTTTGCGCCTGTGTGATTTTTGCACGTGTGCTTGCCTTTTGCACACATGAGTATTTGCACTGCCACTGAGGGCCCATCAAGGTACTGAGAGTCCTGCAGGAGGCCACCAGTTAGAAGATGAGCTACCTCACCTCACTTCAACCCTGGTCTATGAAACTCAGTCCTGTGTACAACACCTGACAATGGCTGTGACAGTCAATAAGCAGCTCTTCCTGCTTTCCCTGATATAGCCCTGGGTTTTAGGCACTGTTCGTCTCTTATTCATCAGTCTGTTGACCATGACACTGGCTTGGAGACATCCTGGTTGCACAGGTAGCTGTACTGTCCCCTCTCTGAAGGACAGTGCCCTGGTTTCAGCTGGGACAGGGTTAATTTCTTCCTAGTAACTGCTGTGTGCTGTGTTTTGGATTTAGTATGGAAATAATGTTGATGACACACTCATGTTCTGGTTGTTGCTAAGTAGTGCTTACTCTAAGTAAAAGACACTTCAATTTCCCGTGATCTGCCAGTCAGGAGCTGCAGAAGAAGCTGGGAGGGGGAGCATGGCCAGGACAGCTGATCCAAACAGGCAAAGGGATATTGCATACCACAGAACACCATGCTCAGTACATAAACAAGGGCGAGCTGGCCAGAAGAGGCTGATCACTCCTCAAGGACAGTCTGGGCTTGTCAGCAGGTGGTGAGCAGTTGGGTTGTGCATCACTTGTTTCTCTCGGGTTTTATTCCTCTCTCTCTCTCCTTTACATTTTGATTTTTATTGGTATTATTAGTATTATCATTTTTCCCCCAATTATTGAACTGTTCTTATCTCAAGCCACTATGTTTATCTTTTCTTTCCGATTCCCCTCCCTACCTGGGAAGGCGTGAGCGAATTGCTGCGTGCTGCTGGCTGGGGTTAAATCACTACACCAGCTGTGTCTCAGGTGCAGTGTCACCTGCCAGGCAGCACAAACAAAACCATCTCAAGGTAGCAGGTATGATATTGTTTAGGTTGGCTGAGAGACCTTGGGCTCTGGAGGCACTGGTGGGGTTTTGCTGGTGTTAGCTGGAATGCAGATGGAATGTGAAATTGGTAACTTAGCAGAAGGCTCAGGGACAAACATTTGGATTACAAAATTAATCACTTCAAATTTCCAGGGAGAAAGACTTGAAAGAGCCCCACCTACCCACCACTTTTTATTGGGGGCGTGAGTTTCACAAATCAGCAATCATTTGCAACCATAACCTGCAGGGAATATTTCCTTCAGATACAGCCATCCATAAAGATTTTGCATTAAGAGACATGGATATTTGCAAGCGCCATCTAATTTTGAAAGCTGTCAAAACACCAGCGGCAGATGCATTTAGTCAGAAAACTAAACTTTCCTGCAGCTGCCCAGCATCTCCAGCTCTTGCACTGGATTTCCCTAAAGATATGATTCAAACTGTGCAGCCATAGGCCTGACCTCATAGACTTTCTATGTCCTCTCATAGTAGCCTTTAAGTAGAATCTTTTTATGAAGAACATTTTACAGAGCTTAAGAGGACAAGCTACAGCTGAGCTGCCCCACGGAAAGAGACATCATTAGAACCACATCACCAACAGCCCACGGTGGTAGCTCAGCAGCCAGGGCTGTGCACTGTGCTAATGCTGCCCACTGTACGAAGCCAGCCTCTCATCCTCATTCCTCTGGCCATGTCGTACTGCTGCCCTGGCGATTCTCCCTTACTTGTTTGTGTTTGTGCCCTTTAGGTCCTGAAGTGACAGCTGTTGCAAGCAGCAGAAAGCTGGGAGAGAGAAGGAAGACCAACAGACCTGGAGAGACTGCATTCTGTAATGAAAAAGAAATCAGTTCCCCCTTGGATGAATATTGTAAGGGGAATGTAAAGGGGGAAAAAATAAGTGATATGCAGCAGATATGCAAAGGGAGGGAGGAAAACTCATAAAACAGTGAAACTGAAGGAGGCTTGGCAGTGACAGATCATAAATTCATATGCAAGCAGGCCATGAATTACGGGAAGGACAAAATTATGGAGGAATCTTGCCTCCACAGCCAGGCTGTGGCTGTTGCTGTTGCAAAGGCAAGGAGTGGCTGCTATTAAATGCAAGCAGGTCCTCTCCTCCTGCAGCGTCCGTTGCTGGTGCCAGCAGTGGGACTGGGCTGAGCCCTAGTGCTGGGACAGGCTCTGGTGAAAACCGTCTGCAGCAGCAGTGGGAAAGGCAGTTTTGCTCTGTCCATGGAAATCTGCCACAGTTGGACAGAGGAGACCTCTAGGGTGGAGAGCACCGGCTAGCCCAGGAGGATGAAGGCAGCTGCTTGGTTTGCAAAAGCCAGAGCTGATGACCAACAGTTTACAGCTCCTGCAGCAGTAAGTCCCTTTCTTCCTGTCCCTGAAGTGCTGCAGGGGGTAATAGCCTTCTCCAGCCAGGCAGCACCCAGAGCTGAGTGGTTATATTCTGCTCTCAGCATCTAACAGACAGAAACATGTCGAAAGCAAACAGAGTTCAGAAAAGAGCAATAAAATATGATGAAAGGGTCAGAAGAATTGATTTAAAGGGAAAAATAAAAGAACATATGTTTAGCTTGGCTCAACAGTGACTTTGGGGAGATTACCAGACAGCTGAGAAAGATTTGAAGGATGCAGTCAACAAAAAGGGATCTGGAGGTGGAGAGGGAAGGGAAGTGGCCCTGCTTCTTGACCAAGAGGCTTTCATTAGTAGTAGCAGACTTAGAATAACCCAAACTAAGAATCTCCACTAGAGATGCGTACAGAAAGAAGGCAGCCAGTGGCCCTGCCTGACAGAGATGTGCTGCTGGCATCCCCATCGGGTGTGGGCAGGCTGCCATGCTTCCCTGCCCCTACCACCTCTAAACAAGGGTGCCACCTCCCAACAGAGGAAGAGGATCATTCCCCCTCTGAATTGACACTGTGGACAATTCCTGTAAAGACACGGACTTCACCAGAATTGAGACTCATCCTGCCTGAAAAAAAGCAGTTACATAATATTGCAGCAGTAAAATGCATCTCTCTTCAGACTGTGCCAATACTAGCAACCTTCCAGTTGTCATCCCACTGCAGAAATGTTTTGTTGAGACTCCTGGACTCCAGAGGAAATTGCCCAGAACATGTTTCTGGAGGAGCATTCTGGCTTAGCTAGCCCCAGTGCAAGGTGTTACGGCTGATGCTGTGTGTCTACGAATCTGCCCTTAGCATATGATAAAGTAGTTTGCCCAGATGTAAGAACAACAATACAAAAGTTGTTCCATGGATTTGCCTATACTGCCACATACTCAACTGTTGTATATTCCAGAGGACAGGGAGATATATTGCACCTTTTCCCAGTCCCCTCTATTTCTGGACCTGCTTACTGGCAATGAAAAGCAATTCAGTACGCATATACTGCTCATTTCAACTTGCTGCTCGTTGGCAAGAACGAGCAAGCAATCAGGCAAAAGCATGCTGGATACCACTTTGCACAGGTGCTTCTCCATAAGCTGATGCCCAGTAGAGTGTGGAAGTAACTTCCATGACACTTCCATCCTCCTCTGCTTGACAATGCTCCCAGATTTCAGTCCAGCTGAACAGCAAACAAAAACATAACAGCAGGAGAGGGTTGGGATACTCACTTTGTGCATGCTTTCTAGTCACATCACAGCTCTCACAGAACAGCAGAGATGTCTTTGATTTTGCCCATTGAGTTATGTATCCTCTCTCCTTTTGAAAAAATAGATGGTTGTTTGAGAACACCAAGCTGGAAACAGGGGATTATGGATACTGGGGCCAATATGTAATAGGTAGAGCCCAAGCTATCCCGCACCCATAGCAGGCACCCAGCCCCCTGCTCTGGTTTCTGCCAATGCAGACATCCAGTTCTGGATGAGGGAGGACCTTTTGGTAGATCCCTCCTGTTGTACACAGAGACATCTCCAGGCTGCTACAGCTGGCATTGTCCTTTCCCAGCCCAAGCAAGGTGACACCATTCCTTGTTGAGGGAAGAAGAGAAGTTAACCAGAACAATGACTTTGGAAGGCATCCAGAAGGCCATGGGAGGTAAGAGCTCATGTTTCACTGAAATTAGAGTATCTGTCTGCCTATGCAAAGGGCTTTAAGAAGCAAGAACACCTTCACAGGAAATACAGCATGTGTACAGTGTATGAGAGACTCTGAGGAATACTGGTAGCTCGTTCCATACTCAGGAAAAGTGTTAGTACTTATTCATTGAGCAGGAGGCACAGAGGGAGAGAGAAAGAATGAGCATCAAAAGATCAGAAAAGGTTTTTTCCACACAATGTGTGTCCAAAATGCTGTGCATCAAAGTGCTAGGCAAAGTGTCTCTTCTTTGGATATATGGCTGATTCATTCTTCCAGAGCAGCACACAAAATCCAGAGAACATATACTTCCACAGAAGACAAGATCATCACAAAACCTGTAGCATCCATCCAGTTCAAGCATGGTCCAAAAGTATTAACCAAGCATGCTACTTCATATCCCCTTTATGACTGGCCATGGCATAGAAGATATATGGGACTGGTCAGGAGTCCTTTGAACACCCTGAGACCAAGTACTCCTCAGCTTCTGGGAAATGTCTCATTCTGTATCTATCTCATTCCCTGAGCAAATCTGACGTTCAGTCCATCTCTGGACACATTCCCTATCTTAGTGTTGATAACAGCAGGCAAAGTTACAAATTCTGCTTAACTTCCTACTCTTTCTCGCACCTGTGGGAGCCCAGCATGGAAACTCATTCCTGCACCTCCATTTGGAGGGCTGGAGGAGGCAGGTGAAGGAATCTCCTCCCGGGCTCAGCTCCAGCCAGACCCTCGGTGACGTGGCAGTGAGCATCCTTGTAGCCTGGCCCTGCTGAGCTCAGCACAAGTAAATCCCTGTGCCGGGAGGGAGTAATGCAGCTGCTCAGAAAAGTCTGCAGACAGCAGGGTTTTGCACAGCATGAGGGAACAAGATTTTAAAATAAGATGGCCATTGCCTGCCTGTGCAATCAGTAAGCCTGAACAGGTCTCTTTTACCCCAGGCCCCTCCACTGTCTCCCAATCCTAAGCAAAGAAGTGCTACGAAAACCGAGGTCTCCTGACCCCTGTACTTGGACCTGCTGCCTCAAATCACCGTGTGGGCTCTGTGGGGGGCTGGAGCCAGATGCCGAAATACTGCCATGCTGTGAGCGTGCCTGCCTCTGTTTCACCTCATCTCTCCAGACAGTGCCGGTCCGAACGGGCTCGGCGTGATCACGCTGTAAAACAGCCCCACAACCAGGTCAACTCAGGGCAGCCACCTAAGCCCACTTTGCAGCTCCGAACCCAGCCCACGCCACCTCCCTATCCCCCAGCAGCCCTGGTCAAACCGTGTTTTAATCTGATTGGGAGCTTGGGAAGGGTGCTGCAAGGAGAGGGAGCCCTCAGCCGGTGCCTCCCTGGGTGAGGGAAGCTGAGCGATTCTGCCCGGAGCACAGAGCAGAGAGAGAGGATGGGCTGCAGGACACTGCGGGCAACAGCGCCTTCCCTGCTGCCTGACAGGGATCTCAGTGTCCAAAGCAAAGCCAGCGAGGGCACCCACAACCTTCACCCTGCAGCGTCTGCACCGAATTACCGATCCCCAGGTATGAGAAAACTCAGCAGCATCTGAGTCCCAAGGGAACCAAGAGGTGAGCAAGCCTTTGGCGAGTTCCCCTCCTTCCCCAGGTTGCCATGTCCCCAAGGAAGAGCTGAGCTACATTGCCAGAGAGCTTGTATTTCCCTTCCCGTACTGCGCCTACTCACTGGAAACGAAAACATGGTCAAAAGAGGGAAAAGAGGGATCCCACATCACCAGCCAGACAGAGGGAAAGCTGCTCCCTAAAGCAAGGCAGAAGCTCAGGAATTTGCGCTTTCATTTCTAGCAGAAGAGGAGCATCTGTCTTCCCACCTGTTCCTCTTAAGCATAACTCCTGGATTTCAGTTTCTGAAGCTGTCAGCTTGCTATTAGTTAAAATGCATTCCTATCACAACTGCACATAATACCCAGGACTTTAAGTCAGCACCAGTTTAAGGGAGTCATTTTAACTACATTAATTTATACCTGGAAGGAAAGCAGTCTGCTTCTAAAACATACATTTCTTTGGAAGAAAGGCTTTGATAATAAGGGAAATTCAACTGAGGCAAACTTCCAGAAATTGCTGCACTGAGGGGTCAGACCAGTTTTCTCACCTGTGATTCTTTTTTCATTAATTTTTTCATAATTTTTATGTGTCAATTACTGGTAAAACAGCATCATGTGTTCAAACAAACTCACGTCTTGCCAGCCTGTCTTTGCATCCTATTAGATCCAGCAGTCATCATGCTAAATTTGTGCCTTCCTGTTTATTTCCACCGCACCAGATTGCAAGGAGCTGTCGACTGTGTGTTCTTATAAATAATGATAGCACTTTGCATTTATATAACCTTCCATCTGTGGATCAAAGAACTCCACAAAGCAAGGTTTGATGTTCACATTTTATTATCATCTTCACTTATTGCACAGGGAAGAGGAAGCACAGAGTGAAGAGCTCTCATTCAGAAGCCAGTTTCATTGAGTAGGGAACAGCTCTTTTCAGTCCCAATTTTGTAAGACCAGGATGATTTTAAAGACCCTAAGGCCACATCTGAAATGAACGGGAAGATGTAGGTACCCAGGACCCTCTTGACTCCAAGCTTACCAAAAGCCCAACATGTTGATGCCTGTGTGGGTTATCCTACCTGGAGAAGAAGAGGGAGAGTCTAAACGCCTTCTGTGGGCAGTTACTGGGTCATGTCCAGCAAAGCAGGAGCAAGACAAATGTGCTAGCCAGGATGCTGGCCGTAGTGGATGTGCCGTCTCTCAGAGGGGCTTGGTGAGGTGGATAGCTGCTTTGTTCTAGTCCACTTAGAGCGTGAACCCTCAGAGAAAGGAGCAAAGCAGCCAGGACAGAGCCTCATTAAGTGGCTTTACTCCAGGAAGACTTTCAGTGAGAGAAAGCAGTGTAGGAGTCTCTAGAGAATTAGGTGCTAGAAGTCAAATACCAAGAACAAGAACAGACAGACACAGCAAAAACAATGCTCCTCAAGGCCAGGCCTGGTGTGGCCACTCAGTCGAGTTTGTGTAGCCTTTCTGGCTGTCACCTCTGTCCCTGCATGCACAAAACAACTTCTGAGTCAGCAATCACCCCCTATTCCAATGGCCTTTCATCACTGCCTAGTTGTTTCCTCCCTCCAGTACACAGAGCTTAAAGTTGCTGTGTCAGGATACAGCACCTCAAGTGCCTGGAAGCTGCTCAAGGTGCTATTTTTGTGGTGTCAGTTTATTTTTACATGTCCTAATGCACAAGGAAGGTCCAGGGTGGGTGAGAAGGGGAGTGGAGATGTCCTGCAAAATATCAGCAGTGTCTCTGAATGGAATTTCAAGGAGAAAGGAGCAAAGCAGTTGGCAGAGGAACCTGCTTTTACTCTAAGTACTTGCTTTCATGCTGGTTTCTTTAAGTTCTCTATAAAAAAATCGTGTGTTGCTCTCTCTCCTTGCACTTTTAGACATCACTTTTCCCTTTGAAAACATACAACACAGTGATTCTGAGGAGCTCTTCCTTTATCTACTGGTTGGAGAAACATGCCAAACAAATACTCTCTATCCCCTGATGTATTCTTATCCATCAAAGAACAAACATGGCTTTAGGCAGCATGAAATTGATTCTGCATTTAGTATTGTTTCCTTCTTCTTGCCTTCTTACCACCTGGACCCTGAGCAGCCCCACTCTCGTACATATGCACACTGAGGCACAGACTTTGTCTTCATGGCATGGGGTTACCCCAGAGAAGTCAGAGTTTAAATATGGCTGAGGGAAATGCAGAAATAGAGAGCTTGCAGGCAGCTAATCTGTGCATAAGACCTCCATGCAATATCCTTAAATAAGCAGAATGTCATTTCCGGGCAATGGATGTATTAAGTTAAAGATATACTTTTAAGTCACTCTCCCAGAATATGTAAAACCTCCAGATAAGTTACATATGTGCCAGCACAGTGATCCACATTGACTTCATACGACCCATCATCCTATACTCCATAGGTGGGATGACAAATCCCACATGGTCCTAAGCCTGTAAATCCTGGTTTTAAGGGACATTCTCAGTTATTAATTTTTCAGAAAATTCTGGTCCAAAATTCTGAATGTTTTATGTATTTTCTAAAAAATTAGTTATTCTTGCTGCTCGATGAAAACCAGTCATTAACCCTCTTTTGCCCAACTAAGCCAAAATACATTTGTGACTGTGTTCTGGTATTGTCTACTTGATAAACAATGATAAACAGTCATGGTTTTGTGATCTTTTCTAAAGGTATTGAAATTATTCCTCTAAAACAGAGGAAATTTACTTTCCGTGGCTTGTCTGGACATGCTGGGGTGCAGCATTAGACACACATGCCAGGCCCTTCATGTGTCTCTGCAGCACTGTACTGCTTGCACCTTTTTGACACCTCTCACAGCAGTCATCTCCAAAAGCACACTGGAAGTCCAGGAAAGGGCTAAGTGTAAGCACAGGACACTGCAAGCTTATTCTCTCTCCTGCCTTCCAAGCATTTCCCCAAAATCCTTCAATCCCACCTGAGAGAGATGCAAAAGAAACAGTGACAGAGCACACACAGCTAGCCCATGTGAGAGACCTCAGTATTGTCCAGCATCACAAATCCTTCTTATTAACCATTTGTTATTGATTTTGTTTTTATGAATGGAAACCTTGACTGGAGAAATGCAGGTGTTAGGTACCATAATAAAGAAAAAAAGGCAAGAAGAACCCTAAAAGCACTACACTGCTCTTCCAGAGTGGTTGTGGGCCTGGCCAGAAGCCACATATTCAGGGGGACCTCATAAGTAACATTAGAAGTCTGTGGAGGCTGCAGTTCCTTCCACTCCCATGCACCACCATCAGTCCCAGGACATACTCACTCTGCTTGGAAAATCCCCCTGTCCTAACTCAAGGCAGCAACAAAGACAAGATGCAATGCTGATGATGATGAAGGCTGGGCACCTCCACTGCTCTCTTGGTCAGTAGTGCGAAGCACCAGCACTTCACATCCCCAGCAGCTCAGCCCCTGGTCAGATACACCTCAGTGAAGGTGACGAAACCATCACGGAGATCAACAAAGAAAAGCCACAGGCACAGAAAGAGGCAGGGAGGGAGGAGAGCTGGCAAGCAGCTCCCGGAGGACAATGTGATTCTGTAAGTCTCAACAACACCAATCAAGAACCGCAGATTTTAATCTTCGCTGTAATTAACTTTATCCAAACGAGCAGCGAGCTGACTGGCTTTCTTTGGGAGTCTTCTGGCAATTTAATGTGTCTTTAAAATGACTTGGCACTCCTAGAGGAAGAGGAGAGGGAGCAGAAGATTGATGCAGTGCCAAGCATTTACTCCCACTAATGAAAAGGGATTGCCAAGGCTGTTTGATTATATATTGTACGCTATTCACTAGGTGCTACTCAAATGGGAGCGCTGCTGTAACCACGGTGTTCTCAAAACCGTCAGCAAAATAACCTACTTTCCAACACGTGTGTAGAGTGGAGTGCAAAGCAAATGGCACGGGCATTTCAAATTACATCTGCAGCATGTTAAAAGGTAATGCAGCATGAAATCAGTCTCCCTCACACTGAAGCAATGGAAATGACAGTCCCTGCATTTCTGGGCAGGTTTTGGCTCTGAGGTTTGCGTGCAGCCCTGACCAGCCGTGCGTGTTGGCGCAAGGGGGCTGGTGCAACAAAGGCCTCTGTTCATTCAGCTCTTTTGCTTGAGATGGGGATGTGACTTGCTAAATGACTTGCTGTGACTGCATTGGCCATCTCAGAGGTCATCTCAGAGCTTGGGGTGGAGCTGAGAGATCTGTGACAGGGTGAGAATTGATGGCGACACTTGGCCATAGGTATATGAGTTAAATAGTACATATTTCTTGGCAGTTGGCACTTCATGTTGGGTGGCTCTGACTATGGTCTCACTCCACACCTTATTTAAGCCCACTGAATAATTTCTTAGAGGTCTTAACCCTTCCCTATGAGCAGCATGGGAACTTTGATGTAATTTAGACCACCCAAATGTGATAAAATGTCTGAAGTTATTTATAAAAACTGCATTTATTTCTGCACATGTTTCTTTACTGCTCTAGCAGACTTCATAGGAAAAAAGGCATGATGAATACCTGTGGACCTGCATGTTTATTTATGCTAGGAGATCTGCATAGGACCAGCAGGCCAGGGTTAGCTTTCTACTTCTCTCAGCTTTGTAGGTGCTACTAGCATGTTGTCACGAGGTTTCACATCTCAAGAGTGACATGGGTGGAGTGGGACTGGCAGTTTGGGAGGACCAGGCATGGGGTGGCCAAGAAGAACTAAGCAGCAGTTTCTTGGTGTGCAGTAACATCCTTTCAACACAGTTAAGGTTTGTTTAAGACTCTTGTAACAGCCTCAGAGCTGAAGGATCCATTTCTGTCCATTACTGTCTGGTGCATTTCTCCCCTGGAGAATTTCCTAATACCTAATCTAAACCTTCCCTTGGCACAACTTGAGGCCATTTCCTCTTGTCCTGTCACTTGTCAACTGGAAGAAAAGACTGGCTGGCTACAACCTCCTTTTGGGTAACTGTAGAGAGTTATAGAATTCCCCCTTGAGCCCCTTCTCCAGGCTGAACCAACACAGGTCCCTCAGCTGCTCCTTGTAAGACTTGTGCTCAAGACCCTTCACCAGTTTCACTGCCCTTCTTTGGACATTCTCCCTGTGCCAAGTCCATGGAGCAGCCTGGAGCTGCCTAATGCTCTGCCCAACACTCAGAGAAGGGCAGCTGTATGCTAACTGGCACTGGGGAGGGGTCTGTGAAAGGATGCAGTTCCCAAACCATGCCCAGAAATCCCATAGGCAAACATGAGCTGACACAGGCCACCACTGTGCCTGAGAAGTCTCCAACAGGACAGCCAATAATAGCCAATATCCAAGAGTGTTTCTGGGCACTGTTTGGTTCACTACTGTAAATGTAGCTACTATGTCCCATCCTGCTAAAACTGTTATTTCATCATAAATATCTTTAATGATTATTCCACTTTCTCCCAAAGGTTTAGCAATAAACAAGCCAATTCACCAGCTGCTATGAGGACTGCTAGACCTGCAAGGATTAACATTTAGAAAATGTAATGGAGTGTGGCTAAGATGAAATACTGCATTGATCCAAGACATGAGAACAGCCAGAAGAGAGGATGAGAGAAGATACGAGGACATTAAACTTGCTGTGTACTGGGCATTACTGGGCATTAATCATGATGTGGCTGGGTGGGGGGTGCTGCATTCCCGTGTTTCAACGCAAATTGCCCAACAGCAGAAGTGATGCCAAGATCCTTCCAGCCAGCTGCCTGTAAAGGGGCTCTCAACACCTGCCCTGGGCTGCTTCAGATACTTGGAGAGAGTTTCTAGCATGCTCAAATTATTTAAACCTGGAAAAATCTTCTTTGAAGCTAGTGGGATCCTTAGGGCTTCAGGTTAAAAAAGAGAGTATTCCTTTGGATAGACCAACACACCACTCACTCTCCCTAAATCCACATTCCTCATTCCCTAATACAAGTGGCCAAGGGACACGAGTGCTCATCTGCACCGAGAGCTTCATGGTGGGAAGGCAGGCCTCTTTATAGCTCAGTAACGTCTTATTTAGCAGCAAGCTCTTCTGAGTTCAGGGGCTTTATCCCAGGGTAAATCACTAATTAAAAACAACACGAATATAGGGAAAACTAGCCCCGTTGCTCCACTCAGTTTTACAGTTTATTAACTTAGCTTTGTTTTGTAGTCAAGTCTAAGGATTAACTCTTTTAGTTTGTTTGCTTTTGGGTGGGGTTTTTTTGCTTAAAAATAGAGCATTTATTGAGAAATCGTTGACTGAACATAGCCTTGTGCTCCTGTAAGAATCTGATAACAAGATGAATGCCTGGACTGCTTTGCAATGGACAGATCAATATTATAATATGAAAGTGAGAAAACGATTTTGGATTAGAGGTGGCATGCTTGGTTCTGATCTCACACAGGACGTAAATCAGGCATTATGCCACTAGAGTCAATGCCAGTGCCCTGGGGTAAATCTATTAACACAATCCTGAATCAAACCAAATAATTTTCAGGGTTGTGGAAAGTGAGGAATGATGGTTAAGTGGGACAAAATAGCAAATGAAATAATGTCGGGGTCAATTACACACTGCTGAAAGAAAAAGTCCAGCTTCTGCTTGCTTAAAATGGAGGTGCTCTGGATTTTTGCTGCAAGAAAAGGAGAGGGTGATGGAATGGATTTGTGCATTTATTCCTCAAATAAGCTGAAAGGACACCACTACCATAAGTGCATGAAAACCAACCAAGGTTCCATGGGGAAAAAAGTGCAAGTTCTGTTTAAGCAGAAATCCTCCAATTTACCTGTGGTAGAAAGAGCAGGTAGCAAAGTCTGGCTAGCCTAAAGCAGTACTTGTGATGGAACCTGTCTTTGGCCTGAGGAGCTAACCCATATCTGGCAGATTGTCTCGGGCAGCAGCTTCTGTTGTTTATAGAGATCTCTCTCTATAGCAGCCTTAATTGTTACTTCCAGAAGGAAAAGTTTGGTGATCCCTCAGCATTACCCAAGGCCTGCAAATGTACCATCCTCTGTGACACCCAGTAACATGCTCCCTGATTTCCAAAGCACTAGTCCAGTCCATCCTGCTTACAGCATTACTTTTTTTAATCTCTCTGACACCAGATTAAAAATCTGGTAAAACCCAGCATCACTACCCTCCCTTGCTTGTTATCTTTTTAACCTCACCATGCAACAAACACACCAGTGCTGCATCTTGAAGCCTGTCTGTAAAGTCAATCCCCTTCCTTCTGTAGACAAGCAAGAGCCATGCCAGGATTAAACTGTTCATTTAAGAGCGATCAAGTTTACATGTGTTGTGTTTTCTTTTATTTTACTAAAGGAAACACATGAGTGAGTGATTAAAGCAGACACTTGGGTTGCTGCAATTCATTGAGATTGCTGTTGTTTGCTTTGATGAGATTCCAGTCTGCGGCAAATTTCCTCCCCATGATTAGCTTGGTGTGGAATACACAATGCTTGCTCCACTGGAATAGGACCTAGGGAGAGCGAAGGCAGGATGTTTATGCACTGATGTGCTTGATTATTTATTGCAGTATCATCTCTGTGGGATAGCACAGGTTAACAGAGGGGTTGCAGCTAATCCATGCTGGAGCTCCTACCCTGTCCTTCATTAGGCATTACAGAATGGTCCCTAGCAGGGAAACAATGTTGGTCTTACCCAAACTGATCCCTGCTCCGCATCCCACAAACAGACTGTGGTAATTTTTAATGCTCTTTGATAGCCACAGACTCTCATTGGGGAAAATCTACATGGGATTAACTGTGATAATATGTGACTGCCCACTATGCTTCTCTCCCTCAGTCAGTGTTTTTGGTCTGCTATCACAGTTTCATAATCATGCAGAGCTTTTGCTGCGGAGGGAAGGGGAGAAAGCTCACAGCCCAGGTGAGAGAGAGGACACAGCCTTCCTCTCTGTGTCCCTGTACCTGCAGACTCGGGTGGCATCTCTTTCCCGCAATCACTCCTTCCCCATTATCTCGGCACAACAAAAAAACCTCACCTCCTGACAAGAGATTAGCGTGAATGGTTGTGGTTGTGCTGCAGCATTAGGGATGGACTCAGATCATCTTACATGCAGCAAGCTCATGACTTGCATGCTTTCTGCCTGTGCCATGGACTACTTACGCAGCTGGTGCTCCAGCTGTGTCCACAGCACATCTGGAGGACCACCGCCAGGTCACTGTTGCACGCAGGTTCACTGCTCACACACGGCCTGCGAGCACAGCCCCACGCATAGCTGGAGGATGCCAGAGCTCAGACACCCTCCCTGCCATGCTGTGCAATAGTGTTAGTGGGAAGCCACACAAAAATATCAGCAGAGCTCCTGCAGGCACATGTGAGGGGCCTTACAGGCTATGGGAAAGGTGCTTAAAGTAGCCCTGAGCATGACCAATGCACCCCTCCTGCAGCAAATATCCTGCCACACGGTTTGCACTGCACCTGGGCTGACTACAGGTCGGTGGCAAGCAGGAGCAGAAATGCCCTGAAGGCATTTCCTCGGCCCACTGTGTGCCAGGGACAATGTCTGATATGCCTGACAGGGCAGGGGCAGGGGCAGAAGCATAGCCCAGCAATAACGTGGCAATCTCAGCCAGCCCTGCCAGCTGCAGGACCAACCCCAGAGCAGCACTGGCAGCCTGCTCCAGAAGAGAGGAACGCTTTCATGGTTACAGAACTGTGGTCCAGTGGGGCTCAAAAACTGTCAGAAAGAGACCTGGCATTTTCAGTTGCCCCCTGGACAAAAGGTTGCCTCCTTGCCTAAAGATTGTCTGCTGGCCTCTGCCTCAGAGAAGCACGCAGAGTGAGGCCACCACGGGTCATGGTGACAGTCCCTATTAGGCAATCCTCTGACACCAGTAGCAGGACCCCATCACAGATCCAGATTAAGAGAAGAAAAATGGGGGGCAGAGGCACTACCAGCAGCTGCTCTCCCTGGAAGCCTGAGCCAGTTTCCTCTCTGCTGTCATCTTTTCTGTGGCTATTTGGTGAGATGCATCAACTGGCCCTCATGGCCACAGTGCACCTCCTATAAAGCAATGGAAGCGATTCTAGTGCTCCAAGAGGTGTGAGATGTTTGCAGTTGGCTATCAGGTCACACAAAAGCCAAGTCAGATATTAACAGTTATAATTGGGATATTTATGGTTAAAAAAAAAATTAAAAAACCTGCCAGGGTTAACAGAATAACAAAAGCTTTGCCAACACTAATCCACTGCAGAACAGGCATGCCAAAATGCCAAGCATTTCATGGACTTTGTTCCTAGACATAGAGAGAGAAATCTTGATTCAGCATCTTGGAGAGCACTGCAATCACCTTCACCCCTTTTTACACCTCCTAGGAACATTGCCACTCTGCCTTCATCAGCACAGCAGGAAACCTAACCAAACCTATGGCACATGGGGATACCCAAGCCCTGAATGGGGTTTGGCCTGTTCCTAGCATCAGGGCAGCCGCGCTACCATAGGCTCCTTTTACTCCCACTTCGTTTCTCTGGAGGTTACTCCGATGTATCTGGACCTCTTCTGCTCTAGGAACAGATCCAATGGGCACTGTCTCCTGCTGCCTTCACCAGCCATGCCTGGAGTGGCCCAGGGATGGAGGCTGACCACTTACCACAGCTGTCAGCACACCCTGCAGAGGAGAGCTGGGCTCCTCATGAAGCAGAAAGCCATCCAAGGCTTGTCTGCCTGCTTCCTCCATTGGCTACTTGTCACCTGTTTCTCAGGTGAAATCTTAGACTGGGTTTTGCATGAGCAAATTTTTGGGTCACTTCCTCGCCACTTTGTTGCATTTACTCCCATCTGATCACACTCAGCATCCTCTTCATCCTCCCTCTTAGAGCTTTTCCTCTTATCAACATTCCTGTCATAGACCAAATTAGTCCTATTGCCTCCTACAAGCACCTGTGTGTGTCCTTATTTCACCTCTGTGGCAAACATTGCCTACCACGTGCCTGATCTGCTGATGTACCTTTTTGCCCGTCACAAAGCAGCTGCCAACACAGACTTGTGGGTCTCTAGAATCTCTGGCAGTGGAAGTCACACCGCCCCTCAGCATTCCAGAAACCCCTTGCTCTCCTGGGAGCACTGGATACTTGGATCATGGCACAGCAGTTTTCTGGCTATCCAGATGGTTTTCTGGAGTCAGGTATTCTCTTGTGTCCTGTGCTGGGCAGAGCCTGGCCCCGTGGCCTTGTGGAGCTGCTTTATTTGCAAGGAGCCCCCAGTTTTGCTGCCTGGTGGGAAGAGCTTGTAGCCCATCTCTGTATTTCACACGCAGGGCAATTCAGAGTAAATGCTCTGCCCTGGCAACAGCAATTTGCCCTGCCTGCTCTGTGCCAACATAGATTGCCTTGTGTCCTGAGGGGAGCTTCAGAACAGCTTTACTCCTGGCAAACAAGGCAGGAGAGATAAGGAAGGAAAGCATTCCCTTTGGAAAGCAGTTTCATAACCCCTCAGAGTCAAATGTTGTCTTTATGACAGACAGCACAGAACATGGAGCAGGCTGTAAGAGGGTGATCCCAAGTCTGTCCTTTCCTCTGAAGCACCATCTTCTCTATCCCTCTCCCACCTTTCTCCCTAGGGCCAGCCTGGGGAGCAGCATGCAGGAGGGACTCTGCAAACACATGCTGCTTTGGTCACCTTGCGTGGATGGGCACTGCCACCAGGCCACCCCACACAGCAGCACCTAGGGAGTCTGAGTGTCCTGATCCACATCTCCTTGCATGGAACCTCTGGCATCCATCTTTCCAGAGCCTCTGTGACGCCAAGGAGTGCAGGGCCAGCAGCTGCAGAGGTGTGTGGAAGGTCCTGGAGGGAGGGAGGGATGGAGGTGGGCTGTGTGACACACAGAATGTCAATAGGGAGCCAAGGACGCTGGGATGGATCTGTGCTCTCCTGAGTAAGCAAACCCTCCTCAGGAGTCAGGGTCAGGGGAAGGAGTACCCTTTGCTGTCTGCATTTAGTTTTAGCTCCTTCAGAGAGAAAGCCAGGCTAGACTGGGCTCAGACTGGTGTTGATGTCTCAGAAATTTGGTAAAAGAGTAGCATTGAAAAGACTCTCTCAAAAAAAATTAACCATCACAGGGTTCGGGTCTGCTCATCTTCTGAACTGATTGGCTTACAAGTCCTGGCCTTCAGAAAACGCTGCAGGATTCTCCAGTCATATTGGATATAAGGAAGGGGGAAAAAAGGAACCATAAAACTGTCAATCATTCTCACTCTTAGATCTATTAGGCTTTTTTCCCCCTATCTTTGTAATTACAGTATTGTATAAAGTGTAAGATAACATTCAATCACTGTAAAATAAGATTTAATTATGTCATGATGAGATTCATTAGTTAATATTTGTATAGCACACTGAACATGGAAAATGGTTAGCAAGCACTAAGTATTAATCTTGCTGTTTCAGAAAACAAGGGAATTTTCTTTGGGGGAGCAGAAAAGGCACAATAAACATATTCATTTGGAGTATGTCTTAAATTGGAATAAATTAGTGGCTGGGCCACATGCACCTTTGGCAGGACCTTCCTCTTGGGACAAAGTTTCACCCATAAGGCCCTCAGTGATGAGTCTCTGATAAAGCCACTACAGGAGCACTACGGGTCCCTTTTTTCCTGGACTGTTCCCCACCTACAGCAGGGGCTGCTCTGCTGGTAGCAATTATCACTTTTTCGGTGACTACAGCACCATGTGAAACAAAACCAACACTAGGGAAGTATTGCAGGCCACCAATTCTGGTGCACCAGCAACTTTCATTCTTGGGGAGTCTGACACGTATAAAGTGGGAAAAATGAGGGGTACTTTGCTCTGCCATTATGAACCAGATCATGATAGCCCTAGCATCAACATCTTGAAACATGGCAAGTGGGAGGTCTGGCACTTCTGTGCTTCAACAGATGGCCGATGGAGAAGCACAGAAGGTGGTGTGGAGAAGAGAGGCACTTCTTTTGTGCAGCCTCCAGCATTGGCTTCTATGTGTGGCCCCTAAGTGGTAATGAATGTGTAATAAGTTCCACCAAGGACCATACTATGGACATGCGAAGAGCATGGGGAAAAACAAATTTTTGGAAAGGGGTATATTAACACGTACTAATGAGTGTTTTCTAACTTGTAAACTGAAGGGGCTAACCTAAGGTGTGCTTTGACTTACAGGAGCATGTAGAGAAAAGAAAAAAGTACTAATCCAAAATACTACCTGGCAGTGTCACTATTAGCTGGCTAGCCACATCCCAACCCATCACCTCTCTGTTGTATGAAAGAGCACAGTACATCAGCTCTGAGAAGAAGCCCAGAGCTTGCAGTCTCCTAAAACTGACTGCCCTGACCTCCTGGCTTAGCTTCAGTGCCGAGGAGGCTGAGACATTGCAGTGACAGGGCCAGCTCAGTCCCCCAAAAGGCTCTCTTGAAAGAGCTACCCAAAAGGCGACAGCCCTTAAGGCAATAAAAGCAGTGAGGTTGTCCCTGTATGCCACAGGGTAACCCAATAAATCCCTACTTGCGTGAGTGCTAAGGTTCATATGATTGAGACTGCATAATTTGTCCCCTTAACTCAAAGTTCTTCCTTACAATTCCAAGAAGAGTGCTACTATGGGCATTCATGTATTTTCATCATCCCCATCTTCTCTCAAGCATGCAATGTGCAATGATATCCTCTTGCCAGAAACCCATTGTTTAACTCTCAGCATGCAGTCCTCTTCTTTAGTGGGTTGCACGGGAGGATTTATAGAGCTGTCACACTGCAGTATCCATATCTGTGTACACCGAGATGTTCCACATTCTCCAAACTAATCCCATCCTTTCGGGATTCACTTATGCCCCCTTAGGCACACGCTCACCACGCTCAGGTGCAGAGCGGCGATGGGAAGAAGCTTTGGGTACGGTGAGTGCCACACAGCCGGCGCAGGGCACAGGAAGGCAGCAGCCCTGGGAACCGCTCTGAGCAAGGCAGCTCATGAGGAGACCGCACACCGAAGTATTTATTGCCGCTGGAGCCCTTTAATCAAGTGGCAACAGTTGGGAGAGTAAACACAGAGGTAAAGCCCCAGCTCCCCATGCAGGAACACCTCCATCTACCGGTAAATCTGCCCTCTCTGCCTGTGAAGAAACTCCCGCTGCCCCCCTCCTTCACACGCTGAGAAAAGCAAGATGCCTCTGCCGTTCTCAGTCATCCTGGAGGAAGAAATCCTCATGGCACTCGAGCGTCTGAGGGGGCAGCAGCCAAGCTGCCACGCTGCCTGCGAGTCGCCTCTCTGCGTGCGACAAGCGCCCGTCGCCCACCCGGGATGGGCAGGCTGTGGCCACATGCTCAGCACTCTGCTGGGAGAAGTCTCCCTCGCCCCACCAAAGGCAGCGCCCACCCCCAGGTCACCCCCTTTAGCTGCGGCCAGCTGGGGGCCAGGGAGGCATCACATCTCTGCAGCTCTTCCGATGGCTGTGCCAAGCCTTCTCCAGCCAAACTGCCCGATCATCAGACAAAAGCTCATTTTCCCCAGAATTTTGAGCTTGCAGCAAAATAAGGCATAAGGAGGTACCAGGAGAACAATGCAGGCCAGAAATGCCACAGGTAGTCCCTAAAACCGAGAGGCTAGCACTGGTTGCTTTATATTTTTAAAGCACTTAAAGAAACAGCTGTATTTTTTCACAACTAGTGAGCTCAGCAGGAACTCCGCAGAACTGGATTCCTTATAATGGGACTGCTTCAATCTAGAATTTAGCCTCAATTAAGTTGTAATTTCTCCTTTTTTTTTTAATTCAACAGCAAGCCATAAAACAATGCCAAACCATCAAAATGATGGCGCAGCCTCTCCAGTGGTGTCTTTCACCAAGTCTGAAGCTGTGCTGCTTGTGCAGATGTTCCTAAAGCGAAAGCAAAGCAGGATGCCCAGGACTTTCTCCTCTCTTACTTAGCGTGCCATCTCAGCATGCTGAGCCAACACTTCCACCTAGTGGTTTGCTCCACACATGCTGGGATGATGGATGTCCTCGGGAGGAACAGGCGATCAGAACTTTCTGGAGAGGAAAAACTATAATCTTGCGGAATAATCAGATTATTTCTCACTGGCGAGAGGGGCTGGATTGTGCCGAGCCACTTAGCTTTTCCCTCCGAAGCACAGGGCTGATTATCATGTAATGCTGTGCAGCTGCTACGAGTGGCATGCACATCATGGAAGTAATCAGTAGTAAATTACTTCTGAGACAATACTTGGTTGCATGTAAATGACTACCTTGGGTAGTCATTTGGAATAGATGGGTTTTGCAAAGTTTAAACAGTCCTAGTGAGGGATTCTGCTCTCCTTAAGGGGACAAACTGCACCGCTGAACAGCCGGCACAGAGGCCCGCACGCACACAAGTCCATCCAAGTGCTGCTCCCGCTCTGCTCCTGGCCCATGTGCTCTCTGAGATAAATTGCTTAAACTCTTTGCCTACTTTCTCTACCTGAACCATGCAGACAATATTCTGTGGGGATTCTGTGAGCTATCTACCATGTGACTGGCTGGTATAAATAATAATGCCAGCACAGAATTCTCTTTAGAATAACCTTTGTGCTGGTTCTCTGATGCCTCACATGGATCTTGGCATTAAAGGACTTGTAGGGGATATTGAGGGAGAGGGCTGCCATCAGGTATCCTCTGTCGCAAAGCATACATTAACAAGTCTGAGACCACAGCTGAGAGACATAGATTTTTTACCTTTAGAGCTGAGTTTTATTTTTATGACAGCACTGGAATATTATCTTAGAGACTGATAACAGCCAACATCACCTGAAAAATGTCTAGAAATACCCACCTCCCAAATGCAGTTATATGTGTTTCCCAGACCCTCTCTTAACCAGCACCAGTGTCACTTAGCATTACTATATGGATTTCAACAGCAGCTGAATTCCCCATGTGACACCAATCCCCTGGACCACTGCCTCCTCTGCAGAGTCAGAAGCAAGAAAATTAAAGCCTCAAAAGAAAGTACACTGCAGACAAATACATCTTGTTCTGCACCACAGGTATGCAGAGAGGGAGTAGAGGTGACAGTGGACACCCACAGCACAGTCAAGGACAGCAGTGAGGTTCCTGAAGTTTCTATCCAATGCCTTATTTGTTAGGTTATTCTTTCTCCTTCAAACATCTCACTGTGGGATAAAACCTTCCGGCAGCTATAAGAAGAAATTTTACTATTTTTCTTTCTTTCAGGGCAGAACAGCTCTGCTTAATACATTTTTAAAGACTATATTCATCTAGGAAGACTATTAATAATTAAGAAGAAAACAATATTATTATGGAAATTGAGGCACCTCTGGGTCTGTGAGAACATGGTATTTCCTGGTGACTTACTGGCATCCCTTCTAGCTCCCGGACAAACAGCACAGAGAACAGGAGACATTTGTACCCCAGAGGGACCACTCTGTTTAGTCCAGGTCAATGCTCAGGGCTGGTGCTCTGTAATTAAAGACAAGCAGTCAAATGATTTTTCACAAATTTTCAGTCTTTCTTTGCTGTTTGTATTAAGGCAGTGAGAGAACCTTCCTCCCTCCTTGTCCTGCCATTACAGGGTCACTAAAGAGGCACTGGCAGTGATGGACCAGCAGGAATCACACCTGCTCTCCCATCATGGGGCTGCAAGAAATTCCAGGCCTCTGCAGACCTCAGCATGCAGGGCTACATTGTCATCCATAGTTGTAGAAGTGGATATTTTGCTGGACGTCATGTTTTGAACACACTCTGCAAGTGTTAAATGGCCTGTACTGGACCTGAGAAATGGAGGACTGGCCCTTGTCCGTGCATTTTACAAGACCCACTGGCACAATTAGGGTTACACACAATCCTGCAGCCAGATACTGCAGCATATGTGAATATTCCTCCAACAGGAGTTCCCTGAGGGGCCCTACCCATCTGGAGATGTCTGTGCTGCAGGGATCACTGCCTACCAGACAGACTTTGGCTGGTTTGGACACCAGTAGCTATGCAGCCTTGGCAACATCTGAGTTTCCCAGGGCCTTCCTGGAGAGTACTTAGAGCTGATTTCCCTTTCATTGAGAGCCAAAGTAGTCCTTGGACGTGCTGGGAGGTGCTGGTGACAGAAGAAGGTCATTGTCGCTTTGATGCCCGTAAGTGGAGGTTAAATATAGGGAATGGAGCAATGCCATAGGAAGAAATGGCTTACTTCTCTGCAATTCTTAAAATCAGATAATTTTCTTTGGACTGAGCAGTGCTCATCTAATCTGAGAAGGAAAAAGCCTGCTCCCTCTCCCAGTGAAGAACCACTGATGAGCCAGTACTCCACTGCCCACAGGGATTGTGGGTACCAACAAACACTTCTTCCCCTCTTTCTTTCACATGTCCTGATTCCCTCTCCTTTAAAACAGTGGTGGGATGAGCAGTATATCTGCAATATGTCTGTGGCAGAGTGGTCACCAGAAATGAAATTACTACTCATCAGCTGAGCTGTCATAACAGATCGGACTCAGGTGTTCATTGCTCAGTCCAGAAAAGAAATAAAATTTCTTGTCCCAGGTGACCTCCATAAAGTCACTGAGCTACACAGTGAGCTACAGACTAAGCTACAGCTCACTTGCCTGTGCTCCCAGAGCTTGCACGGATAAGGTATTTCAGCCTTTTCACCCATCTCTGCACCTACAGACACTCTTCCTGGAGTCTGCTCCACATGGAGAGATACAAATAAATTCAGCAAGTTTTAGATTAAACTTTATAAATTGTTCCTTCCTCTTTCAGCAATGCAAATAAGGGCAGGTGTGTCAGGTGTGCCAGGTTTTAAGACTTTCCTGCCTTCCAATGTCCTCATCAAATACCAGTGCCCTCAGGCCAGACCGGGAGTTAAGTTACAAAGCTACTCCAGTTTCAGCTCAGGCTTGTTTTCCTGTGAGCAAGTAAGAGTTAATGCTACAACACCCCCTTCTTTGCGGTGCACTGTGTGCTAGGGGAGTGCTTTATGGTCGGTGAGTGGCTGCAGCGCTACTCTCAGTGCTGCTTCATTTATTTGCTATCAGAAAGACAGAGAAACAAATTGTGTGTCAGTGCCTACCTATTCTTTAGGGTTCATCCTGGAGAGAGAAATCAATGACTCGATCTCTTCTTGAAGCATCTACATTAAAACATGGAGAGTGAAGTCTGACATTTTGTGTGTGTGTGTTTGTGTGTGTGCACGCATGGTTCAGCATTGCCATTCATCTTCACTCTCCAAATCAACAATTATCTGGAGTCCCCCAGGAGGGAAATGCACTCCTCTCATAAGCTTGGTGTAATGACTAGGAAGCAGTGGTGTGTAACAGGATCCCCAGTGCTAAGCTTTCCCTGATAACCACATACACTAATAAAATAACCCTAAGTTGGTTCCAGTCCTTAACATTTCCTTATTACTATTCCATGAGGCCTGTGTTGGGAAGAGAAACATCACTTCCCTGCAAACTAATATCCAAATGCAAGTCGTGCTTAGCATCTTACATGGGTCCTCATAAATTTGAGTGGGTTCCCTGTGTCTCTTCCATCTCATTGACCTGACAGGATGATCACTCCCTGCTACTGCACCAGCTGTGTCCCTTGTCAATAACCCATGAGGAAATAGTCTGCACTGATGTATTTTCTTCCTAATTTCTTGGTCTCTAACTTTTTCTTACTCTTCTTCCTTGCCTAACTCTGATCACTTTTGGAAGTAAAGACCAGTAACCCTTGAGATTTTTCTATGCATGCCAGATCCATTTTTTTTCAGAAGGGCAGAGAAAAAGTTGAAGGAGGTATAATAAGAAATCCATGAGAACTGTGCAATAAAAATTTCTTGACTTTGGGATGTACAGTTCTGAAAACATACCTAAAAAAGAATCAGCTACTAAAATATGTTTTACATCCAGCCTAGCCTGACATGAGCAGTCCTTTTCCATACCTCCTTGTTCTGTGTGTATGTGCTCACTGATTTTTGTGCTCACATAAATGGAGAGAGCAGGAGCTTGTGTATTTGCTCTATGATATTATTGATATAATTGATTATGAACTCTTCCCTGTGTGTAAGTCTGCTTGTCTCCTTACAGAAGCTATAGTTATTCATGCCAATTTTTAGTTATATACTAAAAGATGTCTGTCTCTCACCCAGGGGACCTTGACATCGGTTAAAATTGCAGCCTACACACGGGAGAACAGCTCCAGAGCATGAAAGACACAGCACTCATCATGTGGTCCAATAGGCTGTGGATTCCTGTGCCTACGTGCACGTGCCTTTGTTCTAGCCAGACCCTGCCTGGGTATGATAACAGCAGCAGAAGCCCAGACAAAGACCAGGGTTAAGAAGCAGGTAGAAGCAGAGAAGAGATTGTGGAGAAGGCAGGGGAAAAGAATGGACAACAGAAAGAACAAAGAAAACTAAGAATATCACCTCCTGTGTCCCTGCAGCCCAGTGTCCCAGCAGCCCAGCCACAGCAATGAAGAAGTCCTCAGCTTTTGCCACCCACAGCTGGGATGCACTTCCCAGGAGCGTGGCTCTGCCAGAGACCCTCGCTCTGGTCCCAAAAGCCCACACTGGGAGAAACAGGACCATGGTATGGAGCAGAAGAAAGGCATCATGCAGCAGTGCTGGGAGGAAAGTGGGTCCTGTGCTCAAGAAACCAGGGCAAGTAGTCAAAGTCCAACATTCCTTGACTGTGTGTAATGATACCAAGGATGCTGGGGGACACCTTCTAAGTATGGCAGGTGGCAGGGAGTGAGAGAAGCCAGCCTTGTCTTGCCCTGTGCTGCTTTGGCTACAGCTCTCTGTACTACAAAGGTTAATTTTCCGTAACTCCTGGAGCAGCAGGGAATTTCCACAGGACTGACAGAAATCTTGTGTTGAGCTAATATTTTAAAAGGGTAAAGGAGACGACCCAGGTAATTATAGGCCTGTCAAGCTGACATCGATCCCAGGTAAAATAATGGAGCAGCTAATAGGGGAAATATAATTCATGCCCATCAGCAGGGGTTTATGGAAAACAGACCCTGTCAAATGAACTTAATATCTTTCTGGGCCGTGATTACAAGTTTACTTGATGAAGTCAATGGTGATGATGGAAAAAAACATTAAGATTTTCCAAAGCATTCAACTTGGTACCACACACTAGCTGGATTCAAATCTTAGAACAATACAAAGCCAATAGAGGATGTGGTAAATGAATTAAAGTGACTGATGACTCTGAAAATATGATGGAAATCAGAAAGTTGTCATCATGGCAGTTGTCTTATGGACTGGGTCCCACAAGGTGAGGTGGGTGGCATGATGGTATTTTACTTTCATACCCGTGATCTACTAAAATCTGTAACTAAAATCTGTTGTACTAAGATTGGAAGGCTACAAAATTGTGAGGAGACATCACTGGTACAAAGAGCTTTGTAATCTCTTGGTGATCTTGGAGGAAGAAGTATGGTACTTCTACCAAGTATGGTAGAACTATATGTGTTTCAGTTCAGTCCTACATGAAGTAAGCACGCCTAAGAACAGAAAATGTAGGTGATACCTACAGGACAGGAAACAGATAGGAATGCCTTCAAAATGAGTTGTGAACCCCAATTACTCATGCACAAATATCCAGTGTAATGCTGTCAACAAAAGGTCTGCTAAAGGACCTGATCAGGGCCACCTCTGAGGCTAGTAAGGAGATAATTTCACCTTTTCTTCGAAACTGGTAACCACACCAGGGACCCAGATCACTCAATTCAAGAAACAGTTTGGTGAGGTGCAGATGCCCCAGAGAAGGTCCATGACAATATTCCTGGGATTTGAAAACCTGCCTTTCTAAGTATGACTCCAAGAGCCAAACTGCTCAGTTTACCAGAGTGATGGCTGTGGGAGTGATCTGACCATCATTTTTTGGCATCCAACAGAGAGGAAAGCACCAACAGCAAAAGTACCACTGATTTTGGTGGGGTAGCTACTTACTGAGTGATACCTGCTCTAGAGCTGGTCCTTGATGAATAACTCTACTCCCAGTATTCATCTCCTGTACCTGTAAGTTAGGAACATTACTTGTCTGCTTGTCAGGACATTGCAACAACAACTAAGATAACAGCTGAAAAGCACTGCCTCAGTGCCAGCTCACTGTATAGCTCCATACATTTTATTGTTGAGCCTGCTCAGCACTGAGCAGACTGCAAAGTCTCTCTTTTGCCCCAAATGGCTTCCTTTGCCTCAGAGGCACCAGGAAAGGCTCAAAATAGCCAGAGAGGCTCTCACAAAACCTTCCTGCTGGGAATACCAATGTGCACCATGCGCTGCCTAAGTGCACATCCTGTACTGTGGTTTAAACCATGATACCAAGTTGAGCTAGTACAGATGTCTGTGCACTATTAATTGATTGCTACCAGTAATAAATGGCTCCATAGTGTGGACTTGTAGTCTTATAAATAAAGTCCCTGGCATTTGTATTGACAGGAGGCAGCATGTGGAAATGTTCTGGAGAGAGGTGAGCTCCCAGCCACTGTGGAATGCAAGCTGCCACCCTGCATTTTGGCCAAGCAACTGTTTATTTTATATTTCAATTAGAAAAACTCATCAGATCCTTTGGGGGGAAAAAGAAATTAAAAATCAGGCTGACCTCTAAGCCCACTCTGGGGGCTAAATTTTGTTATTTGCTTAACATTTCCCAGGTCCAGAAATAGAAAGGGTGGCTGACTAATAGACTTAAGATCTCTGAGGTGAAATGATGCTACTGACTGAAGAATATGCATTAGCTGGCATCAGCACAGCCAGAAAAAAAGGCGAAATCCACTTAGAGCTGCTTCTCCTGTAAGATAAGCCCCAGGTTCTCAGAGTGAGATGCCTCCTCCCTGCTGCAGCAGTGAATTAAGTTTGTCATTTGTTATTGTGTCTTGCCAGCGCGCAAAATAGCAGCCCTGGGCTGTAATCTCCACTCATCTGAGTCTGCACAGTAATTGCTGGCAGCCATGGAAACCAAACTTCCCACAGTCATTTATAAACTTGACCCTCCTTGCTTCCTTATTGCTGTATTCAGCTAAGCCCTTGATGGGGGTAAGTGAAGAGAGAGGAAATCGTAAACTGCGAGAAAATCCAAACGTTTGGCGGCGGAGCACAGAGAACTGGCCAGGAGCCCATCGCGGGAGTGGGAGCCTTTCCAATGTCACCGCTGGCTTTGCGGCAGGCTCCTGGTGAAGATGGTGGAGCAGTGCCATCTGCTGCGATAAGCTCCAGTTAATGACTAACGGGCCTTTATCTGCATCGCATGGGAGGAGAGGATGGCTCCTCGCCTCCAAATCCCACCACTGGTTTCCCAGGGAGCCTTGGCCATGCCACATGACATGCCTTCTGCCTGAGACATCCCAGGTGTAAACTGGGGATAGTCTGTTTCACAGGACCGTGATGAAGGTGAAATGATGAAGGCCTCTGAGTAGATCAAAAATTTGGACCACAGAAGGCCGAAGAACTCGTGCTGCTATTTTCCTCAAGGGTACAACAAAGATTTTAAAAATGTTTCCAGTCCAGCTGAAGATGGAGGACCTTGCCTAGTTGACATCCCACTGGAAAACTCGATCAGCCACCAAATACTCACAACATGCACAGTCTTTGGATGGTTGTAGCCAGGTGAGACCTCTGGCATCACTGTTAACTACACAACTTTGTGGCCATCCGAAAACCTGATCATCTTGTAATTGCTGCGAAATACCTATTGCAGCAACAAAAAACCAAAGAAATCAGTGAGTGGAGCTTCAAAAGTGGCTAGATTTTATCTAGTTTAATTATTCAAGTATCCTCAACTGTCACACATTAGGAACAGCAATGACTGAATACTGACAGGAGTTTCAACACTACCGAAAAACACGTCACTGACCTTTGGGATCGTCAGATTACACCACCTGACAAATAGCTACATCTCATTCCTACAATCCACTTGTAAGGGTTTCTTTTCTTTCCCCAGTACTTTTTCTATGTCAATATTTTTTGATCTAAAGCCCAGTCCAAAAGGATGACTTTTTCTTCTTAACATGCCACACCAGGTTATGATATCCTGTCAAAATGTGTTAAGCCAGGCTCAGTTATGTCAAAAAGTGACACATCTGTAACAGCTCCGGCATTCAAAGATGGTCTTTTCTGGCATGGTGAATTAAGAAGTATACCACCTCATTTAATTTTTTTCCTTTGGGAAGAGGGAAGCTAATTAAGATATGCTAAGCTTGGTCCATTTTTTTTTCTACAAAACAGACCTCTGTAACTATTTGGCCATTATTTAAAAGGAAAAGAATATGCTTTGGTGTCATTATTTACCCAAGAGCTGTGTGCTAGCCATAAAGTTTGGCTCTAGAGGTTAAATTTTCTCATGTTCAGATTTGTTTTGAGCCAAGGTTTTCAGATTGAATCTGATGCAAAGTGTTACACCTCTGAGAAGGATTTAGTCTCTTTCTTCCTCTTTGAGTACTGCCTGATGCAACATGCTTCTCTTGGTCATAAGAAAGAACAGCAGCTGCACAAAACTCCCTGTTCTTTTCCCAAATCCTTGTAGCCATTTCATCTATATCTTCCCACAACGTCCTTATTTAAATTTCCCATCCCTCTGCATTGTTAAAAAGCCTGTAGGGAGCTTGTAAGAGATTTGCACCTCTGTGCTGTACATCACAGACTGGAAATGTTGCAGGAGAGAAGTTCAAGCAGCAGAATTTGCTGTGCCCAGTTGCATCCACTCAAATTTTGCCTATTAAAGCCACCTGAATATCAACTTTTACCTCCTGTGTTTTCCTCTGTAGCTTGCTAGCAGCTGGTTACTAAACTTAGTCATGAGAAATGGTGCAGAGAGGCATCTGGAAAAAATATCATGTGATCACAATAATCAAAAAGTGATTATAATGAACCATAATGAACTGGCATGAAAGGCTGGGTTTAAGCATGGAGAGAAATCTATTTTATATTTTCAGCATCCAGGGTGTTTGCCTTAACCTGCTGAGTGCATCTTTGGCATGATTTCTTTTAAAAAGAGACAAAGATCTAATTAGGCAAGTCCACTACCCCTAAATCTCTGGGTAGTTTAGAGTCTGCACATAAGTTAACCTGCTCTAAAGCTGCACACATGCAAGTCAAACACATGCACCAGGAGTGCTTTCATAGCTAGAAGTCTTCAGGGAGGCTAATGGGACAGCATGTGAGCAAGCTCATCAGGTCAAGAAACGTACTGACAGCACCCTTCTCCCAGGTTCCAGACCCACCCAAACCATCTCTGCCCAGGGTGAGGTCCTTTCTGCCCCTGCAATCAGCTCTGCTTCACATGGTCACCAACTCCTTATCTGAAGCACTGCCCACAACCTGGATAGGGATCGCCACCTGGGATTTGCCCTAACAGATCTACCGGGGCTTCAGGTGCAACACTGGACAAAACAGAATAAAACCGCAGCTTTCTCAGCATCCACTTAATTCAGTTGCTGTGATTTCTGTGTATTGACTTGACCTAAATTATTTAACAAGTGATGTTTATTAGAAGGAGCAGCACATACATTTACCCTGTTGTTATTTTTCTCCAGGCATCTGTCTATGGCAGCAGTTTTGGGGGGAAGGGGAGGAAGGAAGGGAAAGAAAGCTGCTGCTTTTTTTTGGGGGTTGGTTTTTTTCAGGCTGACAAATTTTCTGGTCACTACGAAAGATATTTTATGGGCGAGGTGGAAAAAGACCCACTGAAATGTCTCATTTGCTGCAGAGTGTGGGACCTAGGCAGACAGGATTGACCCACTCTTCTCCCCTTCCCAGCCAGGCTGTTTGTTTTGAAGGTGCTGTTTGTCTGCTGGCTTTGTCAGTTCACCCCGTTGAGGGGAGTTACAGCTGCGCTGGTGCTCCATGGCACAGAGGCTGGATGCAGTGGGAGGGGGCTGCCCAGACAGAAAGGCAGCAATATCCTCTTCAGACAAGAGGAAAGCAGCTGGCTGTCAGCACCAGTGTCATAGGGTCTCAGACCTGATGATCTGGAAGAACATTATCAGCCTCACAGCATCAGGCACAGACCCTCACAACCACAGGCAGCAAGTAAGCGATATGAAGTCCTGAAATTTTTTCCCGAAACTCTTCTGGTGATACTTTTACACATCCCAAACCACCAATCCCTTCCCCCAGAACCTAGCTATGACAGGATCCTTGTACACTGGGCATAGCACAGTGTTTGTTAGCTTTACTCTTCTTGGAGGATTAGATACTTTGCAGGCAGTCTTTATGCTGTCAGATGCTGTACCCAAAAGCAGTGCCTGGGATTTGACTTCTAAAAGCTGTTTCTGGGGGCGCATAGCACTCTGGTGGCAATGCCTCCATGAGGATTTGCACGTGTACTGCTTCTGAAATCCATCTGTTCTCCTCAGAGAAGCTGGGCTCCACTGCTGTTCACCCCAAAGGATCAAGAGAAATGAAGGAAGATGCAACAACTCGTCTGGACCCATTCTTCAGCAGGAGGTAGGAAAGATGCAAGTGGGAAACTGCTAGTTCTGCTTCCTCCAAAATCTAAGTGCACATGGCAAAATGGGCAGGCAGAGCATGGGTTGTTATATCCTGTAGGACAAACAGGTTTAACAGCCCTGGTGCTAGCCAAACACAGAATTGTAAAAAAACAGGGATAGAAGGGCTCAAACAACATCTTGTCCACCCCATTTCCACAAGGCACCATCTGCTGTTTGCCTAGTCAGCTCTTAAAAGCCTCCCACGATGGAGATGTCACTGCCTTTCCAGGCAACTTTCTCCACTGCTTTTTCTGCCATTGCTGTCAGGAAGTTTTGTCCTCGTGCCAAACCTAAATCTCTCTTTCTGCAATGTAAGGCCATTATTCCTTACCCTCACCAAAGCAGGCCGGGAAAATAAAAAGTATTCTGTTCTTCTTACTGTGGCTTTTTGTGTTTTTAGAAACCATTGTCATCTCTGTCTTCAGTCATCTCTCAGTTAAGCCTAGTTCTTTCACTCTTTTCCCCCCGAACATTTCTACTATCTATGCTCTGTATCTGTACGTCACCAGTTGGCTCAGAACTCCTGAAGGGTGGTGATAGCATGTCCAAAAGAGGACCCAGCAGTCTTGCAACTGGTGGTGTTCCTCCTTGACCCATATACTATTTTTCAGGGTCACTTTTTCCACAAGGCATTTCAAATCCTGTCTTCCAGACGTCCATAGAGCCCTTTCCTGCTCACCCTCAGCTGCAGATTTAATAATTCCCTAGCCCATCCACCAAGCTGTTTTAATGAAAACGTGGTGTTATAAGAGACCCAGAGCACCCACTCAATAAATCTTTACAGTCTGACAGCAAATCATTGAAAACTTATCTCTAGATCTGTTTATCCTTCTTCCTTTGGACTATTCTCTAGTTTGTGTAGCTCCACGTCTATAGCGGACTGACATCCTTCTGTTGCCCAGTTTGTACAGTCAAAGCACCAGCAGTGTAGTACCATGAGTTACTCTTTCCAAGGGGGTCAGCCTCCAAAGAGGTGGATTTTTCCCCTTGCAGGAGCTCCCAGCACAGCAACAGGACTGCAGACGGTTGAGCTCCACTTCTGGTAACAGCAGTAAATGAAAGACCAGGCTCCACGCTGTGTTTAGGAAGGGAAAGCTTTCTGGAGCCATTAAGTCACTAACGTCCGTGTACTCAGACCTGAAAGAAAGGTGCTGAATTGATGGATGTACTTGTCATCTTTATGGTTTGTAGCAGAGTGATGAATGTGCTTTGTGGTTTATAATGTGATGCTCATTTAACTCTCCTTTGTATGATCTGCCTGATTTATAGAAGCCAGAGTTACTATTGCATTTCAGTGGGGTGACAGGGACAATATTATAGCACAGAGGTTTGTCAATTAGTCTTGTGTGACAAAGCCAGGCTCCAAATGGCTGCCTCTGATTGGGAAGATTTAACCCTGGGGAAAATGGATCCATTTTAAAGACATCTCTGGTGCTGGAGTGACCCACTGATTTATGTCTTTACCCAGCATTTTGTGGAAGTCCTAATTTATGGGGCTACAGCTCCAGGTGCCTCAGTGAGTCAATTCACTGAGGTGTGTTCCAGCACACAGCACATCTCTGGCTGCGGCTGACCAGTGCAGCAGATGTCAGGTACCACCACCCAGCTGTAACAGAACACCCCACATCCATCCCTTCCCTACTTTTCCCATGATGGCTAATGGTTGGGAGTACATTTGTTTTTATTACCCATGGAGAAGAACTCGATTTTCTGGAGTCAGGGGTTCAGCATGCACCAGAAAGGGTGGGTGCAAGATCTCTAATCATGTGAGTCGGTCCAGACATCTCGTACTGCTGAGAGCTTTGATTTATCAGACTTAACACACATTAGTGTCCATGTTTTCAACCTCTGCTCTGCCATGGACTCTCTGCTGACTTTTTTAGCAAGTCTATTCCTCCATCAGCCTCATCTTTCCCCCCTCTTTAAAGCTAATGGAAGTACTTAGCTCACACATGTAATTAGCACTTGAGCAGCACTCTAAAACCACCAGGCACATATGTGTTTTAAGATCTTTCACTCCACGAGGGCAAATGCCTATGTGTAACACAAAATTACATCATACTATTTCTGGTAGGATCTTCCATATTCATTTAGCTCAAAATGCTTTGCAAGGCTACTGGAAATGCAATTAGTTATCAAGCTAAATATAGAAAAACATCTGAGGTGGAGGCAAGAAATTTAGAAAAGTGAAAATGTGTGCAGACAGAGAAGCCAAGATCACCCATTAAATCAGTCAACACACCTAGGTCTTTTTCGTTTGCTGTCTCGGACCCTCTGGATTTTGTTTACTCCTGCAGAATTTTACAACAGCTGCTCCTTGGGAGTGCATTGTACACTGAATTTTGTCCCTGGGACAGAGGCATTTTAAGCAGCCAGATGGTGTGAGAAACAAAAAGTTGGGTGCCCAGGTGCTTGGTGCTGGACAGGTGCATGGAGGTCAGGATGAGAAGTGGGGACAGCTTCGTTTTGGGAGGGGAGGAGCAGACCTAGCCAGAGATGCTGTCAGGGATGGGGTGGAGAGGTGCCTGCTGACAGGGGCTCCAGGGGCAGAGCTGGTACAGGGCTGGTTAAACATAAAGATGTGGTTGGGTTTGGGAAGGAACCTCATCTGCTGGCTCGAGCAAAACCAAACCCTCATGACCTAGGATGCTCTTGAAGGCTGCTGAGAGAACCTCAGCCCCAGAACCTCCTGAGACAGCCCTGGAAAAATGCCTCCCTCCCATGGAAAATGGTCAAAACAGTAAACCATCTGTTAGCAGTGAGGTGGCAGTCAGGCTCTGTCCCCAGAAAGGCCACAGACAGCCTATATATTGCTCTGAAGTGGGTCTCCTGTTGGTTAGTTCTTACTGCTATTTTTAGGCTGAGGCACTTTATGCCTTTAACTTCTCCCCTTTTTTTTTCTCACCATGAAACAGCCATGAACTCTCTCATAGTTGACAGAAATTTGTATCCTTCAGCTGTAATAGATCCATCAAGACTAGGCTGAGGTAACTGAATGCAGAAATGCATATTTGAGATGCTGTTCATTTTAATAAACTACACTGCATGAGTGGAATAGATATTGAATTTAACATATACTGGCATGAAATAATTCTTACTAAGTAGTGTCTGGAGTCAGTTTTCAATCTAATTTCCCCTTTGTAGATTTTTTTTGCATAAATAGATTTTATAAAGATCAGCAAATTAATTTTTTTGGCACATAGCAGGTTTTCCTTAAGATGAAGAGGACAAGTACGGTTAAGCATCCACCTGTACAATTAAGAGACTGAGGTTGTTTGCTGGCCCTGATACGCTGAAACTCATCTGAATGCATCTCATCAGAGAAAAAATTTAATTTTTCAGAGGTCCAGCAGACTTTTGGAAAGCTAGGGCTTGTGTCAAGGAGATAACTTTGGAATGGCACCAAGGTAGTTGGCCTGACATGGAAGACAGAGCCATCAGGCTGGCCCTCACCCAACCCTATGAGGCTCTGTGAGACTGGATGCAGCCAGAGAGGCTCCTTCCCAAGTCCTGGGGTGAGCTGGTGGGAGGGATGGCTTTGCTAAGATGAAAGGCAGCTCTCCACAAGGAACCCCTCTCTACACTTCTGCCTTTGTCCCCACTGCATCCTTCAAAATGGGGCTCAGGCTAGAAAGTAAGAGTTCCATACAGACATGGTTTCTTTCTCCAGATATCATCATCATCATCAATTATTGCCATAAATTGTACAGGTACAAAGCCAAGAGTAACATCATCATTTTCCAGTCTGCCTGAGATGGGCAGTGGGAACAGAAGTGGAGTTCATCCTCATCACCAGCCTTCAGAGAGGAGGCCCGTGCACAGATGGACAGGTTTGGTGGATGTTTCTTATTAAACAGGGGGAGGACAATATAATATATCGCAGTCATTAGAAAGAGGAGGACGTTGATTTCCCCAAAGGCTTTACTACAGAACTTCAGCGCAAAGTAGCTGGCACCTTGTGCCACATGACCATCATCTGTCATCTGTCATTTCACCCCCTCACTGGAGCCAACTCGTCTGAGCAAACTCCTCTTTCTGGCTGCTTCTTTCCCAGTGAAGTCTGATCCAGCTTTTTGCTCCGTGACAACACACTGAATCCTGCCCAGCCCCTCAGCAGGCAGAGCTCCTGCCATCTGATGGGCGGTTTGTCTCAGTTCGGTTCCATGCTGGGGGAAAAAAAGCACATCTCACCACTGGGCTCCCCAGCTCCTGGCAGAACACCGAAGATGGCCCAGCATGTGGAGCACTCCCTCATCCCCCGCAGGTGTACCTCTAGGTCCAGACCACTCACTGCAGGGATGCATCGCCCCACTCACCTCTGTGCAGGGGGCCAAGCATGCTCCAGCTCTGCCCACCAGCAGATACCTCAAACTGGCTCTATGAAGAATATGGACACATTAGGCTTAATCCACAGGTCTTAGGACTTGTAGCACACCTAACCTTTCAGTCAAGGTATAGATAGCCTTGACAGGTCAGAGCAGGCTGAAGTGAAAAAGGATTCTGCACTGCTCCAAATTCCTGCAGCTCCAAGCCAACCACACAGCCGTGGTGAGCAGCAGAGACCAGGCTGCAGGCGTGTTAGCAAATAACTGCTGTACAGACTGTTTATTGTCCACTTGATGCCAGTCCTTGTCAGCATCAATATCCCAATTTCTCTTGCTACAAACAAAGGTTAAGTGAGTCCAATTACTCTAGTAAGGTAATATCAATAATGCTACTAATTACAGCAATTGCCTTATGGATCATTAGTTCGTGATTATGAGTTTGTCAAGTGCTTTGGCAATTTTATGCAAGAATCATTCACAGAGTGTCACGGAAAAGAAATATCTTCTTGGCATTGCTAGGCTCCTCTCTGTATAAACTGTCCTAAAAGTTTGTGTGGAGTCTGCCAGAAGCTTCTTAGGAAAAGAGATGTCTGCCTAGTATTTGCAGCTCCACAACACACAATAGGAAGAGGGTAATGGCAAGAGAGGGGTGGAAGGGTCCTACTTTATGCAAATGGAAATTCATTGTTTTGAGTCCTGAAGAATTTCGGAAAACAGGATCCTGTGCAAATAAAATGGACCCAGTTTGTGTGAGGTACTGACATGTTTTTCTAATAAGAGGCATTACTATCCTTACAGCCTCCCTGGAGACTCTTGGCATGTCTTATTTTATTTGAATAAATAATTAATTTTGTTTAATTAAGATCATCCAACAGCCTGGAAACAGGTTTTACTAATTCAAAATGCATGGGAGGGTCCAAGTATGTAGATGGTATCCACGGAAACTGATTTTTCTCTTTCAGTTGAATTGGAGGTGGTTGAAAGCTCTCTCTGTCCTGTAAATTTTCCTTCACCTGTAGCTCTGCTGTCAGAGCAGCGGTGACCAGAGACAGGATGTTCCAGAAGACATGCAGTGGGAACCCTTCTGTGACCCCTTCTTTGATCACAAACAAGTGAGCTCTTAGTGCTTGCATCACACTGAGGAATTTTTGCTCATTTAACAGCTTTTCCAGGGCTTTTCCCAAGACCCTCTCCACATGATCATATTCCACATTTTCAACCCCTTGCTTAAGTGAGTACTAAAATCATTGAAACACAACTTTAATTAAAAATAAAAGGGAAATTGAATTTAAAGTCAGAGAAGAGATCATTATAGTCCACTAATCTCACTCATGCACATGACAGACCATAAATTTCACCCTCCACTTCTTGCACCAATATGCAGTAGAATTAAAATGCCTGTTCTAGGAAAGGTCTTTGTCTGGAAGATGATAAGCTTCCTCGACTCATCATCCCATTAACAAATTCAAGGACTCTTCAGCATTTTGAAGGATCTTATGAAGGTCTGAAAGCCTTAGGAAGCTAAAGCACACAGCTGGAAGTGAGATTTATTCACAGACAATCCCAGGGTGCTAGAATGTCCCAGGAACACGTAGGCATCTTGTCTACACTTGCTCTTCACTGTCGTTCTAGACCTGCTGTTGGAATCAAACTGGCAAAATAACCATGGTGGAAGTCCAACACACAAGAATGATATAACCCAGCGCTACTCATTAAATTTTCAGAAATGGAGAAAAGCCTTTCTTTACAGTTCCAGCTTTAACAGTGGAACTCATAGCTAAATGTCTGCCAGTTGCATGGCTGGACAAATGGTTCAAAAATCCAGGGAGCTCAAAGAGCATAAGAAGGTAAATCTCAGATGAACATGACTAGAAAAGTGGCATCCAGCAAATGCAGCATCCCAGACCAATTTCTGCCACGTTCTGTAAAAACTAATTTGATAGGCACTAGCACTTTCTTGGCCATAAAGATGCAATATGAGCAATCATATATTTGGACTGCTTCTGTCAGGGTTAGAGAAAACCAATGCAGTAGGTGGGAAAACCAGCTCCTCACACGTGTTGAATATACCACAATGAAAACTGAGAAGACAAGGACTTGACCTCATTTCTCACTGCATACCCTCTCAGACTTAGGAAGATGGCTCAGGCAAGGCTGAAAGCAATATTCGGTCCATAATCATGTGAAATATTTAACAGAGAAAGCAGATGCTTAATAAGATTTTTAATTACTCATTAGAGGAAACCTTAAGCAAGAGACAATATACACAAGCACATTAAACAGGATAGCATCATGGTTTTTTCTATTCCCTTTTTAATGTACAAGCAGGCAACTGAAGAGAAAAAATCCCTTAAACTATTGTAATAATGCAGCTCCTGTCCACCTCATTGGGATACCAGCTGGAAAAAGACAGATAATTCACCTCCATTTTCATTTGGCAAGATGAGAAGATCAGATGAATTGTGATGGTGTGCAGCTTTGGGTCGCAAGAGTAAAATCTGCACTGTTTGTTCTCCATGGTCGGCATTGATTTACCCTCACTTGAACTGAGAGGTTATTTAGGCAGTAATTTCAGCTTCCTGCAACACAGAAGCAATAAATGGATTCTCTCGTGCATTTGAGACATTTTTACTAAGCACATTCATGGGGAGACAACTGTTGATTATCCTCCAAAGACAACTGAAATAATAATTATGATAACAAAATGTCACAGGAAAAGCATGGCTTCAAGCACACCTGCCACTTGTTTCTCCCTGACACGCTCATAAACGTCCACCTTTCTCCTCTTTTTTCTTAGGGCTCCAGGAAGAAAGGTGGCAGGGTGGGGAGAGGGGAGTGGGATGCAAGCAGTGAGGCTGTTTGTGGCATTCCTGGTGACTGAGGTAACCTGTCATTCATTAGTATGTGTTGAACAGCTTCACGGCAATGGGAAGTGACATTGTACAAAAGCACTGGGAGTTCATTTGGTTTTCCTCATGGGAACATCTGGCGTGTCCTGAAGGCCCTGCGTTGCTTGGTTGTGCTTTAAGCAAACCAAGAAGTTCAGTCCAGACTTGATACCAGAGTTTTCCCCTGCCTACAAGGGCACAGAAGGGACCATAGCATAGCTCTGTGTGTCAATGTGCTCAAGTCCATGACAAGTGGCTGTAGACCACTGTTATCCCACCTTTTGCTTTGTGGTTTGTGCAGCCAGATTTTTGCCAGTCCCGTTAACAGGGGTACAAGAGGGCTCACCCACCTGGTCAATGACAGTGCACCTAGGAGACATCAGCACCAACAATTCCCATCCAAGAAGTAAGGGCATGGTTTAGTGCTAGGCTTGGTAGTGTTAGGTTAATAGTTGGACTCAATGATCTTAAGGATCTTTTCCAACCTAAATGTGCCCAAGGCACAAGGAGCAGCCCTTATGAAGGCAGGTACAGACCCTTGCTAACTGGGCTGCACCATTTCCACGACCTTACCCCCTGGAGATGTGCCACATGGATATAGGGAGCTCAATTAAATGCTGCCTCTGAGAGAAGAAAAGTGACTCTCTTCACTCCGCTGGTCCCTGTATGCACACCCCATTACCACAGTCAGGCACAAAACAAGTGTCTGAGCACTGCACAAGTGTAGGATCCCCTTCCACCTACTCCCTCTAGTCCAAAAATAATGCCTTTTCCCAAGAAAGTCAAAATGTGCCTCATGTAGCTGATATAGGGCTGTGAAAATTCACAAAGCTGCCACTCCATTCCCGAAATTGGGAGTATACACCACACAGCTAAAAGAGGAGGTGCAGCTGACTGATTCCTGCTTCCTCGGTGCAACCATTCCTGAGCAAAGCATCCCTTGCTCGTCCTGTGCTAGAATTAGTTCCCTGGCTGAATAAAACACTACAGCCTGCAGAGCTGTAATTTTGGCACTGCTCACCAGCACTAAAAACAATTTTGAAAAAGAGAAAACAAAAAGGAAGAACATATCTGTCAGTTCTTGGCACTAACCAGAGAAAATTACTTCAGTGGCACCAAATGAACATAAAGGTAATTGAAGTGCAACAGCCAGCAGGCTGACCTCCTCTAACAGTATAGTCTCTGTGCCAATTTAAGAATTATTTGGATTTTTCTCAGGGGATTTTCATATGTATAATTACATTTGCATATAGGACCCCTGTAATATGCCAAGGCAACAGCCCTAAAGATCTTTATAAACAAAACAGATTCAATCCAGGGAACTGATGCTGCCCTCTCAGGGAGCCTCATCCTGTCCATCAGAGATGCAGCTACTCTAGATCATTGTACAGTTACTGAGCAGCACTGCTACAGGTACTAGACTAATCCAAACAAAGACAGTCATCCCCATGTCTGTACCTCTGACCTTTAATCTGGAGCCACCAGCCTGTGGTTCTGAGTCAAGACTCAGAAACAATTCAAGTGCAGCTCAAATGTAGGATCAGTCCCGTGACAGAGGCATGCCAGTGCAGAAGGTGCAGGTAATCCAAATCCCCAGCTGTGATGGGAAAGGGATAAAACCTCCTAGTGCCATCTTCATGTCTGAGTCAGGTCAGTCCCTGTGGCAGAGTAGTGGAAAGAAGGCACTCAGCTGGTTGCAAGAAGTAGGACACAGTGATTATATGGAAGATTATGATTAGATTTATTGCTAATGCAACATCTAAATACTGCCAATGCAGTATCTAAACAACAGCTTTATCATCTATTACAATGGATTACAGTATAATCAGGTCATAGTCCCTCCTGTTGAGTCACGAGCTTCGGTGAGACCCCCCTGCTGTTTAAACTTCTTAGAGAAGTCTAGGTGCAGCTAGGTCCACTTAGTGTCAGATTTCGTTAACAGTTTCAAGGGTTATAAGCAGATTTGACTAGAAATGTACATGTTTACAGTCTTTGGCCCTGCAGAATTCCCAATTACAAAACAACAAAGCACCTATGTAGCTATTTTAGGATTTTTTCTCTGTATTTGACCAGATATTAGTGCTTTTTAATCATCTGTCCAAAAGTGAGTGTTCCCTGCCTTTGGACTGGATGGACCCTGCAGGCTGCAACTTTGGGAGAGCAGTTTAAGAAGTTGTCCCAGCCTCCAGCAGTATTTTATGCCCTTCTGTAAGCCAGTGTGCACCACAGTCAAATGAAAACATCTCAGCTCCCATAGCACTGGAATGCATTAATTACGCAAGCAACCAGAGAGTTCCTCCTGCAATATCCCCCTGGTTCTCTTATCTTAGGGCAAAACACATTGCCCATCAGAGAAAGGTATGTGTGAGGGGGAGGACAAATTCAAAGACCCAACTATCTTTTCTGGAAGTCACAGTCCCCTCTCACTATGGAGAAACAGGGTTTCTGACTAGGCTTTTTCAATCCCTGCCTGTAAATCTCTCCTAACAATTCTCTCAGGCTTGGGTCCAAGAAGTACACCCTGTCTGCTGACCCTTGGCTGTCAAAAGTTGTTGACATGATTTTGTAGGGTCAGGAAATCTGGACACATCTATACTAGCATGGTATAGATGGTAGCATTAAGTGGCCTGAAGTACTCATAAAGAATAAAGTTCATCGGAGGCAAGGGATTGCCCAGGCAGGAGTCCTACCTAAATCTTGGCCACAGCTTCCAATCTGCTCCTACATGAGATGGGAGTGTTTCTTCCTGTGACTGAAGAGTCGACAAAGCACAGACCCCAAACACAGAGGCTGATGGATCACAGAGGATCTGCTGTGGCTGCGTCTGTGTAGCCTAGCCTGTGATGAGGAGCAGTGCCGACCTCACCCAGGTCACTGCTTCTTCTCCTGCACACACATCTGGATGTGGCCTTTGGGGATATGAACCAGCACAGCTGGTTTTTCACACCAAGCCAGCCTGGGCCAAGTCACCTCTCCTCAGAACAGAGCTGGGTGGACTATGAATGCTGTGTGTAAAATGAGGAAACAAGGACCCAAGGGCTGACAAGATTGACACCAAGCCAATGGCGTCATTTCATAAAACCTTGGTCACCGCCACTCTTCTCTGAATCCGAGTCAGTTTTGGTTTTCATTCTTAATTCCTCAGACCCTACCTACCTTTCAGTGAGTCTTCTTTTGAGATTTCTTGCTTTGCAGACTGAGAAAACTAGCTTGTTAGAACATTTAGATGGGGAGGGCTAAGAGCATCTCCTCTATCTGTAATTCAGGCACAGAACAGAGGGTGCAACCACAGGGCACAGCAGAGCACACTGATTATTCTGTCAGGAGCAACTTAAGATGGCAAATTTTAAGCTCTTACTTCTGATCATGAAACGCCTGCAAACACATCAAGACTTCTGCACCTGCACTCATTATCCAAAATTATTTGATGAGCGGTATGTGCAAACATGTTTAACTGCACGTGGATCATCTACAAATCATTTGATGTGACCTTCACTCAAGAGTTCAACATTCACATACTGCCAAGGGACCTGTCAACCACACCATTCTTTTCAGCCTTGACATCTTAGGGCTGCAAAAGGGGAACCATTGCCTGGAAGAAGGATCAGAGAAGACCAGCAGGACATTTTGCTTTTCTGTGAGATAAAATACACATTCAGACAGCAAAGGCATGGTTCAAATTTAGAAATATTTTCATCCTTTCCTATCTAAAGGATCAAGAAAGGCATAAGCCTGATCAATGGACTGTTTGGAAAACCTCACATTTTCTCTTCATGGTCTCAAAAAGTAATCGCATTTGCATACATGAGGGTGATCCTCTTTGCAGTGGAATATCTTTCTCCCTGATTTCACATCTGATAATTGCTTTAGCACTGGAAGCCTGGCTAGAACTATTAAATGGCCTGTAGTGTCATGCAGTCCTCTTTGTAACACAGGTCCCACAGATGCACTTGTTCTCCTCCTCTCTATTTGCCTGTTTTAATTTTGCTCTCTTTCTCCTGGAGCCAAAAAGGGAGGAAAGAGGAAAGAACCAGTGACAGACACCACTGATATTGCTTGATAAAAGGAGCGCCCACACCATAGTGATGGGTGAGAGGAACCTAGGAAAAATCAAATTTGACTGACAGCCTCAGTTCTGGATCTCTTGCCTGAGGTATTGGCTTGATAGTGCTAAAGGTCTTCTCTCTAACACAATAATATTTCATATACCTGCCAAGCACACTGATTTGAATGTATTCATCTCCCAGTTTCTGTCACCACCTATCATGGTTCATCACAGTCACTGTTGCATTATTAATAATCCTTCCTCTGTGTGTATGTGTATGTTTGTAGCCCAGATGGAAAAGAGCTCCACCTGATCAACAGCAATCTCAGTGGAGGGCACCGTCTGGGGATTTGGAAAAAATTCACAAGAAGTCTGCTCTTCTATGTTCGTTTGAGAAACAGTCCATCACTAGTTAAAGCATCCTCTCCAGCTGGCCGTGCAGGATACAGGTGAAGGATGAAGTGACAGGGAAGAGAATAAATGTTTACTTATTTTAATGGAACTTATCAGGAAGCTATCCTGATAAGATCAGAATGTGAAGAGTGTGCAGGTGAAGGGGGATTTCACCCCAAAACTCTGCAGGAAACGACACAAACAACAGCTCTGCCTGGCCAAAGTCCTCACTGGGAGGGCATCATGCAACATTTTAGTGAGTTGACAGCATTGTCAATAGGATGACAATTACCCTATTTTAACTGGTGAAGTGGGAAAACTGTGTCTCTCAATGATCTTGAGCAATAAAGAACCTCAGCTAACAGTCATGCCTCCTGTTAGAAAAAAAGAAAATCATTGGCATGAAAAGGGCCAAGGGGCAGTGACGTGTAATTTCTACATCAGAAAATTCTGGGAAAGGGCATTAAGAGCCCTGTTTCCCTTAACACTGGAAATGTCTGATGTCTCTCCAAGACACAGGGATGTGAGCACTGATATTTCCAGGGAAGAATCCACTAATAAATGCTAATAAATCCTAATCTGTGTTTTGCCAGAGGGCAGCTCTCTTTCAAACAAACATCTACATTCCATCGCCATCTTCCCTTGAAAACAGAATGGCAAACAAAACTGTATCCCAGGCCCCAAAGTTAACCCCCAGCCCATTATTTCCTCTGTGTGTGCCATCTATGGCACTTTAGAAGGCTCTAATTTTACCTGTAGGGCCCAGGTGGTGAAACAGAGAGTCCTTCATCCTTGGCAGAATCACCCTGGGACTCATGTCACAGCAGATTTGCAGCTTTAACCGTCCTTTATTCCCTAGTAGATGGAGTTTCGTGGCCAATGAATAATGAAACCATCTCTTTCCAAAGTACTAAACATGATGGTTGGTATCTTCCTTAAGAAAAGACAAGTCCCAATGAGTGTGAGAGTTGAATCTGTCCTTTGGCTCTGAACTCAGATCCCAGTTACTCTGGAGAGCACTCAAAAGCCATGCACTGGGCTTGGCATATATTTATTTCTTTGACAGAAGGCTCATCTTGTCAGTCTGACAGTAATGTTTGATTCTCACAAGTGCTTCTCAAAGCATCGTGTGCATCATGTGCATCGTTAGCATCCCTCCCATCCATGCCGTGTGGTACTTCCCACCCTACACTGACTCTTCCACCCTGGCTGACTCCTTGGCTGCAGAGTTGCTGTTACCCTGTATCTGCAGCCTCCCGCAGCGTGAGGCTGGAAGTGGTGGAACTGAGACACGAGATGCACTAATTCATGGCTTACAGCAGCTGAGAAGGTGAATCTTTGTTAAGATCCCATCCTGGGAATGAGAGAAGCTGAGCTGAGGCTCGTGTTCCCTTCAAGTGCTTCCAGAGGGAGGCAGAAACCCCTCACAAAAGAGCACTGCACAGGGGTGAGCATGTTTAAGCTCACTGCAGCTGCCTGACATCCTCTGACAGAGATATCCATCTTGCCTCAGGAGCAGGATTTTTCAGGTTTTACCCCAAAGCAGGTGATCCAATACCTGCCCTTTTTGCCTTGCCTCAGGTGGATTGTAAAGGGTGGTGAAATTAGTCCAGCCTCTTTAAAATCCAGCCACACCCTTTGCATCCATGACCTCGGGGAGCGGGACAATACATTCCATGGATATACTACATGCAGCATTTAAAAAAATATTTTTTATCAGCTCTAAAGCTGCTGCCCTTTAATTTCAGTGAATGACCGCTTGTTCCCATGTTGCAGGACAGAGTTTAAAGGGAGAAAAAGGAAAGAAAGGAAGAAGCAATCAATTTCACTTTCCATCTTTAATCATTGTGAATGTCTCAGACAAGACTCCCTCCAACTAGTCATCATTTCTGCTAAAGAGTCCCTGCAATCTCTCATCATCTGTAAATTCAATGACACTTCTATCTTCACTGACCTTCTCTGGACCTTTCAATATCTCCTACATTTTTCTTCACCTGACAAACAATGATTTCTGACCTCCCATCAGCTTGATCCTTCCTGTTGTCCTCTAAGAGGGAGCCTGTTGCATTATTCAGCCAGTCCCTGACTATTGCTTGCTTTCTGCTTATGTAAAAGTAGATACTGGAGTCCCTGTTTTCAAAGCAAAGTCCTTTATTTTAGGCAGATTGTCAGTGCAAGAACAAGTTGATAAAATCTTTACACAAACCTCAGAAGAAAGCTTTCAAAGTGAGTTATCCCCTCATTTCTACTCTTAGCACACACACAGAGCTGGATATAGCTCTTGACAAGCCTGGAGAGAACAACAGAAGCAGTTTTCATTGCCATGGCATCGACTTGTTTTGGAAGCTGCTCATAGTTTAGCTCTTTCAGGCTTTTTTTCCCTTAAAATAAGCTGTAGTTTTGGAGTAGAGCTCAAGATGGGTCATTGAAAACAGTGTCGGTTGCTAGCAGAAATTGTGAGTGCATTGGTCTGTGTACTCTCATGCCTCTTTGTCCCTCTCTATAAAATAGTCAGTGATGCTGTCGAGCTGCTTTGCAAGAACATTGATGGCTGATAATGGAATGAAAGGAAAGAGCTGGCTGTTGCCCTACATCAGTAATTTCCCTTAGTTTTGGACTGGCCTGTTTGGGCATACCAAGGGCCCCTCCTCCAGAACATTACATCTCCCCATTGTCACAGGACAGGAAAGCAAGGTCATGTTCTCCCCCAGCCCGACCTGCTGCTGTCTTACAGCCCAAAACATTGCCCAGGCCACTGGTTTGCCTGAGAAGAACACATGAACCTTTGTGAGCCCAGCTTTCTCCTTCTTCTCCCCAGGCTTCTTTGGTCAGCAGCAAAACATTCCATGTTGAAGACACTTCAAGTGTCAGTGATGGCTGTGAGGAAACAAACCAACACAAACCAATGCCATTCACACACCATAGCTGCTCCTGCAGCTGTCTGCAAACTTCTTCAGTGCTGCAACACTAGGCCGGTTCTTCCTTTCAAAATTTGCTGCAGACCCCTGGCAGCAGGGCTTTTTTTTTTTTCCCATGAAACCTGAGATGCTGAAAAGCAGCTAGAGGCTTCTACCAATCCTTCCCTTTCATCTCCTTGCTAAGGCTTCCTGCTTCCAACAATACTATTGCACTTACGCTCAAACTACCCCAGCTTAACTGGTTTCTGCTGCCAGCTCTCCAGAGGGCAGGATAGTGCAAGGGAGGGATGAGACGAGAAAGTTTCTTTTCTATGCTTGGTTTCTTTTCCACTTGGAAAAGTGGCTGAAGTGATGATTATCTGGTGTGTGCTAGCAAAAGCTAGAAATCCTAGAAATCCTGTGCCATATCCTTTTCATGCTGTGAATCATTGACCTTGAGTAGAAAATAATCTGCTATTGAGCCACATTACAATGGAGTACATGCAACGTGGGCACCTCTGCTGATACTTGTCTGTCTTTGTTTTACTATTTATATCTGTAATCGTCCTGAAGAGAGAAATTAATTACAGCCTGTCTCCTTATCCAGAGATTTTGTTCATATTACAAATCCCTGAAAGCACAACTCAAGCAGTTTCTGATTACCAGTGAAAGCCTCAAAGTGGAATACAAGCTTCTTAATTAATCTCTCTCTCTTTCCCTCTTTTCAAATAATGATTTCATGATGTTTATGGAAAAAAAGGAGAAGAAGAAGAAAGCATGAGTTAGAGATTGAGAGCAGAAAACAATTTTCTTGCATATAGAAGATAATTGCAGGGGAGAAGCTGGAGGTAGATTCTGGCTGAAGATTTCAGGCATCATATGTGGCATTTCTCCTTCTCTGGAACAGTGATGGAAGCTGGACAATAAAAACGGAGCATTCCATTTGCACAGTCTCTCACATCCCCAAGGCTCTCAGGGTCTTCTACTTGCTGAAAAATCAGATATTTTCTACAGAAATGGGATTCAAACAATTATGCTTTGTGCAGATGAGTTAATGCACATGTGTCTGTCTGTTCAGTTGTCTGTCTTTGTTTTCCTCACTCCCCTGAGCTCACTGGGCAATTTTAGCTCATTTTAACTGGGATGACAGGCATAAATGAAAGGTTTCATAGAAAAAAAGAGGATGTCTGGGTAGAGGACATAGTCCCCATCTCCCAAATTATGGAAAGTCTGCTAGCTGAACTCACAGCTTATTAGACTCAAGACAGTCCACATGGACAAGAAACCTTTTAAATGCCCCAACCACAGAAAAAGTTTCAGTTGGAGTGACTTGACCCAGGTCTCATTAGTTCCAGTCATCATCAACTACTCACTTCTTTCCTCCTTTCCTCCTGTGCCTCTTACAGACTCCCAGCAGGTTTTCAGTACCTTTTGGGCCATCAGCAATGTCCTCTCCAGGCACTGAATCCTCTCCCTGTTTTCAATTCTTAACGGTAAATAGGGATGGGGAAGGAAAGGATTTCCACCTCTGCTCCTCCAGCATCCACTTGTCCTCTGGATGCTTAGGCAGAACAGAGGCTCTGTTTTCCCTGTTTCTCTTCTAATGATATAAAAGGAAGAAACTACCCTTTGCTCTCACCTGCCTCTAAACTGCCCTTGAGTGAGTGGGTAACTATTTTTCTTTATGACTATTACCTCCCAGGTAACTTCCCTCTTCCTATGTTACTACTAAAGTGCTAATCTACAGCCACTCACAAGGAGGAGAACTTCTCAGGGCCCAAGGACAGTGATGGAGGTCATCAAGGGCCATTTATGGATTGCACAGACAGCACGGGGGCTGAGGAGCATCACTACCAAAATTCAAGCAGATGCAGCTGGGGATGCTGGCAAAGGCAGCAGTCCTTGAGCCCCACCTGACCATCAAGCCTGTGGATGTGAGGCAGCACAGCAAGGGCAGGTACTCCCTGTGTCAGAGCAGTGCCAACAGCTTGGGGAACCTGCTTAAGGCTGCTGGGGTGGCTAAGTAGGTTAGTTTAAGCTGGATCACTGTCTCTTGCTGTGGGGCTCACCATTTGGCTGCTTGCTTTGAAAGGGAAGCCTGTGATGGAGTGCCTCCTAAGGGGTTCCTGTACAAAGCCCTGCTCATCTCTCAGATAAGCAGCTTGTATCTGAAGGCAGTGTTTATGTCTGAGTTAATTCCTGTCCCTTAGAGGTTATGGAGGGATTTGAGCAGTTTATTCTCAGAAAAAGCAAGGGAGAGTTTCTCCCCATGGTGATACCTTTGGGAACCCTGAAAGAGGCTGAGTGCTTCCTGTCATGCACCTGTCTGATCTCCAAGTCAGAGAAAGCTGCACAGCTACAGCTAAGGAAGATTCATCCTCTGGTTTTGGAAAAGAAAGTCAAGCTCACTGTTAATTAAAGCAGGAAGTGTAATTGTTTCTGTTAAGATAGTGTAGATAGGACTGCACATGAGATCTCGTCCTTTCTGTAGAGTGGATTAGGAAGAAAACAAACAAGCATGTTGGGAAAAGCAAAGATTGCTCATTATCAGCATTTCCCAGAAGACTGTCAGCAGAGCATGAGACCCACAGGCATGTCAGAAGAAACCAGATGCATAAGTATTATAAGTCATCTCCTTAGGTAGTGGAAAACTCACTGGGTGTGCACTTGTTACCTTGCTTTCCCACAGAAACAAAGTTAATTTTAAAAAAATCTAATAAAACTATGGAGTTCCAGTCCTTCTCCCTTCTCATGAGTGGCTTCTGAAGAGGCTGATTGTGAGACCAGCCAGGCTGGACAAAGAGGGTCAGAGACTTTTACGTCCCAACAAGCCAATAAACAAAAGCCATCTGAGTAGTGAATACTTGAATAGCACAGCTGAAAAAAAATCACTCAAGACTCAGCTCAGCACTCACAGAGATTAGAGGATCCGTAAGGAAGAGACACCTGAGGATACCCCAACGATAAGACCTTGAGGTGGAACTTATCACCCCAAAAGCACAAACAGGACACTGTGCTGTGTTAGTGCCCGCAGCTCACAGTGCCTTTCCTCCTGCCATGTCCCTTCTGTGCCCTGCTTCCTGGAGAGCCCTCTTTTGACAACAGGGGCTAAGTCTCAGCACGTGTCCATCTGTGCCCACCTGCTGAAACAAGAGGAAAAACTCCATAAAAAGGAGGAAGAAGAAAGGAGAAGAGGACGGTAGGAGTCAGCTATCTAGGAGAGCTAAATAAGACCCAGAAGGTGCAGTCGGTAGCTACTGAAGAGGAATGAGCATCGCACGGCAGGGAAACTGTTCTCAGCTTTTCTGACAGATGTTTCTGACAGATGTGTTCGATACCCCACGTCTCACTTCATTTGGCTTCCCTCTCATCTGTTAGCCAGGGATGTTGATTTGTGCACGCACAAGCAGATGTGTACCTTTTGGTGTCTGATGGAGCTTTTTATCCATCCCCAGGAGTCTAAGGCTGGACAGACCTTTGAGAACAGACACCAAAAGAAGGAGGCCATACCACAGCTGACCAATGAGCTGCCTTACCTTGAAATGCAACTGAACCTAAATGACGCTGGGCAGGGAAGGCAAAGCTGGCTTCTATAAAAAGCAAATACTGTGGTGAACGCTCCAGCAGCAGTGTTATCAGGTGAGAAAACAAGGGCTGCCCAAACATGGTGGAAAACACGAGATGAAATCTTTCATGTATCACTTATCCTCTTTGAGCTGACATGGAAGGACAACCTACCTTTCTTCTCTGAACCCATCTTGAGCTGAGAAATAGAAGGAAAAATGTATCTTCCTTGAATAGAAGGAAGCATCTTTCCACTGCAATGTGCACTTGCAGGCCAGAAAGCCAACCTTCTCCTGGGCCACATCAAGAGCAGCGTGGGCAGCACGGCAAGGGAGGGGACTGTGCCCCTCTGCTGCGCTCTGGTGAGATCCCATCTGGAGTGCTGCATCCGGCTCTGGGGCACCCAGTGTAAGAAGGAACATGTACCTGTTGGAGCAAGTCCAGAGGAGGCCAAAGATGATCAGAGGGATGGAGCACTTCTATGAACACAGGCTGAGAGACTTGGTGTTGTTCACGTGGAGAAGAGAAGGCTCTGGGGTGACCTTATCACACTTGTCAGCACTTAAAGGGGGCCACAAGACAGCTGAAGAGGGACCTTTTACAGGGTCATGTAGTGGTAGGACAAGGGGTAATGGCTTTAAATTGAAAGAGGGTACAAACAGATTAGATACTAGGAATAAATTACTGTGAGGGTGGTGAGGCACTGGAACAGGCTGTCCAGAGAAACAGTGGATGCTCCATCCCTGGAGGTGTTCAAGGCCAGGCTGGATGGAGCTCTGAGCAACCTGGTCTAGTGGAAGGCGTCGCTGCCCATGGCAGGGAGGTTTGAACAAGATGAGATTTAATGTCCCTGCTAACACAAACCATTACAACTCTATGATCTTCTTTTAAGTGCTGTGATCCGACAAGGACTAGAACAATAGAGTAAACACAGAGCCACACAATGAGCTTTTTAGAGCCTGCTTTTCAGAGCAGGATGGCACTTGAAGGCAAACCTCATGGAGTTCTGCAGACCTGCAGACTGTACAGCTACTCGAATGCAATGTGTGATGTTGTTTATAACGTGCGGTGTGGCTGAGTAGTGTGGTATGTGCTGCATTTGAATACATTACATTGCACTGCTAACTGACTCTTAACTTCTTTCTGATGTGTGGTCAGATTATGATTTGTAAATATTTACTATCAAAAATGCTGTCATGAGCTATTCTATATGTTAAGAGAGTTGGGCTGAATTGGACACAAATCATCCCTATGATCAAAGCTTTTAAAGTTCAAATCTTTATTTAACCGTGTTTCCTAGGAAGCTTTTGCTTTCACATCAATAATAAACTGTTATGCTGAGGCCCTCGAGGAGCAGCAATCAGGCTTGAAATCATAGGCGATGTTTCTTTTTGTGTTGGTACATCCTGTACAGCAAGAAGATTTCAACTTGACACATGTGTTGCTTCGCACTTCAACGCTCACTACTTCAGTGTCACTCCTCACCCTCTGTCTAGTTCCCTGTTCCAACAACCAACCTGGCATCCTGTTTCATATGGTACCATGTCTTAGACCTGTCACCTTTTTCCACACACTATGACATTTCCCTTCTTTCCCACAATGCTGTTGCACATGCCAGCGTTGTCTGCTTGACTGAATGAATTTGGAAATACTGTAACAGGTGCTGACGTACGCCAAACTTCAGAAAATGTGTCTGTGCTCTTTTAACCCCATTAGGAGGTTTTCAATGATGTGCAAGATGGCAGATCCTCAAAGTTATTAATCCTCTGACATCTACTGTGGTATTTAAGCAGCTAAAAACCAATAAGGACCAGAAACATTATCCTTTTGCACTCTTATAAATCTCTTTGTATGCTTACTCATGATGTGGGCTTCCAGACTGTCCTAGACTCTCACCTTTTATAAATCAATTCCCTGCTGGTTTGCAGAACTAGAGACCTGAGTCAATGAATCAACAACTTGTTTTTCTTAACCTAAAATTTCAGTTAGAATGAGGAGTCTACACAGACCACTGCCTGAGTATTTTGTAAAGCTTTGAAATATTGAATCAAAAGCCCTTCTAAATTCAGCACTTCCCCTGTCTCCTCTTTTCCCTTTGAGTGGAGCAGACACATAATACAGCATAGTCCTGCAACAGGAAGAGTTTGTGGCTAGCTGCTGGATAAGCCTCCACTGGCCACAAATTAAGGGGTCCAGGGCCTGAAGCAGAGAGAACTAGCTTGACTTTTGAACATAGTCCAGTTTTGTTTTATCAACAACTATTTGTACAAAGCTCACAACTGAAGCAGCACAGGCATCTACAAAGTAGTTCAACCACTGGTTTGGTCCTGAGGCACTGACAACAGGCAAAGCAGGAGGTACCACCCTGAGAGCTTACCTTCAGGACTGGCCCTTCCCACCATCCAGATGGGACTCGTGGCTGCTCTGCGTATGCCAGGCGAGTTGGCATGCTGTAGGGACTCCATGCAGAGGCTGTTTGTGAGGCCAAAGGATTCTACCAGCCCTCCCTCAAGCTGGTCCTGCACAGCAGCACAAACCCCAGAAATTCCCACGGCCATGGGAGGTGAGGATGTGGTGACAACCTGCAGCTGCTCAGGGGAAAGCACATTGGAGGCCTCCAAATTGTGGGAGACGTGGACAGAGCTGGGCTGAGAAACACAGGCTATCCCTGGAGCCCTTGCGGTTCTGAAGTGACGTCCACATGAGGGCAAACACACCTGTTAATCCTGGAAACACTGGGGATGCCACTGAGACAGCGGGATCACTGTGGTGCCAAATGTGATAGGGGCTTCTTTTTTGCTCATGACAATGTCCTGAGATATGAGATTCTTCTGGACTAGCACTCTCTGGAGCCAGACAGCTGACATCATGCAAACTCCTCATGCCTCTCTCCACCCCAAGTCCTCATCAGATGTGCCAGACCTGACTGTTTCTGTGTTGCACTCCTCCTTTTATGGCTTGGTCCATGCAACTCGGTTCTCAGCTGCCTCATCCCCTGTTTTATTCAAACCTGGTAGTATATGCATAGCAGTGACAGAACTTCTAATTTTGCTCTCATATATTTTAATTCTGAGGACAGATTGCCACAAACTATTGCCAGTCCTATCTTCCCTTTCCTTTTCCCTGCAAAACCAGGTTATGCTGCAACAAGAAAGCATTCCACCTCAATTTGAAGATCAACTTCTTCTCATAAAGGGAGTAACTGTGGTCGCAAGGCAGCTCCCAAGGCCCCACTTCAGCAGTTTGTCTCTGATCAGCAAACATTTAAGCACATGTTTACCTGCAGGCTGATGATCATATCCCTTAGACTTGCCAGAGCCATGCTTTTCTGTCTCTGGTTTATGCACCCCTAGAGACTCATGAACTACTTCTAAGGGGGGCTGAAAGGTACTTAAGAAGAGCAAGCTTCTCACCAAGAGGCTTGTTTGCTACCGAGAAGGTCCAGACTCCTGCTCAGGGAATGAAGAGACTGAGGACCACTGCTTGAGAGCAGGACAGGTCTGACAGAGTCAGGCCACGGGCTTTAACAAAGGGCTGAGATCTCATCACCTTAGGTGTGTCTTCACAGTATCTTGCAAACCGATGCTGCCTTGCTCTGGAGCCAATCTGACAGGATGGCATCAGCTCCAGACCCAACATGGAGCAGTGGTGGCGAGTACAGGGCTGAGCCTGAGCTGAGACACTGTGATGGCAGACAGGCATTAACAAAAGCCTCCAGTCTGGGGCTTGTGTCAGCTGGTTTGGAGCAAAGTCAGGACATACATGTGTCTGCCTGAAACATATCTTACAGATACTTCCTTAGACTGAAAGCTGTGGAAAGCTTGGTGTTTCCTATCTTCCCCACCATCTGGACAGAAATGACATGAACTGCCCATTTTTTCTGGGACAAGGCTGGGTCAGATTCTTTTCTCACAAAGCTGATCACGAGTAGGCATCTGATTTCAGCCTTGGGGACACTGTGCCCATTTCTGCTCTTGCTTCATCCCCCCCATGCAGCCACAGCAAAATAAAGAAGCCTGCAAATGGTGAATAACCTGGGCCCATCCAATCTTGCAAAGTAAATGTCCCATGTCTGCCCTTTATCGATCCATCTGCAAATGTGCATATGAAAGTAGGTAATTCGTGCTGAGATTTACTAAAAATATTTCTAACTCACCTTGTGTTTTAACCGGCCATTCAAATTACTTTCAGAAATCTATTATGTGCATTATCATTTTTATTTTCAGCACAAAGGGGATTTTTTTTTCCCAGCCAGTCAAGTTACTGTCTACTTTTATACAAGAAATTGCTATAAATTAAGTTAGCAGCTGTATAAACAGAGGTAATAGATCCCTGTCTCTGTAGTGGCAGCTGACAGCATTATGGAAATGTAGAATGTCTATTTCTGAGTTTATTCTAATGCTGATGAGTTTCCACTGATGTTTGTCTCTCTCATTTCTCATTTTATCACCTCTAATGCAGTGATTTCCCCCCCGCAAGCTTCTCCTTCCTGAGGCTTGATTTAGTCAAGTAAATCCTAAAGGCTATTTTAAAAATGAGCTGTAGAAAAATGCTTACAGTTGGCATAGTGGGTACCACTTAGGCTTTTGTTTGAATAACAAAACTTTGTTTCAAAATAATAAAAGTTGCTGCAATTGAATGCATTCAGTCCAATAAAAATATAATCCATTTTCCCCTTGAAATATGCTCATAATAAAAGAGAGCATGTATTTTTGTTTTAAATCCATTTCAAAATTCCAACCCCTGCTGAAGGACAGCATGGAGCAAGTGAAGTAGGAGAGAGTATGAGAAAGTGAAAATTTGTAGCCCAAAATGTGTATTTGGGCGTGCAAACACATAAAATGGTCTCCTTTTCTTTTCTACTTACCTTTCCACAACTCTGGCCATGTAAAGAGGGCCTTAAAAATGCATGGATTAGCACCAATTTGGAGGATTCTTTCCGCCATCAAATTGTAATAGGAATTTGTGGGAATAAGTATTAAGCCCTTAACCTTGTGAGAGTTTTCAGATGCATCAACCCCCTGTATAAATTTAAAAAAAAAAAAATCAGTAATTTCATAAATTACAAAGGAAGTGACCTTGGAAGAGTCTCTACCCAGAATTATATTTGATAACCCTTAGCTCAGACCACCCCCGTATGCCTTTTGCAGAGCACAGCAGCACTTTTTGATTTTATGAGAGTTTGGTGAAGGCGGTCTTGAAATCAGTGACAAGAGCCATGTCCTTCCCAGTACATTTGAACACAGTTGCCTTGGTCCATTTCCAGACCTAAAACTCCATTGAAAAGAGCTTTTTTATGAGGAATAAAAGTGTGGGTTGGTTTTTGGTTGGGGGAGAGGGGTGGAGGGGAGGATCTGTTAAAAAAAGCAAACCAGAAGAATCACAATAACCTTTCCTTCTTCCCCCTGCCCTAGAGTTCAGCTTGTCATTGGAGCAGACAGGGAAGGAGCTATTGAACCCACAAAGACCAGATCGTGACCACCAGAGAAAACTTTCTCCTGGTTTTGACACTGACATATGAAGGGCTCCTGGAGACTGCTTAAGTTTGGTGAGGTTTCTTGGGAAAGCAGGCAAAACAACGCTGACACCACCAGCCAGGCTATGTACCCATTCATCGCACTGCTGTGGAGCCTCAGAGTCCAATGGTTGTAGCTGAGGAACTGACTGGAATTATTCCTTTTCCCAGGAAAACGTGAGGATTGTTCAAGACCAAAATTATTCTGATTTTTTTAATTCTCCAGTGTTTTCTCTCCTCTTAGCACTTTGCTTTTTAGCATTTTATTGAGCAAAGCCAACTGCAACAGTGGAATAACAACGAATAGTGCCATTAACCAATTCCTGTTAACCAGTTTCGTACCTGAGCCATGGAATCAACCTCTCTTGTTTCCAGAGACATTCTCTGCTCTCAGACAAAGCTAAGTTAGTTACCTTACATTACCTTGGAAGCATATAAAATAGCATAACAACACAGCCATTAGCCTGTGTATATACCAGTGTCTGGAAGCTACAAACTGGGGCAAATTCAGAGAAAAACAAGGAATCTGAAGAAAAAAATGAGGAATCATCCATTAAAACCCAGCCTTTGTGAAGACACCAAATGGAGAACACAAATCTCTTGCTTAGGAAAAAGCTAGTATTTTCTCCATAGGTATAACTGCCCTTGCATACCCTGCAAAGCTCGGAACTGGCTACAAGGAGCACCCCAGAGCACACAGCTATGACCAGGAATTCAGGGCAAGAGGAGACCAGAAATTACTCTGCTGCCATCTAGTGATTTTTATTACCGTTTGAGGTTAAGCAAAGATGCTGTAAATCTTGGCAGGTAGCACTGGCTTAGCAGTGCAGAATAATACAGACATAAACCGTGAACTTACCTGCGGTAAAGAGGGGAATACAGTGAAAAATACAGTGTTGGATGTCTTCAGAACATAATGAACATAATGTTGTGTAGATCCACGTTCAGCCCAAAAGATATTGCTGAGACATTACTGCTAGCAATGACCAGAGCAGGAACACTTAAGAAATGATGCATTTGACATTTATGTGATCATTTGTCTCCCATGAGCATTTCTTGACACATTCTCAGAATTCAAATTCGACTTCTGTTCTGGAATATGGCAGAGCTCTGCTTTCCAGAATGGAAGAGTTTAAATAAAAAATGTATTTGCAACTACAGTAATTACACTAGAATTAACACAGAAATTCCCACCCTTGTTTAAAACTGTGCTCCTGTACTCCAAGCAACATGAAAGCGGGATTTCCACTGCCTCCTTTTGTCATGGCACAAAGCTTCATTTTACCAGTCATTTCCCTCTCCACTAAGCTCTCCTTTCTCCTTGTTTCACAAAAAATCCTCAGTGATTAGTGGTCACATCTTCTTCTGCACTCTACCTTACATGGTGTACATTCCCCATCGCTTCTCTATCTTTTCACTGATGCTTGAATCTTTCTTTATATGGGAGTTTTCCCGTGCACAGTCGCATCCCAGTGGTCTGACTAAAACACACTCTTCTCCTCCTCTGGAGTAGATCTAAATTGAACTGAAAACTCCTGCTGAAGACATAGCATCAATTTGCATAATAGCACTGCAATATCCCACACACCATACTTGGTGCATTTTCCTTCTCTTTAACCACTAATTTTGTCCAAGCACAGAACTATTCATTTGTTGAATGTGCTGAAAATATGCAAACGCACTTAATAGAAATGGAAGAATGTCTGCTACTTTTCTCCTTGTTAGATCTTAGACACTGTCCTCATCCTCCCACCTATCAGAGCTTGTAATTTACCAGTGCTGTTTCCAGGACAAATGTGTCTAAAGAGTCCTAAATTTCAGCTCAGTAATAGGATTGCTAAATTCGAATATAGAATGATCAAAATAAATATATAGAGGTTTTAGCCCAGTCTCACTCATTTTACTAGAACAGTGCTGTGGGGGTGTTTTGAGCTGTGCTAATTTGCAAATGTCTTGGTAATAATCATCTTTTCTTCAGGTTCCTTCAACTGGAAACTAATGCATTTCAAGGAGGAAAATGTGAAGAAAACAGCAACAACTGAAATAGACTCAGTGGGGGAGGTTTTCAGATTTGGCTTTTATTTGGTCATTTATTTCTTCAGAAAAAGCAAGCAGCACAACTAAATAAAAAAGAAAACTCCTTGCTTATGAAATCTAGCAGACAATACAATGCTCTCGAGTGATGTGGTAAAAGCTGCCATTACCTGAGACATTTAACCGTGAATTGAATCTAGGACCGTAAAACATCCCATTCTTTCTGTGCTCCAAGTGCAGCACCAATACTCAATAGCCTTCCCTGGCTGGTACTGTTAAGAAAAGAAATTAGTTATGACTGGGTTATACACTGATATAATCTCTCTACTTCTCTCTACAGAAGCACACTGTTATATCCTGCATAGAAACAAAAAACAGGTTTTGGGTTAGGGTTTTTTTACATTCCCTCGTTCTGAAATCATGACTAAAAGCCACCAAACTTTTCCCTAGGTCTCTCACCAAAATAAATGTGGGGCACACAGACCCATGTGCATTATTTGGGACCAGCACTTCTTGGGAGAACAATTTATCCCCCTTGTGTACAAGTGATCAGTACACAGTCCAGGCACATGACAAGGATTTGAGAATCACTGGGAAGCCAGTCAAAACTGCTTCTCAGACTGTCACAGCTTCAGCATCCCCAGATAATATTGAAAACCCTCAACTTCCATCTGGAGAGCAATTGATGAAAGAAAAGAAGAAATTTCAAAATGTTGTTGCATGGTGCAGTGAGTGACGAGCTGAAGGAGCTTCGACTCTGATTCATCTTGAAGCACCTTAATTTCTTCTGAAGGTTTCTGATGTGCATTACAAAGAAAACGTTCTCATTTCAAGTTTATCCCATGTTTGTACTTATGCTTCAGACCAATACTGTCTTCACACAAAAATTTTAAGCTCAGCTTTATGACTCTTTTGTCTGCTTGGTGCAAAGCATAGTTAAAATTTATTTTATAGAGGCCTTTCATTCCTCCATCTTTCCTAGCATTAGCTCAGTCACAGCCTAGACTGCAGAATTCCCAGTTAGATAGCTCTCTTGTACCATGCTGCAATGCCACAGGTCATTATTTTTAGATTCTCCTGTAATCCAGAAAAGTGAGCTTGATTTAGTTTTATTTCAGATTGTGGCACAGTGAGAGGTGAGGCTTCTTTAAGCAAGTTTGCAAACAAACAATAGTGCAATCACAAAAAACAGTCACTGTATCCCTGACCAGCTATACTTACCCCCATACCAAGGGCTAACTGCTTTTAAATATTTGGGGAAAGAGGGGTTGATGTCTCCATGCAGTACAGTTTTTCTTTCCTTTGAGTGACATAGTCTATTTGCAAAATGAGAATGAGTGCAGGTATGACAGCTCTCTATAAATACTTCTAAGCAAAAACAGCAACAAAAGACAATAATTATTTTAGCTAAAATAAGATGTTGGCACAAGAACAAATGGATGCAAGCTAACCATGTATACATTTAAGCTGGTAATTAGGAGATGGCTCCTAACCATCAGACAAAATAGTCTCTGGAACACTCTCTCCAAGTGAGCATTGTGGGGGAATGAGACTTGATTACTTTAAAGATAAAGACTGATCGGTTTACAAAACAGATTGAATGACAGTGGGCCTACAACAGCAGGAAACAGCACTTGATGATCCAGATCATGTTGTCTTATCCAGTGACTCTGAAAGCATTGAAAACTACCTGTTATGTAAAACACATAAAATGTCCTGCAACACCACCAACTTCTCCCAAAACACACCACTCTGCAATGCATAACTTTTTGTTATTCCTCACCTGCTCATCACATCAGTACATCTCCTTGCCTTTACTGTGACTCCAACCTTGGTGCATCTGGAGCCCTTTCTATGGGTCTCCTCTTGCCCATGTTTTCGCAGCAGCTCCATAGACCACACTACAGTCACAAGCTTGGCATTACCCCAGTTGGTATTTCAAGAATTTTGCAGGCAGCACTGTCCTGTTTCCAGCCTCTGCAAACTCCACTGCCACTTTCTAGCTGTTCAGGGAACAGTGAAATCTCCTGCTTTTCCCAAAAGTTCTGATCTCCAGCAATGGCATGTCTCCAGAAGCAGAGGCAATATGCAGGCTTGGTCACAGAAATAGCCATGACCCATCTACATTATCTGAAGAGAAATGTTAGTAATAAGGTAATTTCTGCTACCCAATACAGGACAGATGTCAACACTGTGGGTCTCTCATAAACAGAAAACTGCAGGAAGGAAGCACCCCAGAGCTACAGGCTTTTTTTTCCTAAAGGTGAAGGATCATGCTACAATGTCTAAAAAAAGAAGAGCAGGTCAGTCTGACCTGTACAGAAGAGGGCTATAATGGAATCAAGGTATGAGGGGAGGAATTTAAATAAATTAACAGTTTCAAGGCAAAAAATGGAAAATGCAAATCAGGAATACAGATAGACCTGAATGCCTGATGCTTTATGGGACCAGGGCTGTGAGCAGACACCAGCAAGGTCTCCAGGGAGCAAGCAGGGAGGGAGACCAGAGTGCTGAAAGCAATGCAATAGGCCTTGCATGGCTCCATGAAACTCAGATTAAACTAATTCTACCTCCCTGGCAGGTGGTAAGAAGAGAGAAAGCAAAATCAGTGAAAAGAGGCAAATTCAATGCTGACTGATTGCCTGCATTTAGCCTGTCCTTTTTGTGTATCACTTCAGTATAGTTCTTTTCCCTTTGCTTAGCCACATCCAGGAACAGGCTGTTCCTCTCCAGACCCCACAAATCCTACTGTAATTCACCATACCTTTTCCCTACCAGATGGACGCTGACCTCCCATCTCACCTTAGCTCTCTCAGCATGAATACAGAGCACAGGGAGCACGGGGAGAAAGCGTGTCCCCACTGTGACAGACACTGTGGCTCCGGGAAACATTCGGGCTGCTGTATTGACATTACAAATGAATGCGCACACCTTTGTGGTTTCAGTAACGACTGCAGTGAAAGATGAAGAGGCACGAAAACGAATGCATCCTGCAAAAAAAAGCAAAGACAAATGGGAAGTAATTTAAATAAAGCCCCACCACCAAAACAATGCACATAAAAAATCTTTTGAAGTTTTGATTCTCTATGGAAGCAAGTCTTTGTATCCAAACAGGAGTCACCAGCACTGTTTATAAATACAACTAAGGAAATTATGTGGGCGAGGCAATTGGCAAGCAAGCAAGCAAGCAAGGTTCATTACATCCAAAGTCACTGTGACATCGTGGTCACTTCATCCACTTTCCTTTTTAAGGGCAGCTTGGTAGCTGTAACATACAAGTTTTGTACTGTGTACAGAGAAGAGTAACACTGTCTGTGCAAAACAAGCAACAAGACTACAAAGTGCTACAAGAGTAGCACTGTCTGTGCGCTGCTTTTCTTGGCTAGGTGGAGAGTAGAGTTTTTAAACCAGGTCTCATTTCAGCTAATGCCAAATCATCTTGGAATCTAGGGAAAAAATATGAGAAACTGGGACAGGAGTGAAAAGAGATTTATGAGTTGCAAAACTATGACAGGTAAAATTGATAATTGTTCACACAGCTGTGAGTGCTGAATTTAATTCAGTACATAACTTGGTTGTAAGCTTGTGCTCATGTTATTATTCATTCTTCTTACACTCATTGCACTTGAGATACCACAAAACAAAGTACTAAAACCCAATGAAACAAAAGAGGGCTACTAAATCTAGCAGCTTGGACTGTTGTTCAGTCAGGAAAAAATAAGCAGACAAGGATGCATGGTGGAAATAAAGTGGGGAAAGCAAGATCAGATTGGGTGGCTTCATGGGCAGTAAGCTCTTAGCACATAACCAATCTTGCATTAAGCATAGGCAGCTATGCACACATCCTAAAATGTTCTGCACTGCCAAGAGCATTTTATACAATATGTATCTCACAGCCAAGAGGACACCTGAGGGAACATACCATGTACCCTTTTGCAGTTTCTTTCCCAGGGATGCAGGAAAAGAATGCAAGATGCTCTGAGCAAAAGGAATAAGCAATATTCTCACAACAGTCTGAGACTGACTGAAGCTGCACTTCAGGTCTTAAAAGCTGTAGGGACTGTTTGATTTTCTGATTCCCTCGCTATGACCTCTTATATTCCAGAGTACAAAGAAACAATTCTATCAAGTGTTAAGGATTCAAAGGGGTTGTGACTCTGATTTGCTATCAGCATTCTGACATTTTCCCCACCTGACCTGTTTAATCTAGGTGTATACTCTAAAGAGATTCCTGGATTTTCTAGAAAAGCAAAAGGCTAAGCTGTCTGAAAGCACCCAATAAATGCCAATGTTTTGTGCTGGCTAGTTCCCTTTATGAGCTCTGAAGAATGGGAATGATTGAAATGAATTTTTCTGAGCATTTCTTCACTGATGAAAAGTGCAGTAGAAGGGACTATATGTTATTGTTGTTACTATTACAATTCCTATTATTATTACTATTATGTTTGTTCTGTGGGAGGAAAGAAACTTGGATGGATCTCAACAGGGGAAGTCTGAATAATTGGTGCTTCAGTGGCTTTATGTGCAAGTATCCTGCTATATGCTCATTTTTGCAAATTCACCTGCAAATTCATTCTCTCTCATCCACACACAGTCCCTGACACAATCTAATACCTATGAACCATCCAGCACTAAAAACATTAAACTGCAGGGGAGCTCAAATGCTTTCTCTTTCTAGGGTACAGAATATTAAACATACCATCCCTACGCATTTACTAGCTATCATTACCAAATGCTTGCTATCATCAAACACCAGGCTAATTTAAGCTCTCAATTTTCAAAGCAATATGAATCCCTGTTCCTTTGGGCTGCACGTAGCCTCTCCCAAACACGCTCACGGCTTCTTCTGACTCGCTCCCATTTTGTCTCCACCTGACCCATAGGCCAGGTGCTCCCAGGAGTTAACTGATGTTTCTGTTATGTCCATAGATATTTTTGTATAGTCTGTAACATGAGCAAGAAAGCTGAAGTCTATAAAAACACAGGAACTGTGATCTTGTTGTGCTGTGCATTGTCGAATGGGGTATGAATCCACCACTGGGACCCCTGGAAACATCACCAGCAAGAAGTAGTAAAGGAGCAGGTCATGTCAGGTTCAACTCTGGCAAGATCCTGGTCATAAATTTGCAGAGGCACTTGTCCACCATGGTGATTCCTCCCTGGGTTACAGCCTAGAGGGCAAGGAGTGATTTTAGTTTCACCAGTAGCACACGCGTACACGCACGAGAACATCTGTGCAGGCTTTGTGCTCAGCCTCGGGGCTGGTGAGTTTTTTCTCGATGCGTTACAGCTGCTGCACTTGCAGACATTGATCTGTGTGTACAGGGTGTACCCCTCACTTTGGATCAAACCACACTTTATACAGCATAACAGGCATGTTATGCTGTATAAATGCCTCTATTCTCTTCAGATTCCTCTAGCGTAGGAAATTCTGGTTGGTTTTAGACGGTCGGGACGGCTAGAGATAAGAGATCTCTGTGGTTAGGTTTTAGAGCATGTAGTTTATTACCAAGGGCGTGGGTATAGTGGTCCTGCTTGGAGCTGCCAGCTGCAGCTCGAAGCAGGCCAGAAAAGTAAGACAGCAAGCGAAGCAAAGGTAAGAGCAAGAGAGAGTAAGGGCAAGGGGAAGTAGTGGAAGTAGTAAAAGGAGAGAGAAAAGAGAGCGAGGTTCTCGTGTACATTACAATAAGTCTTCTTCTATGTTGAATATTCTAATTTTCATTAACCAATCTAGTACAAGATACAAATCCTATAGCATTTACATACAGCCTATAAGAATTGTTATATTACCATACTGTGTTACATTTTAAACTCTAGAAACTACTCTTGGACCCCTGCTGCCAAGCCAGTAGGGTCTGCTCTGCCCCTTGGACTTGTCAGCAGGCAGAGGGTAGTGTTCAATCAGAGAGGGGATTACCTTCTGCCGGCCATCCCATTGTTTTCCAGTTGTTCAGTAACTAAGGCTTGGTATCTCAAAGCTTGCTTTCATTTCAATCTCACTTATAGTTTCCCTATTCTCAGCATCTTTTGGCAGGCAATCATATTTATAAGGCTTTCCTGTTTCATCTTCCCCAACACTCTAGGCCCTACTGGACTGCAAATAATTGCTGTCATCATTCCGTACTTGTTAGGACACGAAAGCATCAGCAGGACCAGAAGGCAGATCCGTAGGGGCTGGGGAATGGCCTGTCTGTGATGGGTCAGGTTTAACCTCAGGCATGGCTGGGAATGGTAGTCTGCTGTCGCATGTGACTGTGAGCAGCCTCTGCCAAAGAGTCACGGGGCTATCTGCCGGCATCTGAATAAAAAGACAATTCTTGCATCAGTGGAGATTATGGGATTTAAGGTAACAGTGAAATGAGGTTTGTTGAACCTCCCAACAGGTCAGAGTGAAGAAAGGCTAACCTAGTGGGGAAAAGGATTCTTTTCTGACCTGGCTGCTTCCTGAGCTTTTTTTTAAGCTCTGCCTTGAAGCCTTTGCAATAATGAATGAGCCCTTTAGAAGATGCTGGGGGCACTTTGCCTTTCTCTTGGCTGCCACCTTTGGACAGTCGATAAGCGTGGGTGCGAGGGTTGCATGATGCCTCCACGGGCAGTAATCCCGAGTGTGCTGTTCAGCCGTGCTTATCTCTGCCCCTGAACCCCAGCTGTGCAGTACATCCACTCGGTTCCTCGGGGAATCAGACAGTCTTGAGGGAGATGTGCCCATTCACGTGCGCGTGTGACTAATCTCATGGAAGTGCTGGCTCTGTAACTCTTTAGTAAAAGGATTTCACCCTTTCCCATTGACCCACCGCGGCAGGAACGAGCAGCCACCAACTAGCCCAGCCAGCTCAGTCTCTGACAGAGAGGGACGACATGAGAGGGGAAGCTGTGCCGCGACCGCGCGGCACCCGCACACACGAAGAGGAGGCTGCGCCAAGCCAGGGGGAAGGCGGGCACCCTCCACTGCTGGTGGTGGCGGGCAGAGGCGGGTCCGGGCACCGGCGCCCCGCGTGTGTCCCACCCGCGCGTGGCACGGCTTCCAGGGACGCGGTGCTCCCGGGCGGCGCGCCGGGCCATCGATGCGCTCGACAAGCCGGCGCCCCGCCCTCTTCCCCCGCCCCGCGGGTGCCGCGTTGGAGGCGCTCGGCGCTCGGCTGGCCGGCGCTGGCGCGGGTCCCTTGTCTCCCTGTCCAAGATGGCGGCCGCGGGCGGCGGCGCGGCGGGAAGCGGCGGGGTCGAGTGAGGCGGCCGCGGTCCGTCTCCACCCTGCGGCCGCGGCTCGGCGCCGGCGGGCGTTGTCGCCGCTGGGCGGCCCCGCACTCGGGGCACGCCCGGGCCTGCTGCAAGGGCGGAGCCACGGGCTGGCGTGAGGCTGGAGCCCGCTCGGGTGAGGGGACGCGCGGGCGAGAGCGGGGCAGAGGAGCCCGCTTTGAACGGAGGCGGCGGCGGGGCCCGGGCTCCGGGGGGTGTCGGGGCGCATGCGCAGCACGGGCCGGCCGCGGATCCGTGCCCGCGGAGGGGCCGGTGCCGGGTTCGCGCCCTCGGCTGCGCGCGGAATTCCCGGCGGTCCCGTCTGCCCTCACGGCTCCGGCTGGGAGCGCCGGCGGGACGCGGGGCGAGGGAGCCACCCCTCGCGGCCAGTGGGCAGCGGGACCGAGGAGCGGGGGTTCCGAGGCTGCAGAAAAGCAAGGCTGGGCCTTGAACCCGCAAGCGTGTGCGCTAAGTAACGGGAGGCGTGAAGGGAGAGCTTCCCCACTGAGCCTGTGCCATCGCTGCTGAAACCCGGGAGTTTAAAGCAGGAGAACTTAATCGAGGTTTACAGGATGAGAGTAGTTAAGGGTATATTTTGTATCTGCCGGATTGGAGGTCTGGGCTGTGAGCGCCTGTGGGCGGTATCTACCAACCTGTGTACATGGCAAGCAGATAAGAATTAAAAAGAGACTTAAAGGTATGCATGTAGGTACAAAGAAGTCTTAGACTCTCCAGGTCATCCATTCATGAATGACTGTCTTCAGCTTTGTTTTGCTGAGCAGTATCTGGATTAGGCCCTTACCCTCTGGAGCACAATGCTCTGGTATTGTGTGTCTTCCCACTGAAGTCTGTATGACAGACGAACAGCACAAAATGTTGACAACGTCCGGTTCAAGATCACGAGCCCACAAGTGGCAAGATGCCCTTTTTTATTGCCAAGTGCAGTGCTCTATGAATGTACATAGGCAGTGCTCATGTGTGTAGGTAGAATCGTTGTGTTTGCTGCCGGCGATATGTAAGAGTCAAAACACTGACTTGACATTCTGAAGTGGATGCTTTCCCAAAACCTGAAGAAATAACATGTATTCCTATGAATTTAAACAGAAACATATCCTGTGTACCCACAAGCTTGATTTAGTTGTGACTTGTATCCCCTAAGTGACCACTATAGGATGAATAAGTTGTACATTGTCAGCATCAGCCAGTTGTTTATAAAATCGAGTTGCATGTGGGATGTATAAGCACAAGTTCCCCGCGCCCAAAGTATTCCCGTGTAACTTCAGTGTGGCAAAATTACCATGACAGCTGGGATGAGCAAGCTGCCTGGTCTTTGTGGCTGGGTGTTTACAAATGTGCACATACACTCAAACACACAAAGGCAGCTGGGGGCGATTGGTTAATCCCGTGGGAGCAGAAGGTCGATCTTTTCTTGCCAAGCTGGTCACTGGCTGAGGAACAAAAGCTGTTTGCTCTGAGAGAACCAGAGTGTGGCTGTTCCATCGCAGCACTGTCCTGCTGTGTGCCCGTAGCTGGAGCAGTGACTCTGTTAGAGGAGGCCTGAAACCTGGGGGGCAGAGGTTGGGTTGCTGCAGGCCCAGCTAAAAGGAGTGCTCTCTTCCATCCCCTCTCCCAGGCTGGCATTCGGAATGGCTGCGGTGGTAGCATTGGGAAACATATCAGAAGGATGCACACCTTTACTACAAAATGTGTGATCCTCTAGTTAAAAATATTAATAATAATTCTTTTGTAATTTAATTCTTTCTGCCTGGTCCCTTCTTTTCCTTCACTTCATGTGAGGTTCAAGGGTTTGAAATCTCTTTAAACATCCCACTCTTTGCTGCAGTGGCTCCTGACAAAAAATGGCTTTGACACAGTTTGGGTGCAGTTTTGTGTGTCATGAAAATCAAACTCAGTTGTCTTCTCACCCTTTTTCTATTTTTGTAGATAAATTACTTCAATGATTTAGATATTTTATAAGAAAAAGATGGTATTTTCTATCTTTAAAATAATAGAACATCCATTTTGATTACAAAAAAACCCAAATCTGTCAAGCCTGAAGAGTGACCACTCCTTTCCTTTCCCACTGTCTTCCAGAGAATCCTTATTTGGTTCAGAGCAAGTTTCCCAATTTACGTAGTGATTTTTCTTTATGGGAGGGTTATTTTCATTCTCTGTTTCTCAGACCTTTTCCTATAGATGGGAACGGGGGAAGGAGCCCAGACGTGGCAGCTCATTCACAGGCTCCTGCAGGACCACCATGGCTTATGATGGCGCCAAGAAGAAAGAAGGTATGACTGCTTCATAATCTCTGAGGGATTTGCAAAAAAAATAAACAAATAAATGAAAAGGGTGCCCTTTGCAGCCCTTGCCAGGCCATGCAGTCAGAGTGGGAAAGGAAGCTAGTGTGCTGTCGAGCCCTTAAATTCAAGCTGGCCAAGTTACTGGAGGATCCCAAGCCCTTGACTTCCAGGTGTAAAGTACTGAGATTAGAATTTGAGAGAAGTGGGTGGTATTTCCTAATGTAGACACCCTGATTGGGAACTCTGCCACTGCAGCCTTTCTTCTCCCTGCCAGGTGTGGGACAGAGGACAAAGGATAATGATACATTTAGTCATGGCAACATTTCTACGTCCTCTTGTCTTTAGGAAGGAATATGCAGGCATTAGAGATTAAATCTGGAATGATTGTGTTAGAGCACCAAGCCCCATCCTTCTGGTCAGACAGCACATACTGTTGCCTTTAAGGCCTCTGCGCTTGTTGGGTTTTGTGCATCACTCTGTGCCAACATCCTCTGTTAGCTTATTTTGTGCGTGGTCCACTTGTCTGTCATTCCCTAATGTGGTATTTCATTTCTTCCTTTTTTCCCCATCTCATATAAATCACAGAGTACCTAGAGAGTCACCGAAGTGTTGATGACGGGCTAGCACCTGGCAGGATACAGCGAGAGAAAAAGCATTCTTACAAAGATCTTCTGCAAGAGGAAGACGAGGTAGCAACTCAGGTAGAAACCCTCAGAGAAAAGGTTCGAGGTGTAAGGATATGCATAAGGGTAGTGATGGGATGGAATGGGTTTCTTGTCCTTTCTTAAATTATTTTTTTATTTAGAAATGCATGTAGAAGACAGCAAGAGCAGCTAATCACATCCTGTATTGTTCAGTAACTTTCCTGGGGAAAAGGAGAGGATCAATCCCTGATTCTGATTTTTCTGGCCTCAGAAAATGAGGCAGTAGGAGTGTTGTCCTAGTGTTGATGTAGAACCTTGCAAGTCAGAAAATGCCATTAATGCCTTCTTACACACATTTAAAAAATAGCATTTATGGTTATATAAATAGCCAATAAAGGATGGATAGAATATTAACTGATGCACTGTTGTCTTCCTGATTCTGCAGACAGCTTGGAATGATAGCTCTTGAGAGAAATGAACTTGCCCTATTTACCTCTTTTGGGCCTTAACTCTTGAAATCATGTAGTGGCAACTTAAGTTTCTTCAAAGCTTTCCTCTTTGAGCTAAAATTTCTGCTGTTAGCTCAAAGGTGGCTATCTAGTGATTTGGGGTTTTTTCATCTAGAAAGCAAGTTCTAGTTAAAAATTAAAATGTTCTACCATGCAATTGGAATTCTTTAGAGGAACTTCAGTTTCAGATTCATAAATTGGTCAAGACACAGGTAATAATTGGCTGACATGGCATATTAAAGACATATTTTTGTCCCACTATTCTAGTTGTCACCTCTTTGTACCTCCTGTGATTTCTTTTTCAGCATAGTAAACATGAACTGCTCGCCTTTGTTTCCAAGGCTTGACAGTCTATGCATCTGAAGTTATTTCTTAGCTTTATTAAGAGGTAGATGTCTGTCTTTTATCAGCTGATCGCCAAGTGATGGCTTTCACTGCCCATATCTCAACACTTTTCCAAATGTGCTTTTTCTTTTATGCTGCTCCTCTCACTTGGAAGGCCTCCCTATAGAGATCTGTCTTTCCGTTTCCTTGGAGCCCTGTTGTGCCGCAGTGCCTACAGAAAGCTCAATGCCGATTAGGTGACTGTCGTGCTGAAACTAATCCTGACTAATGACATTTTTTGTATTCTCCCACCTATCTGTAACATGTGTTTTGTCTTACTTTAAACCTACACTGTTTGCTCTTGGGGACAGAGTAGGTTTCCTTTTAGCACCTAGAATGATGATCCTGGTTCATACCTGCGGTTCCTTGATGTTGCAATAGTACAAATTACTTTTGATACCTCCTTCAGATTTTTATCTATGTTAATAGTCCACGTGACTCTCATATTATTTCCCTCCTTTTTGTCAGCAACTTTTTTCTTCTTATTCCAGGACAGTGAGTTTTTTCCGGGGACAGAACCTCACAAAAAGAAGAGAAAGCACTCCTCCGATGAGTTCTCCTACAGAGGTAAGGTAGTAATCAAGCAGGGGAAGGGGTTACAATTCAAGGATGCTTTTAAACCAGTGTCATCAAGCTTTGTGGTTAGCATTTTATAGGAGGAGAGTACATCAGCCTGCCTTAGAACAAGTAATCAGAAACCTGACATTGATCAGCACCAGACAGCAGAAGATTAGGGAATTATATTTTCAGAGTCTATCTTAACAAATTGCCATTGTAGGGGATACAGATCTTCCATTCCCTTTTCATTGACAAGTTGTAGTTTTCTAACTCATGCCTTCACATTTGCCATTTGCTTTTCTTTTTCTCCTATTCCATTACAAACTAATTAAACTTACAGGTAGTATAACTTTCTCTGAATTTATAAAAACAGAATGTTTGAGGTTGAAATTAAATGCTTTTCTCTTCAGTTATTCTCACAATTAGTAAGTTGGCCAGAAAATGACAATTGGGTTCATAAAAGCTTAACACATTTAGGATTTTATTTTTGGCCCAGTAGAAGGAGAAAGCCAACCTGAAATTTTGTCTTTCATAGAAATCTGTCTACAGAATGAAAAAGCTCATATTTTCAACTCACTGGTCTCACCTTGGCTAAAAATGTCATGAAAACCTTGCACTTGAGATGTAATTTCAGTTTGATGTATTTTCATCAAAATATTTTATTTCACAACTCACAAATGGAGTTTCACAAAACTTGAAGAACTTTCCTACTGTCTCTGCCTTCCTTAATTATTTGACCAGCTCAGGTGTCACAGCCTCTGAATTGTATCAGTAAGGCCGTGCTAAGCTGGCTGTGGTTCTGTTTAAACCAGGATATAAATCTGTCACCTGTAACTGTAAGGCTCACAGGATTCTCACTTCCTTTCTTTGCCGTCTTTAAGGGAATCATCTCAATGTACATTTTTCTTGATCTTTTTCAGGTGTCTCACCTTTGGATCTACCATCAAAGAAGAAGAAAAAAGCAGCTTCTAGCCCATCCTCAGCTGATACATCCATGGATTTACTCAAGGCTATCAACTCACCTTTGGCCACAAGCTCAAAGTCTTCAAAGAGGACCTCTGAAAAATCATCTCATTCTTCCTCTGGCCATTCTGAAAGCAGAAAGGAGCATCCCAAGAAGAAGCTGAGTGGGAGCAGTGGGGAGCACTCAGTGGATGATGGCAGCTCCCACAAATCTAAAAAAATGAAACCTCTTTACGTGAACACAGAGACACTTACTCTTCGTGAGCCTGACGGCTTGAAGATGAAGCTCATCCTTTCACCAAAAGAGAAAAGTAGTGCAGCAGATGATGATTCTTTATCCTACTCTTCAGCGCCAGCAGCTGCAAAGAAATCTTCAAAGAAATCAGCTCGAGATGAGCAAGGCTCATTCCTGCTGGGGCACGATCTGCAGAGCTTCCTGAAGTCATCCCGGAAAAAGCACAAACCGCCTCCAGACTCACATCCACCTTCTGAGAGTTTTGGTGCTGACACCTCCCTTCATTCAGAGGGCCATGGAAGCGAGTACGAGGTTTCAGGTGTGGAGGCACCACCAGAATCTGGTTCTTCTTCTGGTGGAGAGTTGGAGGCTGGAGAGCTGGTGATAGATGACTCCTACCGAGAAATCAAAAAGAAGAAGAAGTCAAAAAAAAGTAAGAAAAAAAAGGACAAGGAGAAACACAGAGAGAAAAAGCACTCCAAGTCTAAAAAGAGTTCTGGGCACTCTCCTGTGGCAGTAGCAGAAGTGAGAGTGTCACCACCACCTCCCAGTACCCCCTATGTTGTCCCTCCACCTCCGCCTGCTGTTTTTCACTCAGACGGTCAAGGTGAGAAGAGGAGGAAAAAGGAAGACAAGGAGAAGGACAAGGCTGAGAAATGGGAAAAGGAAAGAGAAAAGGAAAAAGAAAGAGAAAAAGAAAAAGAAAGAGAAAAAGAAAAGGAAAGAGAGAAGGAGAAGGAAAGAGAAAAAGAAAAGGAAAGAGAGAAGGAAAAGGAAAGAGAGAAGGAGAAGGAAAGAGAAAAAGAAAAGGAAAAAGAAAGAGAAAAAGAAAAAGAAAAAAAAAAAAAAAAAAAAAGAGAAAAAGAAAAGGAAGAAGAAAGAGAAAGAGAAAAGGAGAGAGAAAAGGAAAGAGAAAGAGACAAAGTAAGGAAAAATTGGAGGGAAAATAGAAATTGGGTGGTGGGTAATGGTGAATTAGGCACTCCATTAAAAAGGCATGTTAAATTGAAACAAAGGATAACTGATACCAATTATCAATGGTTTAACTGAAGCATGTTTGGAAAAATGTGTCAGCCACCGTGATTTCTATTTGTAGCAAAAGGAATATATGTTCTTCTGGCTTCGTGGCACAGTCTTTAGCCAGTAGAGGTTCTCTGGGAAACTTATACTGAATATTGCTTGGTACAGGTCATGTACCACACACATCTGCATCTTTTTCTAATGTGACTGGCTCGAGCAATTCCCAGGCAGACTTTTGGACTAGTGATCAAAGTTCCTGTAAAAACTATTCAAGCTGTTACCTGGAAATTGAAGATATTTACCCATTTACTCCAGTATTGAAATTGAAATTCTGATTCTTACAGACTACCATGTTCCCAGTTTTGTCCTGTACTTATATATTCAGTTTTCCATGGCTACTGCACAAAGATACGAGTAGCAGAAATGGTAGCTAGCATATGAACAAGTTTACAAATAAGATAACTGTAGCTATGTAAGTAAATGGGAGAAAGCAGCTCGTGCATGTTCAGATAGAGAAATAATGCTTTGTATGAGGAAATGGGCAGACAGAGCCCAAATCTGTTCAGCCAGTATCCTATTCTATTTGGGAATTTTTCCCTGATGATAGCTCAGCAATTGCAATACCTTTGCTGTCAATGTACTACACAGTTGCTTTTCTTGCCAAATGGAAGTACTTTGTAAGGATACAAGGAATGGAACAAAACATTATCATGAGGACTAAATTGTTTTGACAGATCTATAACAGGTACTGTGAATAGTATAACAGATACTAACAGCGTTTTATTATAAGTTTTAAAACTGAGATACAGTAACAAAGTTGTATGTTGATCCTGAATTTAGAATAGCAGCTTGTTGAGTTTTGCAAGATAAGTCTTTTACTAAGACTGGTTCTGGCTGATTCCTATGCTTTCATGAAGACTGAATTCAGCCAGAAGATGTAAACGACTGCTTTTTAAGGTTCCTGATGTAAGTACAATATTGTCATAGAATCACCCCAAGACATTACCATATCTTTATTTAAGTCTTCAATAAATGCCAAATTCTTATTAAATTGGAGAAGGTCTCATCATAATTAAAAATCTGTGTTTCCTTTCTTCTTCTGACTAGCCAAAGAAGAAAAACATGTCTGCTTATCAAGTGTTCTGTAAGGAATATCGTACAACTATTGTCTCTGAGCACCCTGGCATAGGTAAGAGAATAATCCAGCCTTCTCTTCTCTTGATTATACACCAGTCAGATTAATTAGCAGAACATACTGTTTCTGTTTCAGACCAACTTCTTGATTTTGACATAATGCAAAGAATCTGCCAATGTAACTTAGAATAAGAGATGGCAAAGGGGACAGGAGTGGGTTTCATGATTGTATTATAATTTTATTTTAACCAAGCTATGAATCTAGATAAAGAACTTGCTAGCTCTTTCTTTACTTAAAGAGCTACCTTCATTGTGTCACTTTCCTAAAAATACGCTGTGACTTCATCTTCCTGGTATCAGCTTTTTTTTTTTCATTTTAAAGAGTAACAGGAATGCACATTTCCAGGACACTGTGGAGAGTTTCAGTTGTGGAATGGATTGCTTCCTAAATGTGTGTGGATGGTCTGGTAAATTTCATATGTTTTCTGCATGATTTTATGATCAATTTTGTTTTAAACATTTTTCTTCTTTTTTCCTTTTTGCCAGATTTTGGAGAGTTAAGTAAAAAACTGGCAGAAGTGTGGAAGCAGCTACCTGAGAAGGATAAACTGGTGAGTGTTTGTGTGACATGTTTTTGTAAAATGATTTCTGTGAACTAGGTGCTTAGATCAGCATGTGCTGGCAGCATTGCCACAATGCCTTGAAATATGTTACCTATATCCCTAAAGCATGTAAAGGTGGAAATTATGGAAATCGTGCCCTTGCAAACACAAAAGCATTCATTTTCTTCTCAGGGTATTGCTTCACCTCCTAGCTATGTAACATCATTCTTCCTCCTGATGGCATCAGGTAACAGAATTACCTAATGTTATGAATCTTTCTCTTCTTACCATGGTAACTACAGATCTGGAAACAGAAAGCTCAGTATCTCCAACACAAGCAGAATAAAGCAGAGGCCACCACTGTGAAGAGAAAGGCATCATCTTCAGATGGTGCACCAAAAATGAAAGGTAATTGTTGCACTTTATTTGATCTCATCTCTTTTCTTGGACAGGGAAGGTAGGTTGCCTGTGGAATAAAAAACAAAGGTCCTTACCTGCTTCACCTCCCTACCTGCTTTCTCACAAAGCATGGCATTTAAGTCACTAGTCAAATCAACTTTTCTGTGAGAGCGAGAATGATGTCGGCATTTTTTGTAAAGATTTCCTTGTCTGATTCGTGGAATGGTATTCGGTTGAGCAGTTTAGGGATTGAAATGTAAAATAAGAAGAGGCAGAAAGGAGGTTCTAGTGGGATTAGTTTCCTGCTAGAGGGAAGATGGGTTGTTCCTGGTTTAGCATCTCTGATACCAAATCTCCCCAAGTACATTCAGCTGAGGTAGATGTTCTGTACATGTGAAAAAAAGTTCAGACTCCAAAGACCACGGGACTGGAGCAACAGAACTATTTAAGCATCTCATGCCTATGAGAGTTGAACTTTAGTAACTAAATAGGCTTGTGAGTAAAAGAGTGAAAGCAAGGAATATGGAATTTTAATTCGTGTGCTTCCAGCTTCTCCAACAGGAGTGATGTCCCCTCACAAAAAATCCCCCACCAGCACCGTGGTGCTGCCTTCCTCACCAGCCAAAGTCCCTGAGACAGATCCTATTGATGTAGCTGCACATTTACAGTTGCTGGGTGAATCTCTGAGCCTCATTGGACACAGACTGCAGGAAACAGAGGTGAGCTTGTAACCACCAATGTCACTCAGATGTCCTGTAATCCACACCTGTAATGCATTGAGGGGATGATTATTTTATTTTCTTAAAAGTTTAATCAGTGGTTTTCTGTTTGGAAGAGAAACTAGAGGTGGCATGCCCTATTTCTTTGATGCATTGCTCTTTATTTTCAGTGAAATAAAAAGCCTCAGTAAACAGTAGGCATCAAAGAAATACAGGTACTTCGGAGCTCTAGGTCCTTGGAAGCAATTTGTAGTTCAGCAAACTCTTCAGTCTTTTCTTACTGTATGTTCACCTTGGATTTGGTACTTCATTGCTATTTTGTCAGTCTCTGGTCAGTTTCTGTTACTGTTCTACTTCTTAGAAAACTATCAGCCTTTACCAAGAAGTATTTGCACGTCCTGTAGTTTTCTGGCAGTATCATATTGCCAGTGTGCTTTGGATAGCGGCTACTATTGTTTCAACTTACCTGGTAACATAATGTCACATTTTAATGGTTTCCTACTGTTAAATGACAGTAACTCTGTGAATGCACATACACATGTGTACACTCTCAGAACTCAGCCCAGCCTATAAGGAGAAAACATATTTGTCTCAAATAATATCACTGAATTTTATGAGTAGCATGATAATCTCACCCCACTGTGCTTGCTTTTTTTACCAACAGTGAAATAAATGTTCTTGCATTTTGTTTTTGGTATGACTGATTGAGATCATGAGAGGAACAACCAGAGTCCAGAAAAGCACACAGACAAATTCCCTTTCCTGAAAGTGTATCAATGACTAAGGCATTTTTTACAGGCTTAGCATTTTTTTAACTTAAAACAGCTATTGTCATTAGGACTCACATAGTTAACAAAATAGATGGTAGGCAATGGCACAGAAAATACATTACAAAAATTTGTGGAATCAGTTTTATGCAACTGACAACTTTCTGATGTTTTCTGTTGATTCCTACCTTTAACTTGCACCAGTTCATTGCCTATTGAACTCTAAATTTTTTGAGCCAGCAGTCTGTCTTTGAAGCACAAGGCACAGTTTCGTTACTGTCTAAATAGTGAAAGTGGACTGGAGGAGCTGAAGATACTGTATCTGCATGAGAATGGAGACAGTTGAGAAAAAAGCTCAATTTCCACTACTCATCCCTATCCAATTTTTTACTTTCCTCACTACCAGGGAATGGTGGCTGTTTCAGGAAGTTTGTCAGTACTCCTAGATTCAATCATCTGTGCTTTGGGCCCATTGGCATGTCTGACCACACAGCTACCTGAGTTGAATGGCTGCCCAAAGCATGTTTTGGTGAGTTCTTTGTGGTTATTTTCCTTCTAGCACTGTTAATTTCAGTAGAGTCCAAATAGAGGTTTTTCGATTAATCAGTGTAATGTAATTATAATTCCAGTGCAATAAGAAAATTTCTCTTCTGTTCATGCGCTTTCATAGAGGAGTATTTATTGAAATTCTTACAGATATGAACATTGTACAATATTGTGCAACCTTTTTTTCTCCCACTGGCAACTGACCTAATATTTGTAGCATTGATTGCAGTGTGGGTAGGTTCTGTTTTAGTGATGGAGTCAATCAATCTGAATCAAATAATAGTATACCAGTATTTTTGAAAGTTCTAGTTTTCCATTAAAATAAAACCCACCTTCTAGCTGTTCTGTATCACACAAGCTGTTTTTCCTTCAGTAGCATAAAAAGCAGTCTGTGATCTCAGGATTCTTAATGTGATGGTGTAGGATCTTTTACAAAATAGTCTCTGTCTTAAAGAGCTGCATAACTACAGTTTGTTTTGCACTCTGAGCTACTCTTAATATTGAGCCCTGATGTAGCAACAGCTTATGGCATCTATGTAGCCTGATGTGGACATAGATTAAGATGGCAGCAGCCATCAGGAGTCATACTTCCTACAGGAGACAGGAATAAAGCAGCAAAGGAGAGGAGCAAAAATCAAAAATACACAGTCTGAAATGTTAAGAGACTAAAAACAATCTGACAGAGAGGACAACAAAATTGGGATATGAATTGTCATGTCATAATAGGGCAGCCCAAACGTTTATTCTTTTAGAGAATGGACCGTCAACAACAGGAACAAAGTTGACCGTTTAGTTTGTGAACTCCCACAAACTGGCTCTATGCACAAAAGCTGAGTCAGTGGGGTGTTGCCATCTTAAGCCATGGAAAAACTCCGATGCTTTTTTTCCTTCCTGCTTGCCAAGTTTATTCAGAGCAGTGACGCCACACGACCAGTGGTGCATTTATTGGAAACTCCATCAACTTATTGTTATAAGAAGCAATAGAGCTTTAGGTGAATTATGGCAGCTTCTCTTCTGGAAACCGGTGTTCAGGAGCTGATAATAAATCTGATTTTCACAGTCAGATACATAAGGACGGTGGTGTTCTAAGACGTGGATAAACCCCAGCGGTTGTGTTGCAATTTATCTGTCAGACAGAAGGTGGCATTGCTAAATGCTAGAATCGCAGCTGGTGCAGCTCCAGCTCCTCCGTCTCTCAGTTAAAGGTGCTGTTCCTAAAGCCGCCTTCAGCTATCCAGCCACAGGCTTGAGCCTACTAAAACACTGCATCTGAGGAGCATACAGCTGGGTCTTTTTGCCTGATGTGCATGAGAAGGATTCTTACTCTCAGAATTCTGTTACACTTTCCAAGAAAAACTGAAGGGCACTTCTTTTTCCCATCTGACACCCTATTAGAGGTGCTCAATAGGCAGATTTGGTCGTCTCATCCCATAATAACTTGTAACACAAGTGACTATGCGTAGTACCCTCACCTGTGACATTTTTTAAGGATTTCAAGTTACTACCTGACACTAAAAACCACCCAATTTCTTTTCCCAGTCAAACACACTAGACAACATTGCCTACATCATGCCTGGACTTTGATGGGAAAGGATCCTGGGAGGTACTGAACCGCTGCGTAACTGACTTGTGTACGTGCACTACGCCGGCGCTCTCGAAGCGCTCCGTGTGGAGGCTTTTAAAGTTTTATATGTGTATAGTATATACATAGGATTGTAACTATTTGACTTCTGTTTTATGAAAAGATGTGAAGTTAAGCTGAGAAAACCCTTTTGTGTTGGTAGGTGAAATGTCCTCCAGTCTGAAAGTATTTTGTATGAAGAATTCAGAAAGCTTTTGAGATACTCGCCTTAAATTCAGATTTAGTGGGGGAAGCAGACAGAGAATGGACTTCTCAATATAAATAAAGCTGTTACCTTGAGAGGAGTCATTGAAACAGGTGGCCCAGAGAGGTTCTTGACTCTCCTTCCTTGATGATATTCAAAAACCGAATGAGCGGCCTGCTCTAGTTGGACTTGCGTGAAGCAGGGAGATGGACCAGATGACCTCCTGATATCCCTGCCTAAACTAAAGTACTCTGATATTCTATGGGCAGGTAGAGATGGTAATATATTTTGGACCAAGGAATAGAACTGAATTCTTCACCAGCCCTATTTGGAACTCTTTTTCTGCTTAAAACTCATTTTTTGAGGGGAAAGCTGGATAGCTTTTTGCCTCTTGGTCACTTTCTCCAACTCCTGCTCCTCAGTCAGGAATAACTGAAAGTTGTCAGTGTTGGCTGGCTGGTCTAGTAGCTGGCATTTGAAGTGAAGTAGAAAATGACAACAAGTTTAATTTTTCCTTGTGGACTCATACTCAAATCATCAATAGCACAATGTATCAACCTATTGCATTGGCTTGAGAGAATGAACCTCCTGCTGATTTTTCCACGGCATGGTCAGCCTGCTTTCATGGAGAGGAGTAGAGAAGCAGATGGGAAAAACTTGGATTGCTTCTGCCCATCTTGCACCTGTCTTGGGAAATGGCTCATCCCCCATCCCTCTCACCAGCACTATTGCAGGAGCTATGGTGCTGCTGCAAGGCAGTGACCAGTGGCCAGTTTGAAGCATTTACAGCTGAGTAAGGCACATGTGGGTTGATTGGACCGGTTCCCCTTCCTTCCAGCCACATACTTGGAGTTTGGTTTTCTGCTCCTCTGGAAGAGGAGCTGCAGGAGAACACTTGATTCCTGTTTAGGCTTTTGTTTGTGTGTATGTATGTGTATGTGGTGTTCATATCACATGTATTTAACTTTTACCAGTATCTGTAACAGATTTTAATTTATCCTGTATATTTCTCTGTGTGTGTGTATATATTTATATATATATATATACATAATTTAAAAGCAAAAATTCCTCCCTCAGCCAACAGTGTGTGGAAAATGTGAATCAAGTTTGCCTCACCTCACTTCCTGCAGGAATCAACTCTATGTATAGTAGTAAGCATGGGCATTGTGTAAGGAAACACCAAGAAGGTTCTAAGCGTTTGTAGAAACAGGCTATCTTGTGAAGGTAGGCAGAACAACTGAAATATCCTTTGACTCAGGCCTTATCAGCTCTGTAAACAGGAAAGTTTTAAAATTACAGAAGAGGCATTTTTTACTTCCAAGTAAGTTTAGCTTCTGTTTTTCAGGACAGTTGAAAGTGAGCTGTCCCTCATTGTGGTTGAGCCCCAAATCAGAAGTAAATTAAATCCTGGGGTGCAGAGGAGGGTTTTTCTCCCCATGCCTCTTTGCCACGTATTCCCCAGATGTGCCTGTACGAGGTAGTCTGTCTCTTACGGATCTTTTCTCAGTGCAGCGAGGGGTTTTCTCAGCGGAGGACGCGCAGAAGGTTCTCAGACCACCAGACCAGAACACACGTTTTAACAACTTAGGACAAATCCCAACGAGCCTGGAATTACAAGGGGCCCAGGAGGGAGGCAGTCCAATCCTGCTTCAGATCCTGGCCCGTATTAAAGCATCTGCTGTTGTGAGCGGCACAAAATAACAGGCTTTCCAGCCCTTCACAGTTAAAAGCATTGTGGTGAAGGGGTAGATCTGCTTTTGAAGAAACAGAAGGGGATCAGCTTTAGCTTTGTCCTCTGTACAACAGAAAACTCTTGAAGAGTGAAAAACACACACGACCCTGGTGTATTGTATTTTTATTAAAATTTGTACACTTTGTATAATCTGTATCTTGTGGTATTTGGTACTATAGGGAAAACTTTGTCAAGACTTAGCAGTTTTTATATTTTTGTTATTTCTTTGCTGTTTGGTCCAGATTACATTACAATTATACACAGACTTTTTTGTACTGTACTTACAATATAATTTTTTTTTTTTTAACTTCTGGAGTGTTGTCGTTCATTCGTGGCATGTGCTGTTTTCTGCAGCGGTTGTTACTACTCATATTTAGTGTTCAGCAAAACACATCCCATCCTAACCCTGCTAAACTCACTCGGTTGGCAGGCACACTGTACTGCTTCCAGCAGCACACATCACCAAAATTATCACTCAGGCTCCTGACTGCCCTGGACCCCCCGAAGGGAGATGGACCATGGAGTACTGCAGGTAACACCAGGGCATTTGCCTTCCTTGCTGCCTCACCTCAGTTCAGGTTCGTGGCGTTCAGGTGACGCCGACACACGGGACTCGAGTGTGTTATGCGGGATGTCAGGCGTGGCAGCGTTACAGCAGGATTTGTGCTGCTTATTAACACATCCCCATTTTCCAGCTGTGGGTGTTGGTTGATTGCAGCCTCAGCTTGGGCAGGGCAGTTACTTAGGCCGGGAGCACGTTCCAGAACGTGCCAATCACCCTGTGTAGAGACATGGGATGGTCTGGGTTGGAAGAGACCTTAAATGTAATTCCAACACCCCTGACAGGGCCATCTTCCACAAAAAATTTGCTCAAAGCCCCATCCAACCTGGCCTGGAACACTTCCAAGGATGGGGCATCCACACCTCTCAGCAATCTGTCCCAGTGCCTTACCACTCTCACAGTAAACAATTCCTTCCTAACTCCTATGGGTACTCTCCCACACCGGGCTACGGAAAACTAAAAACCCATCTCCACAAGCTTTCCAGGATTTGGGCACCGCTCAGGCTCGCGGGTGTTACGCACGAGTTCGGCGTGGCTGCAGAAGGCGGCGGAGGCTCTCGGCGGCGGGAGCCCCTCGGCTCCTGCGGCCGGGGGCTACGGGCCAGCAGGACCAGCAGGACCCGTCGGCTGCCACAGGGCCCTCCTCGGCAGCCGCCGCCCCTCCGCGGCCGCTGTGCGCCTCACTCAGCCCGTGGCACGGCGGGGCCGGTCCGGGCGGCGGCCGGTGGCGTCACAGCGGGGCCC
>VWPU01014879.1:0-14090 GCA_013398955.1 Callaeas wilsoni | reverse complement strand
CCGGGACCCCCAATACACACTTGGGGGTTGCTCACCCACCCGTGACTGATCCCACCCCCAACCCAGGAACCCCCCGGACTGATCGCAGCGCCTCTCTGGGACCGCCTCATTACCCACTCTGGGGTTCCCCCATTACCCTTTCCTCCCCTCTTTGCACCCCACATGCTGCAGCCCTGAGGGGGTGCCTGCAGTCCCTGCTGAGCCCCGGCGTGCCCCTGGGCTCAGGGAGGAGACCAGAGAGGGATAAGCGTACAGGCTGAGCCCACGGCCACGCAGGGGTGCCCTGAGCCCCAAAAACGACTGCTCTGAGCAACTGCTGGGTAAGGGCAAGGGGTGAAGCCCCCAAGGATGGGGTGCTGCCGGGCTGAGGGGGGGCATGGTGCTGAGCCCAGCATTGCGGGGTAAGGCAAGAAACAAGCCACTGGCCCAAGCCTGTTCCAAATTAAAAACTCTTTATTTAAACTCTCTCCCGTTCCCCTTTTTCCCAGCCTGGAGCGATCCTGCTGCTTCACCAAGCCCAGGGGCTGGGCCCAGCACCCGCACAGCAGGGAGGGGGGGAAGCTCGCAGGAGCCCTCGGCACGAGGGTTCTGCACCCCACAAAGCGGCCCCGGAGCACCCTGTGCCCCACATCCCCGTGCTGCTCCATCCCTGCCCCACAGCAATGGGGCTACCGAGGGCCTGAGCGTGGCTGAGCCCTCCTTGGGCACCACCGAGCAGCACAGCCCCCCTCCATCTTTGGGGTGCCCCCCCAAGGGAGGACCACGGGGCACCCCAAGTCCCTTCCCGGCCTGCCGGGTGCTGCCGTCATTTGCGCCTGCCGAAGATCGACTTCTTGCTGGGGTTCTTCTCGCCCACGCTCAGCCCGATGAGCAGTCGAGCCTTCTCGTCCTCCTCCTGCTGCTGGATGGTCCCATCGGATTTGTTCTCCAGCTTCCCCCTGGCCTCCGCGCCCACTGCCGGCTTCAGGCGCAGCTTCTCCTTGATCACCTGTCCCAGGAGTCAGGGGGCTCAGCACCTCCCCACGGCCACACCCTGGGCCCTTGGCATGGGTGACAGCCTGAGCTGCTAAGCCAGTGCAGCTCCTTCCCACTCTGGGGAATGTGGCACCCACCCCGGGGTTACCATCTCCATCCTGGGCAGAGCAGCTCTGGCAGCCTCTGGAGCGGGAAGAGGGATGTGATCCCACGTACCTGTGCCACCAAGGCTTTGCGGCTGTCCCTCTTCACCGCCATGGCAAAGTCCAGCCATGTCCACGTGTTGTTGTGGTACTCCAGGCATGGCAGCACCAGGTTCAGGTCGCCCCAGTCCACGCTGTTCTTCTCCCCCTGCGTGACAAAGGTGTCAGGCAGTGTGGGACGATGCCCCAGGCCACCCCCAGGCATGCCCTGTCCCACTGTCCCACACCTTGTAGCTGACACAGAGCGGCACCTGCGGGATCTTGATGTAGATGAAGGAGTTGTTCATGGCTGCACGCTCCTTCATCTTGTCGATGTCATCCACGGGATGCTGCGGACAGAGCAGAAGCCATGAGCAGAAGGGAAGGAGAGGGGACACAGCCAGGAAGCAGCAGGGAAGGGACAGCTGGGCACTAGGCCATGGCATTACTTCATCAGGGAGAGGTGAGAGCTGCTCTGGCATAGTGTTGGAAAAATGAGATACAGGGATCACATCAAGCGTGCAGGCGCTTGGTTGTAAAGGATGCAAATCCTCATGGTGGGAGGGAGCAGGAGAAAACAGACAGGCGTGGGAGGGAAGTGTGGGAGGACATGGCTACCCAGCCCTGCAGTCAAGGGAAAACAGACTGGCACCACAGCAGGGCTCTGACTCCCCTCTCACGGCAGCAGGAGGTACCTCGGGTGCTTTTCGGAACGATCTTCTGACCCCTGATGTCCGATTCAGTCCCTGAGCAACTCCCTTCCCGGGGCCCAGTGCGTCGTCGGCCACGATCAGCTGCCGCGGCTTCACCACGGGGATCCCTGGGGCAAACGGGGGGAGGTGGTGGTGGTGTCCAGCCAGGGGTTAGCCATGACCCAGAGCCTCCCACCATCTCCCTGTCCACAGGGGAGACCATAAATCTCTGTTCCTCAACTCATGGCTGGACAGCAGCTGCTCACAAACATATCCTGGACACGCAGCCAGAGAGGCTCAAGGACATCCAGAGAGGAGGGTGATCATGAGCCTCTCACCTGTTGTCACCAGCTTGGACTTATCTTCCTCATCCCCCACCTCCTCCTCCTCCACATTACGGCCAGGGAAGAAGAAACCCATCATTCTGTGGAAGAACTGGTGGGTGAGCTGGATGGTTAGAGGTACCACATTCACCTGTGGGAAGGAGACATGTCAGAGCCAGGCACACACTGCCTGTGCCCCAGGCACCTCCCGGCCCAGCCCTGGCACCTCAAAATGCTCCTTGATGGAGATGCCTCCCACGGGTGGCCGGACCTTGCTGAAAATCCTCAGTGCCAGCTGCCGGCCGGACTGGCAGGAGCTCTGGGGACGCAGCACCACCTGCAGGGAAGAGGACGGGTGGCTGGGGTGAGGACAGGCCACTCTGCCCAGGCCACCCGTGGGTCCCCAGGATGCAGAGCTGCTCCCCCAGCTGCCACTTGCCTTGTACACAGCGTTGGGCAGCAGGTTGTTCATGGTCACCCAGCCCAGTTCCAGCAGATGCTCGGCCGTGTCATCAGACTTGTTGACCTGTGCAGACAAAGCCATCAGCTCCCAATGTCCCTGTCCTCAGCTCAGGGGCTGTGGGCACTGTCCAACTCCACACCTTGCTGTAGAGGAAGCGCTGGAGCTCCAGCTCAGCGATGCCCAGCTGCCCATCCTCCTCTGTCAGGCGCCAGCGCGCCTGGGCGAAGTAGAACTCAGTCCTCCGTGCCACGCTCACGTCCTCCGGCTGCTTTCGCAGCTCCATCTTGTTGGCTCGCTGCAGCTGGAAGTCCTTGAAGCACCTGCAGCACAGAGGAGAGAGCTGGGATGCGGGAGTCCTAGAGTAAGGGGGACCCAATGCTGGGGCAGGCTGAGATCATAGAATCATACAATGGTTTGGGTTGGACGCCTCCCACCACAACAGGTTGCTCCAAGCCCCATCCAGCCTATCCTTGAACACTTCCAGGGATGGGGGGGGCAGCCACAGCTTCTCTGGACAACCTGTGCCAGTGCCTCACTGCGAAGAATTTCTTCCTAATATCCAATCCAAACCTACTCTCAGTTTAAAGCCATTCCCCCTTGTCCTACCTGATCAGTATGTTCAGCTCCTCACTCTCCAGCTGCAGGTCAGCTTTTTCTTGGCTCAGCTGCTGCTGCAGCCGGTGGTTCAGGTCGAGCAGGATCTCATTTTTGCTGTCATCCTTCAAGGACTGAAGGACAGACAACCCTCAGCACCCTCTGCCCTGGAATGGGGATCCCAGGGAACCAAGGACATGGGCTCACCTTCATGTTGGAGTACATCTGCTTCTCCAGCTGCCGGATCTGGGCCACGTGCTGCCTCACAGCCTCTTGCAGGTGTAGGATACTGCTGCGCTGCTCCTCGGGGTTGCTGGAGATTTCCAGTTGGAAACGCACCCGCTGCTTCTTCTCACTGTGCTCCTGGACACAGGAATAGGACTGTGGGGTTAGGACTGCCTGGGTGCAGAGAGTGGCACGGACACCTGGAGCCCCGTGAGTACCTTGCGTTTGGGCTCCACGTGCAGCAGCAGGTTGTTTACTATGTCGAGGATCATGGCGTACTGTGCGGGGTTGGTGGAGATCTCCAGGTCGTGGTGGATCAGGGTGAAGGTGTCCACAGCTCCTGCAGGGACACAAAGGGCAAGTGGGGTCTCAGCATGGCCAGAAATGTGTTGGGGACTCCTCCTGCATGCAGCCCTCTGGCCTCAGCAGGGCCAAAAGAGACCACCCCTGGAGTTAGCCAGCAACCACGGGTCAGCCCAGAGGTCTACCCCCCAAGGCACAATGCCTGGATGCACCCACCCTCCTGCTTCTTCAGCAGATCCTCCTTCTCTTGGTTGGCAGGGGTTTCGGGGGGCTTTATCTGTGTGGCCAGCTCGGGGTCGATGTCGTGGCTGTAGCTGATGTAGTACATACGGCAGCTGCAGCGAGAGATGATCCTCTGCACCTGCTGGGTCTGCTGGGCTTCCGCAGGCTGATTCCAGTCTGGGGACAGGCAGAGGACCACAGTCAGAGTGCCATGTCCTGGCACACTGGGACTGCAGAGTGCAGGGCTTGGAGCATCAGCCACCTCCTGGAGCCACGCGGGGACAGGCCAGGTGCTCTCAGCTCTGCCAGCCTCAGGGTCACACCCGAGTGGGACTGGGGTAGGCACAGCAGTCAGGGCTGTGGGCAGTACCTGTGGTGGTGCTGACCATGCCCCCCACTGCCTGCCCGCTCTCCATCAGCTCCTGCACGGAGTCCAGGCTCCGCTGACGGTGCTCCTCAATATTTTTCACCTGGGGGGAAAAGGAGGCACCGCTGGCTGTCCCCACTTTCCCTGCCTTGGCCAGGGCACTGACAGCACTGCCTGTCCCCCATGTAGTTCACCCACCACACGCTCACCTCCAGCCAGAGCTGGCCATGCTCCCCCTCGGAGGGGCTGCTCTCTGTCGTGGCAAAGTACTGCATGCCATCCAGCAAGCATGTCCAGGATGTCTTCTGCTTCAGAGTGTCCCCGTACCAGGCGGGGTGGTGCTGGCACTGCAGCAGCTGTGCCTTCGCGGCGGACACGATCACGCAACCCTCTGTCTCTGCACCACGCAGAACCATCTGTGGGGGGAGAGACCCCAGGGGTCTGATGGACGTTTCTGGGGCAGGCATAGCCCCTGTCACAGCCAGGCCGTAGGGACAGGTGGGTACCTGGCAGTTCACCAGCTCGATGAGGCAGTTGCGGTTGTAGATGTCGTCAGTCTGGCAGGCAGCGATGCCACAGAGCTGCTCACTGGCCCCCGACTCCTCCTCCGTGAAAACCACGAACTTGTCTGTCTCCTCAATGAGCTTCTGCAGCATGTAGGCCCCTGGGGAAGGAGAAAGGTCAGTGCAAAGCTGAGAGGGGATAGCTCAGAGGTACAGGATGAAGGCAGGCATGGCTTTGGGCTGTGGGTTTCCCCTTGCTCCCCTCCTCGCTGTGCTCACCCCCCGAGGAGGCTCTCTCGGGACGGCCACTGGTGATGGGAGCGGTCACTCTGGCAGGGATGGAGTGAGCAGACAGTGGGCCCCGCTTCAGCTTCTTGGCCTGCAGCTGTGTGTCGATCTTCAGCCCCTTCAGGGCCTCGGTGGACAGGTTACGCTTGAGCACAGCCGCTTTCTTGTAGCCGTCGTAGAGGCCAAAGGCGATGTCCCGGTTCGTGGTGGTCCAGGACGCCCGCAGGTCCACCAAGTGCAGCTGATGCGTGTGGAAACCGTCGTCCCCATCACGCAGGGGCAGCTCCTGGGCACAGAGGGTCAGAGCCTCAGCAAAGCAAAGCCACCCCCAGCCCTGCCCACCGGCCTCACGTACTGGGGCTGGGAGCCCTGCCAGGCCCTGCAGGCAGAACGTGGGGACTGGAGCCCAGGGGACCACCCCAAAGACCCCAGCATGGGCCCATGCCAGGGATGGGACAAAGTCAGGTGCTTGGTAGATCAGAGGCCCTGAAGTTCTGTCTCTTCTCCAGCCAAATCCCTTCCCTCCTGCACCCAACAACCAATGTCCCCTTGTCCTGGAGATGCCACCAGGCCAGCACAGGCTGCCGTGCCCCGTTTGCAGCGGTACCTCCTCAGCCGTGCGGTTGCTGTGCCGCTGGTAGGTGAGAGAGGACAGGCTCAGCAGGTGGGTTTTCTTCACCAGGGTGTCGAGCTGGTGGTCGGCGTTCTCATCACAAGTGGAGGCCATGAGGTGCACGGTGACCTGGCTCAGGTCACTCACCATCTGCGTGATGCTCCACTCCGAAATGAGGCGTCGCATCACCGTGCCAGCTGGGGGACAGGGACAGGGGTCAGCCAGGGCCCTGCTGTACCTGGAAGTGCTGCTGGCAGGATTCCCACTCACCTTGTGGGATGAGCCGCTGCGTGCCGCGAGTGAAGATGTGTCCCTGGCAGCATTCCACCTGGATCCCTCGCTGCTGGGCAAAGGAGGCCCAGTAATGCACCTGAGAGGGAGCAGAGAGCAGAGGCTGAGAGTCCAGCAGAGGCAGAGTGGAGAGGAAACACCGGGTTCCCAGCCCAGGGAATTACCTGCAGCCGAGGGAAGAGTGCAGTATAGGACAACTGCTTGTAGTGCTGCCCCAGCTTCTTCTTGCTGGGTTTCATGTTGTTGAAGAGCTTCCCACGGCAGATGGGCCGTGTCACGCTGGTCCACGTGGCCCAAAAATTCTGCATCCAGCGGAGGGTGCTGCTGTAGAGCAGGATCCGGGGCTGGGAGTGCTCTGAGAACATACCCACCATCAGCCAGCACCATGGGGCCAGGACATGGCAGCACCCAACCCACAACCAGCATGCCCTGCCCCATCACCCTTGTCCCCAAGGGATCCCCTGGACGCTGTCAGCCACCTTTACTGGGCTGTGTCAGGTCCATCCGGATGGAGAGGTTGAGGTTCTCGGAGCGGAAGGCACGGTAGGAGTCATACTGCTGCCCCACTGGCACCTCAGGCAGGAACTCGGGGGAGCGCAGCACCACGCCGTGGTGGTCGTGGGGGTTCCCATGGCACAGCCACTGCAGGTCCAGTGTCATGCACAGGTCAGGCAGGTGCAGGAAGCAGCAGTCGTCATATCTGAATGCAGAAAAAGGCCCCAGTCACCCCCCAGCACTGGTGGGGACCCCCCAAGCTCGTGGCTCCACACTCACTTGGAGGCTGTCCGGACATTGATATCCAGGTTGCCCTTAAAGACAAACTGCCCAGGCTTCCAGTGGAAGGAGAGTTGGCTCCACTCCCAGTGCATATTCTCAGTGGTGTTGTAGGGGTCCTGCAAGGACAGGCATAAGGAGAGGCAGGTGTGAGCTGACCCCACACCATGCTGTTCCCCAGTCCAGTGGCACCCACCTCGGTGGCCAGCTGGTGCAGGTTGGCCTGTTCAATGTCCATGTGCCAGTCTCCGTGGAAGAGAAGGCGGCTCTTGTCCCACCAGGGCAACGGGGCGCTGGGGTCCTCTGAGGGCTTGGTGAGGAGATCCACACACTGGCCGATCAGAGTCCAGGCTGGGTCCCAGCAGGGCCCCCACACGATGGTGTACTGGGAGATCACAGCTGGGGACACAGAGGTTGGCTCAGCCATCTGCCCTGTCCCTACCCCACCACAAAGCCCCCCATTCCTACAGCTCTTACAGTGAAAGTCATGGTAGAACTTCAAGGGTGGCATGTTCCTCTCCACCGTGGCATCTCCCCAGGGCAGCCCCAGCTTCAGAACCTGGCGGCGCCGGGAGCAGGCCTGGCCGCACTGCTCGGCTCCGATCAGCCGGCCGGAGAGCTGCCAGTTCCGGATCTCAAAGAGGTACCGGGGATAGTCACGGATCCGCACTGCGGGTGGAGGAAGGGCTGAGGGATGGGGCAGCAAAGAGACAGGCAGTCCCCCACTCTGGGCCACAGTAGGAACCATCATCCTGTCACATCTCTGCTTCCTTCCCACTCCCTTTGAACCTCCAAAAATTGTTTTCCCTGCTTAGTTACACACCACGTGGTGCCAGCCCAGGCCACACAGCCATTGTGCTGTCCTCCAAGGGCACCCTCCCACGAAGCAACTCACCAAAGAAGCTGCCAACTCTTCCCTTCATCATGCGGCACCACTGGGTGACCATCTCCAGACCATCTGGGGGGAACGGGCTGACATCATCCAGGTCCCTCATCTGCTCCAACACACGCTCCGTGCCGTGGAAGGACTCATCAGCCATGGCCACCAGCTCCAGGTGAGCCAGGGTCCAGGTGAGGAGGGCCCTCCTCATGGGCGTGTTGGCGTAGAGGCGCCGCGAGCGCTGGATGTAGATCTCGATGTTCTTCTTCTCCAGCGAGGCGTAGAGCTCCTCGATCTTGCGGGCAGGCAGCAGCTCCCCGTGCTGCTTGCGCAGCGCAGCCACCTTGGCGTCCAGCAGCTGCAGGCGCTTGGCGCTCTCCTTGCTCTCATCCTTCATCAGCTCGTAGTTGTCTCGCAACTTGACCTCAAAGACGTCATCCAGGAAGACCCAGGAGAAGTGGGTGACCTTGAGCAGGAGGTCGGGGGGCAGGGCCGTGCTGGCGGGGCGCCCAGGCCGGTGCAGTCCCTTCAGCCACTTCTGCACGCCCACGGCAGCGTCCAGCGTGCGGGAGAAGTCGTACTGGTAGGGGAACTCGATGGTCACGCTGGCGAAGGAGAAGGCCCAGCCGCGGTTGCGGAGGGTGCGCAGGGTGGGGAAGGCGTCTCGGTGCCGGACGACCTCCTCCAGCTCCGGCAGCAGCTTCACCTCCACCTCCTTGAAGCTGAAGATGCTGTGTCCATCAAAGCCGGCGGCCAGCTCAGGGCAGTAGCCGTGCAGGGCACCGCCGTGCCAGCTCACTGAGGTCCGCTCGGCAGCCAGGCTGATGTAGTTGGCCTCAGAGACAAAGGCTGTGAGCTTGGCAGAGCTCAGCTCCAGGGACAGGGACAGGAGTCTTTTGGGAGGGGGCCCTTTTGGCTGGAGGGACCCCGGTGACTCAGTAGGAGTGGCTGGGTGGGACGTGGGGCTCTCTGGGGGCAGAGAGGGAAGCGTCCTGTGGCCGAGGGCGCTCCGCAAGGCTTCGTGGCACTGCAGGGTTGCCAGGGTGTGATGGTACAGGTGCATGTGGTCAGGTGGGCTCCACAGCACCGCCAGCCCCTCACCGCACTGCACCTGCACCGGAGAGAGTGAGCGGGCACCACGTCACTGCCAGGGCCAGCACAGCACAGTCCCGTTCCCCCCCCAACACCTTTCGTGCCAGCCAAACCTCCCCCTGCCCCATCCACTCCCAGTACAAAATAAAGCAGTGGCCCTACAGCCAAACCAACCTCCAGAGAGCGGATGCTGCTGTGGTAGGTGACAGAGAGCATGGAGAGGTTGGCCACTGGGTTGGGGATGGCAGGAGCTTTGCAGCATGGCTGCATCTTCTCAGTGATGCTCTTGACCAAGGCCAGCACCATGCCCTGGACGCTGACCGTGCAGCTCTCAGCGCTTCCCAGGACAGTCAGCGTGTCCAGCCGCAGCTCCAGGGCACCTGGAGAGACAGCATGTCAGTGCTGGAGGCACGGAGGAGGCACACCACAACATGCCAGGTTCCTCTGACTGCGGGGTTATTCCAGGACAGCCATCTGGGATCAGCCTGCATGCTGCTTACCCACTATGGCCGAGAGAGTGAAAAGGTTCACATCCTCCACCTTCAGATCCACCTTCCAGAGCAGCCCCCAGGGCTCACTGGAGGCAGAGGGTGACTGCTTGGCAAGCTCAGCCTCACCGGGCTGCGGGCAAAACAGGGGCAGGACCCTGGCCAGGCACTCAGTGCAGGTGTCAGACGACTCCACTTGCAACCCCCGGATGGTGCAGTCCAGGAAGAGCGTATCCGACTGGGCGCTGGACATGCCCAGGGGCTGGTTGTAGCTGCCCTGCAGGACAAACAGGATGATCACTCTCAGGCTGCAGGACATCTCCATGCCATCACACATCCCTGTGCCACCCACATAAGAGTTGGAGACTGAAAGCCACCCCTCACCCCCTCAGCTTGCGCCTCACCTGGAGGTTGAAAGAGTCGAGGATGAGGGCTTCTCCCCACACATGCATATTGGGGGGATGTGGGGCACGCTGGATGTGGGAGTCGTTGCCCACTCGCCAGCACAGGTGGTCCACGGCCAGCACCGCTCGCTGGTGCACGCTCTGTGGCCGCAGGTGCTGGTAGTCTGTGGGCACAGAGGAGGGGGAAATGGGCACCCCAGGCAGGGCTCCACAGCCCCCGGCCACACACACACACACGGGCAAGCACCGCGGCAGCATGGCTCTCCCCATTCCCATCCTGGTGCCTCTTTGGCAGACCCCAAGAAGTGCCCAGCACCTCCCTGATCCAGCCTGTACCTGCAGAGATGGAGTTGAAGCCCAAGGCGAAGGGTGGCGTGTCCCCCAGCTGCACGGACACATTGACGTTGGACAGCGAGGCACACAGGATGATGGGCGCTAGGATTTGGGGATAGCTCCTGCACAGGACAAGAGATGGGCTGTTACTGGGAGCTGCGTGCCATGGAGCCTGGCAGAGTGCCCAGAGGGATGTCCTCTCTGCAGGGGCTCCGTGATCACTTCCTGACCAGCCTCCCTATCCCACAGGCTGTGCACAGGGCAGATAAGGTGCTGAGTGCCCAGGCACCGTGCCAGAGCGTGGCCAGAAAGAGGAAACAAGCTGTGATACCAGCAGCTGCACTGAGGCAAAGTTTACCTTCCCTTGTGCCCTTGGCTGGGGACAGGCACCGCCCGGCACCTGTATTCCTGTGCCAACAGGCCCAGCCAGTGCGAAAACTCTTGGTGACGGTAGTGGATGATGCAGGTGTTGAGCAGCACAGCAGCCGAGAGGTCAATGGCTGTGACCTAGAGCAGGGAAAGGGCCAGGTGGCAAAAAACTCATGCTAGGAGCCAAACCAGCCACCCCCAGAGGATAGAGTGTGCCCAGTGCTTGCTCACCTGCACGCTGGTCTTCAGGGAGTTGAGGCACACAATGCGCTGGCGGCTCTGGGACAGGAGAAGGCCATCTGGGGGGACAGAGGAGCACAGATGAGGGGTGGCAGAGGGCAGTGATGGCAGCCCTGTCCCATGGGTGCCCTTCTGGCTACTTGCCCTCCAGCTGGAGGTCTACACTCATTTGGTCCAGGTCTGAGGTGGGCGTGAAGTTGCGCAATGGGATTTGCTCCTCTTCACGCTGATACAGAAACTGCAGCAGCTTCAAGCTCCAGGTGAGGTGCCTGGAAGACACAGGGAGTCACTGCCAGGAGGGAGCTGCACTGTCATGTCCTCCATCTCCCCGTCTCTCATCACCAGCTGACCAGCATGCTGGCATGGACAAACACAGCAGCCAGTGCCCAGCTGCAGCACAGCCCAGCGCTCTCATCCCATCGCCTGAGGATCTCGTCAGCTGTCCTACTGGAGAACCAGCTCACGTGCCCTCCTCCCTCCCCAAGAGCCCGGCCCCAGGCCAAGCTCGGTCCTTCCCGCTGGAGTGGGCTCTAGGACTCGCTCTCTGCAGTCTAGCAGAGGCAAGGGATGAGAAGGGACCGGCAGAGTTGTCCCCAGGTCCATGTCCCCAGCATTAACTTGGACTCGGACAGCCTCCCTCTCCACCTGCCCCTTTACCTCTTCTGGCTGTTCATGGACAGCACCATGCTGGTGTTCTCCAGCTTCATCTCCACCCTCCTGGGGATGAGCTTCAGCGTGTCCCTGCTCAGCACAGACAGGGACTTCGAGGGCTCCCCTGGGCCTGGAGAAGGACAGAGAGAGACACATGAAGGACTCGCCCAAACCCCCACATCCTGGAGCGGGAGGGAGTGAGCCAAAGCCCTCTAGCTCCAGTGCAAATATGGGGGCCACCAGGCCCTGCCCTGCCCAGAGCTTGTCCCTGTCCTTGTCCTAACCTGTGCTGGGCTCTTCCCCTGCGCTGCTGTGCTGGGCCCTGGCAGTGACGTGGTGCAGGAGGGGGCTGCAGAAAAGCCCCTCGTGCAGCTCTGCCTGCAGGGTCCGGACGCAGAGCCGGACGCCCACCAGCCGCCGCTTGCTGCTGATCTCCAGGGAGAGGGAGAGCGCCAGGGCCAGCTCTGCCAGGCACGTGTCATCCTGTGCACAGGGGACACAGCAAGGAGCGCACAGGGAGTCACACAGTGCCCTCCCCGTGGGTGCTGCAGGCGGGGAGCTGGGCACAGCACAGTGCCCAGCACCTGGCAGCATCACCCAGCCTCAGGGACACCCTGGAACAGGTCCTCAGAGTGTCCCAGGAAGCCAGAAACCAGGCTCCAAGTGTGGAATTTCTCCCTCCTCCAGCACTCACCAGCTGGCTGCTCCGGAGGACTTTGCTGTTCACCTTTGTGACGCTCACCTCGCACGTCAGGCTGGGGAGAGCAGAGAACAGAAGGAGGATGCGGGTCTTGCTGCTGCCAAAACAAGTCCCTGCCCTCTTTCCTGTGGGACATAGGGACCTCAAGTCCCTGCTCCAAGTGCTCCCAAAAGCAGAGCATGGCCTAACTCCATGCACACCACATTATTTGGAGAACACACAAGTCAAGCTTCCTGTGACAGGAAAAGGAACCAGGCCAGCCTCAGAGGAGGTTAATGCGTCACATCGCAGGTGACATGGGATGCTGCTGAGCACGACAGAGAGAGGAGAGACACCAGGCTGGGGTCAGAGGAGGTTCCCTGCCCTGGAAGCAGAGTGGGGTACGAGCACAGCATTACCTCTTCCCACTGCCATTCAGGAGGAGACGCGTCTGGCTGGCCTGGATGTGCCAGAGAGACTCTGAGGTGGCCACATGCAGAACCATGATGTTGATGGAATCCATGTGGATGGAAAAGAGCTGGGGGGAAGGTGCTGCTGTGAGGGATAGCCAACAGCAGCGCAGCCCACAGCAGCCTCTCACCGAGCCAGTGCCTCACCTGGCTAAGGAGCCTCAGCAGGGAGGGTTTAAGGGTCAGGTCTGTTTTGCTTTCATTTCCATCAGCTTCTCTGGGAGCCTCTGGGACGGGTGGCTGGAACCCAGGGCCTTTCTGGAGATCGGTGCGGATTCTCACCTCGCCAAAACACAGCTCGAAGTAGCACCTGGGGAAGAAGAGCACAGGCAGCTCTGACAAGAGTTCTCACTTGGCACACCTGGCCCCATAACCAGGGATTTCCCCTACCCCAGGGATGTGCAGGACCACCACGAGGGCACCCACAAGACGCTGCCACCTCAAAGCGTGGGTCACTCCCCCACAGAGCAGACCACAGGGAAACAGGGATAGCAGAAAGGTGTAAAGGCAGCAGCACCACAGCCAGCAGGGCCAGGGGTGAGACAGACCCCCCAGAGGGAGCAGGCAGGGAGTTGGGGTGGGGGCACGTACGGCAGCTCCCGGCTCAGTTTGCTGGAGATCCAGACGTTGTCGATCTCCTGTAAGGACACACAGGTAGGTCAGAGAAGAAACAACTTGGCTCTGCCTTGCGATGCTCATCTCAACATTCCCACTCCACTCCCAACACTTGGATCATGCAAGAAGCAGCCAAAACCCCAAGTCTGGCCATGGGAGGAAGGGTCTGGCACCAGCCATGGGGGTGCTCAACAGGAGAGGCGCTCCATGGATTTGCTGCTAGCCTGGAAGTAACTGCAACCACCCTCCCTGCCTGTCTGCCAGTGACCACCCCTCGGCCAGGTACCCACCACAGTCTGCTGCTCCCGCTGGAACTTGAGGCTGATGTTCTGGGCCCAGAAGAAGCCAAAGGAGCCGATCTTCAGTTCTGCATGAAGCTTCTGCCGGCACCAGGTGACAGCCAGGCGACATGCCAGCCATCTGTGGGGACAGGGGGAAGGCCAGGGTCAGCCTCCCCACTGGGGTTGGGGTCTAGGGATGCTCTTTGTGCTTCAGCACCAGCTCCAGCACCCACAGCTGAACAGGAGCTCACAGGGCCTCAGGGTGGGGAAGGGACCCTGCAGGACCACCCCCAACAATCTCTGACCCCCCTCCCAAGCCCTTTGACTCCCACACCACCCTGACACCCCATGCCCACCCCTGCGGGCTCCTCTGAACTTTTGTAAGCCCCCAAATCTCTGACACCCAGCTCTACAATCCCCTAAACCCCCGCAAGCACCCCCCCCCCCCCCCCCCCCCCCCCCCCCCCCCCCCCCCCCCCCCCGCGCTCCCCCCCCCGCCCCCCCCCCCCCCCCNACCTTCAGCTTCCCTCCTCCCATACCCTCAACACCTCACCCTCAGCCCCGCGGGCCCACTCCACCCCTGACACTCCCCCAACCAGGCTTACCACCCCCCTAAAACTCCCGTGGGTCCCCAAAACACCCGCACCCCCCCACTGCCAGCCCCTCGGGCCTCCCCTTGACCCTCGCGAGCTCCTCCCACCCCACCAGAGCCCTACCCGCCGCGCTGTCACCCCCTCAACCCGCCGTCACCCCACTGCCACGGCCGAGCCCCC
>VWPU01014868.1:0-15633 GCA_013398955.1 Callaeas wilsoni | reverse complement strand
TGGGGTCCTCAGGCCCCGCCCCCTGCGGTGGGCGTGCCCCGGCCCGCCCCTGCCCGCCGTGGCGGCGCGGGTGTCACGTGGCGCGCGGCCCCGGACGCGGAAGTGCCGCGGTACCCGTGGGGCAGCACGGGCGGGTTGGGGGCCCGCGCTCGGACGTTCCGCGGGCACGGCAGGGGCTGCGCTCTTCTCTGCTCTGCTCTGCCCTGCCCTGCCGCGGCACGGCCGGCCCCGGCCGCGCTGCCCTGGGGCTGCCTCGGCCCGCGGCGGCTGTGAGCGGCACGGAGCGTTAAGGCGTCCGAGCTTCCTCCGCGTCCGGACTGCGCCGTTGCCCCTGGTGTCCTTCCCCCGGGGCTCTGGCGTGAGCCGCCGCGCTGCTCGCTCTGCGCTACCGCCCCCCGTGCGGGTAAGGACCCTGGCGGGGCCCCCTGCTCCAGACCGGCCCTCGCCGCTGCTCTGGGCAGGAACTCGGGTGTCTCGATGGGCTTCTCTACCCTTTATAAGCGAGAAGCCGAATGGACGCGGCGGTTCCATAGCTGCTTACTGACTGTAGGCACGGCAGCGGACTGTAACTGCTCGGGTTTGTTTGCTCTCCGCTCCGGCCCTGCTCGTTGTGGCGTCCCCGGTGCAGGTCTCATGGCTCGCAGCACGAGCTTCTTTCCAGACCCGCATCAGTTCCAACTAATAGAGTTTGTTTTAACAAATTTTGGATATACGGGTTTTTTTTTCCCCACCACGACTCTGTAGTTCGGTAATTGACTTTTTGCCAAGCACTTCTACAAGCTCAACCCTTTAATCTATTTGAAAAGCACACTTTCAGGTTCCTCTGTCCCCGTGCCTGTACGTGCCCCGCACGCCCCTCTGCAGGGCGCAGCTCTGCCGCGCTTCGGTGAAATCGGCCGGCAGAACGTGCTGTGTTGACGCGCAGAACGTACACAATGGATTTGTATTGACAACAGGTCTGTGTTTGCTTTCATTGCTGTGTTAGATATGCAAGATGCCTTCATCCGTCTTGGCTCGAAGCGTCTGAGGAGAACTGGAGCTCAAGATGAGAACCAACAAGGTGTACAAGCTCGTCATACATAAGAAGGGGTTTGGAGGCAGTGGTCAGTATCTCCTAGCTCATAACAGTGAGACCAACACTCACTTAACTGAAAGCAATTGTTTTATCCATCTTTTTAACAAAAGAGTGAAGATGGAACTTTGATGTAACAATCCATATTGCCAGCCAGAATTCGAAAAGCTCTTTCTGATAACAGGATACAGCAAAATAAATGAACGTTTATTGGAAGAGGGCAAGATTGTATCTGAAAATAAAATTGCTTTATTTTTACTTCCTCCCCTTTTGTTGCGACACTTTTCTCTTAATCTGGTGTTTCAGTCACCCTAATGAGTGACGTGTGTGTCAGTGGCTTCTGGCTGCACATAGATGTGTTTCTGAGCACTGATGACAGTGCCACTGATTGGATTGCTCCCTACTTCTAGACTTACAGCATGTTGATAAATCTGGTTGAGATTCTATAGCTGTCTACTTTCCTGCTGGTATTTGTTGTATGAAAAGTACAGAAGATGATTCTGGTTGCCTGAATAAGGCACAGTCTTTTGCCAAACACTTCTTTTGTGACAGTTCTGTCATTTGAATTGTTTGTGCCTGCAAGAGTGGCTGGGTAGGGACCCTGTCACGTGGTGAATAGAAAGCATTTTGCTGATGTATTCATCTTGGTTTGGTGTATTTATGCATACTGAGCTGTTGTGTGCAAACTTTCTGTGTTTAGTATATATCTGTTCACTGCCCTCATTCATTTATGTCTTGTAGATGATGAACTGGTGGTGAATCCTAAAGTATTTCTTCAAATCAAGCTGGGAGATGTTGTGGAAATTGCACATCCCAATGATGAATACAGGTGAATTCTCTTTGCTGATGTCAGTCAGGTTGGAGCACTGAAAGGATCTGGTCATGTGTAGTGGTTTCTAGAGTGAGAGGTTCTTAGGGCTGATATAACTTTGCTTCAGGATGCTGCCATGATTTTCTTCTACCTAGAGAGAAGTAAAGAGGTTAACTTCAGCAAGAGTGCTTCCTTAAAATTTATGGAATTCTTTGTGTTTGGTGTTAGTTTGCTGATCTTCCATAGGCCAAGTAGCACCTAAATACAGACTCTACAATGTCTGTATCCTTTTTCTAGATCTGCTGTTACCTAAGGATTATTCTCCTATCTGACAGTATATCCCAGGCAAAATTAAAATTTTGTAGCCTTGTTGTATGAACCTGTTGATCCTGCAGCCTGTATCTGAAAAGCAGCAGTACACTTGTGTGAGGCTCTGAGAAGTTCTTGTGTGACCTCATTTCCCATTTGTGGTATCATGTTTACCTCAAGAGTACCTTATAATTATGAAGAGTGTAAGGAACAAGACAGAGAGACAGGTGGAGAGGATGGTGTATGAAGTTCTCTAGAAAATATTAATGTTTCTCTTTAGCTGATCCTATGGTCCATGTTACTAAATAGCTTTGAGTGTGTGATTTACCAGAGACTGTTGGTATCTCAACTTGTCTACCTTTTTTCTCTTCTCCATGCTAGTCCCCTGCTTCTACAAGTGAAGTCACTTAAGGAAGATTTGCAGAAAGGTAAAACTCTGGACTTATGCACAGTAAAATCAAAGGAAGGGTGACATGGCTGGGCTGTACCTGTGGTTGGCTGATGTATGTATTTTTAATTTCATAAGAAAATCAATGCTTTTTCTGTTTAGCAAGGGAAGGATTTGAATTTTAACAGAAAATGAGCCTTTAGTTCTAAATCTGCTTTTGTTTGCGTAATGTGAGGTATGGTTTAAACAAACTTGGCTTTTTAGCCTGAAATTTGTGTTTCATGACGGTCTCACTGTGTTGGTTTTGTACTTGCAAACCACTTGCAAGCTGTTGGGGACATTGACTTCTCTGCTGTCCTTTCTCATTCTTGCTGCAGAAACCATAAGTGTGGACCAGACAGTTGCACAAGTGTTCCGCCTGCGGCCGTACCAGGATGTCCATGTCAATGTTGTTGACCCAAAGGTGTGTGGTTTTGCCACTTGTTTCCATCCATTCCATCACTTGACTCAACTCAGAGCCCTGTGACTTTCCATCTGCAGTAGTCTGGGGGAAAAAAGGCATTTATTTTTTATTGAAAGGTATTTAGTCTTCTTCCCTAAGAAAATGAGCCTTAGACTTTTGAATTATTTGTTGGTTTGTTATGTGTCTCTTCTCTCCCTACCATCTCTGCTCTCTCTTTGAACTCCATGATCCAGCTTCAACAGAGCTTGGTAGAAATGGAGACATTTCACATATCTTTAAATTTCAGAAATTCACAAGGACCAGGCACAGTAAAGAAAAACAGAAAGTGGCCTAGTCAAAAGAAGAGCCATGGTCTGGACTTGCATTATCTGATACCACAGAACCTCTTACAGAAAAGCATTTCCTGTAAATGTCCCAACTATTAAAAGAGCTGCAGTCAGAACTTACATTCTGCACAAGACAAAAAATCTGCAGGAAATGAGGCTTCCTTAATGTCACGAACAGTGGCAGTAATTTGTTTGTTTGAGCTTCCAATCTGCACTGAGACTCACAGGAGAGATTTAGTCCTCGGGCTTTTTCTGGTCACATTGTGCAATGTTTTGCAGCTCACAGTAGCTGAGGTACATGCACAACGTTGGTATTTATTTGTATGGCCTTCCCTTTTATCTTGCAATTTTAGGGATATTGACTTGCTTTTGAGTGGCCCTTCTTGTAACATTTGGTTATTAAATGAACAGGTTGATGGGCTCTACTTAAAAACAACCGGTAAAATCTAAGCAGTGTTTTTCATGCGTTTCCCAGGAGGTGACCTTGGACTTGGTGGAGCTGACATTTAAAGATCAGTATATTGGGCGTGGGGATATGTGGCGACTGAAGAAGAGTTTGGTAAGGCCCCTGCTGCCCTTGGGCAGGCTGCAGGTGATGTACCTTTTATTTTGCTTGCTGTGAAAGAAAACAAGTGCTTTGCAAAATGCAGACAACCAGAGACAAAGACAGTGCCAGCAGCTCCTGAGGATCTTGTGCTGTGAGTGGCATGTCAGAGCTGGAGAAATGGATGTAAATGTGTCGTAGAAAAACAAATCCCATCATTTCCTACTCCACTGCTATAATGTTGATTGCTGCCTTGGGCTTTGAAAATGCTGTTGAGAGTTTTTTTGCTTATGTTCTGAATTTTAATGATTTACTACATTTGGAAGGAATTGAATCCAAATGTTTTTCAAGTAGAAGTATGCTGAAGTGTCCCCTTTCTGAGAGTACCACTTAATAAGCAGCTATTAGGATATCTTCTGCCTGCAGCTCTGAAGTGCAGTCTTCGGCTCCTCTAAGTGCAGTGAATTAGGCAAATGTTCCCAGTTAGAGTTTATATGTGTTAAAAGTGATTTTCTGTTGTCTGTTACAGGGGTTGTGTAGGCTGAGCTGTTAGTAGTAACTACATTGAAGGGATTTTGTGACTTTTGTTGTAAAAATCACAGGTTTGAGTGCGGGTGGTTTTTATATACATCATTCTTCTCACTCTGAGCCTGCTCTTCTTCAAACACATGTAACTCTTCTTTCCTAGGTCAGCACATGTGCATATGTCACCCAAAAAGTTGAATTTGCAGGTATCAGGTCAGTGCCTCCTCTCAGGGCTTACTGTTACTTCCTGCTTTAGCTTCATGAGTTCTAAGTATCCAACTGGAGACTCTTCTCTGAAAAACCCTTCGTGTTTCATTGTTCTCGTGCTCATCTACAGGTTTCTGTCTGCACCTTGGGGTGGTGAAAGGCTTCTATCTGATTTGGGGTAAAAGAAACTAATAGTAGGGCAGCCAGCTCGTGGCCTCTGATGAAGGCCAGATAATTTTCTTTTTATCTCTTAGAATATTTCCCCACCTTCCCAAGCCCTGTTAATAGTTCAGAGGGGGTTACTTCAGTTGCTGTTGGGGTGACACAGGGACAAGGAAATGTGCAGATGCAAAGGGAAATGGCTGTTTGACATCTTTTGGATTAAAGATCAGGTCTTAACCAAATAAGTCATCCTTGAGTGCAGATTTTGGTACATCTCTTACTTGCTCAAATACTGATTCTCTAATCTTCATATTCAAATATTTTGCACTTCTTTTCTTCCAGAGCCCAGGCCGGTGAACTGTGGGTAAAGAGTGAGAAAGTCACTTGTGGATACATCAGTGAGGACACCCGGGTAAGAGTTCAGGAAGTGGAGAAAGCAGTTTTTCTCCTGCTTTCCTTGCCAGGATTTTTGTAATTCTATCTTGCTTGCAGATTTGTATGGATCATTGGAATTGGCTTTAAAGTGAAGAATGGCAATAAGTTCAGGACAACGAATCATTATTAAACTTCAGCTCTGCTGCGCTGGCAGCACTAGGAATGACTTGTTAGAGGGGAAATGCCAACTTGTTAGAGGGGAAATTCCCTGTGATGCAAGGACCACAGTTGTATAAGTTGCTGTGTAGTTAACCTCTTCATTTGGGCCTTTTAATGAACGTATGTTGTTTTAAATAAGGTCTTGCCTTCCTTTGCAGGTGGTCTTCCGCTCCACTTCTGCCATGGTTTATATTTTTATCCAGATGAGCTGTGAAATGTGGGATTTTGATATTTATGGTACGTAGGTAACTGACCTGCCTGTGAATGTGGATGGTAGCAGCTGCCCTTTCTGCCCCTACTAGAAAACTGCCACTGCTATTTATTTCTGCCACTACTAGCAAACTAAAATATCCTGCCTTTGGCCTAAGCAGTGCTCCAAGGTGTGCTGTGGTCTTGCCTTAGATCCTTCCTTGCAGTGCCACCCATTTCTGTCCCTGGCTGTGCCATCATTTTCCGGTCCCTGTGGAGCGTGGGTACCATTATCTCAGCGATGAAATCACTGTGAGCATTGGAAAGGTTTTCTATGGATATGAACATGTTGGGTGATGAGAGCAGGTGCAGGTTTGTGAATCCTGAAGCCAGAAAAGTATGGAAGTCCTGTGCAAAGAGGACGTTGATGTTTTAGATTTCTCTTGACATTGGCTTACTGAGGAAGTAAAACCTGCCTTAGCCCAGGTGGACATTGGTAACTTCAGCTGGAAGTATTACAACTTCAGGCATTAAGAATGAGTCACTTCTCTGTGTCACCCTATTTTTTTTCTGGTTTAATTCTTTAGCAAACCTCTTGCCACTTCCTTTGACCATGTGTTTAGGCATATGGAACTGGGCAACTATTCAAAACAGAGCAGGGGATCAGTTGTGCATTCTATGCCTGAAAGTACAGATGCTTTCCCAGCATGCTGTAAATGTGTTGGAAAAATAAATTAAAGGTCAAATCCTTCTGGCAGTAAGAGTCATGTTTACATCCTCTGAAAAAGTGATGCTTTTTAATCTTTTTATCATAAAACAGTCACGCTTTTTAATCTTTGTATCATCTTATCGTAGTGATATTGCCCTTTATAAGCACACAGGTGCTCTAATTTTAATAAATATAATTGTCCTAGAATCCTAGGGTTAGATATGCCCCATAGCTGAAGTAACTATTGTTATCTGATGCTTGGGAGATTTTTATTTTGCAGGGGATTTATACTTTGAGAAAGCTGTGAATGGTTTCCTTGCTGACCTCTTCACAAAATGGAAGGTAAAGAGTTGATTGAGTTCAGTTTTAAGTTTTCTATTTTTCTGGAATTGTTAGGGGCATCTCTCTGAACCATAACACGTTGGAATATCAAGTTGCTGTGCATATAAACAAATGGTGTCTACTGTCTGTTTTCTTAACAAAAATCTTGGCAGCTACAGAGAGGAGCTTCTTTAAAGACTAGTGGAGAGTGCTCCTGGATATAAATGTGATATAGCCAAGCAGGACAGAGCATTTTGTTATTTCAGAGAGGCAGATGGAGCACTAATGCAGATCCATTAATGCAAGAGTCTAGTTCTTGTTAGTTACCTTTGTTTCTAGGTGTGAGGGAAGAGAGGCTGTTACTGTATGTGTATATACACAGTTTTCTACTGAATGTGACTTTCAAGGTTTTCTTTTTGCATTTGTTCTTCCTGGACAGGAGAAGAATTGCAGCCATGAAGTGACAGTGGTTCTATTTTCAAGAACATTTTATGAAGCAAAATCTATAGGTATGCAAATTCTCTATTTTCATGTTTCCATTTTTAAACCTATTTCCTCTCTTGAAAGATGGTCACAGGCTGACAGGGACTTTTTCTCTTTTTTTAATTGCCATGTTCAAGGTATTCTCTATCAAGCATAGTAGGTATACAGCCATTGTTATGAAAGTACTGCAGTGAAAACCTTACGTAGAAGAGTGTTGCAAATTTTCCTCATCATACTCAAGCTGTCTTATTGGTTTAAAAGCAGTTTTTGTATTGTATAGGAGGTCTGATATTTCTCCAAGTATTTTGGTTTTTTGTTTGTTTGCTGGAGGCTTTTTTTGATTTTTTTTGTTTGTTTATTTTTAATGGAAATAAGGGCTTCTTGCTGGAAAAGATGAGTCATTGCTATACAAGAGCATGGGATAAGATGTGTTTTTCCTTCCATTTCAGATGAGTTTCCTGAAACACATCGTGCATCAATTCGGCAGGATCATGAGGGAAGGTTTTACGAAGATTTTTACAAGTATGTTTTCCTCCCAATTCTTTTCCCCTCTTGTCCCACAGTGTATGTGCAACCCGATGCACCCTTTTGTGCATTTCTTTACAGTTTGTTCATCCCTTCTCACTTCCCCTCATAGCTTCCTTTCACGGGCCTCATTAGGTTGTGTTTTTTCTAGAGTCGTAGTTCAGAATGAGAGGCGAGAAGAGTGGACCTCGTTGCTTGTGACCATCAAAAAGCTTTTCATCCAGTACCCTGTGTTGGTACGACTCGAGCAAGCAGGTACAAGAATCTCCTTTCCCTGCTTTTATCCTTTGCTCTCTTTTGGTGGTTTTTTTTTTTAGCTTGTCAGTAAACTATCCAGTTTCAGTTGGAATCTGGTGTTGTGCTACTTAGTGCTCTCCTGGCTGGGCAATTTGCCTTGGTCTTTCTGTGGAACTTAATAACATCAATTCTGCCTGTAATTTTTGAAATAATGGTATTTAGTACAGATGTATTTTTCTGTGGGTTTTTTATTATATGAAGCTGGTCATCATTATATGATGATTTTTAGTTTTTTCTTTCTGAATACTTTTCCAGAGGGCTTTCCTCCAGGTTTCAATTCTACCTCAGCACAAGGGAACTACCTGGAGGCTATAAATCTTTCATTCAATGGTAAGTTACGAGCAATGGATAAAAATATACAGGGGAAGAACCATTGAAGCAGCTGCCAATAAATGGGTTATTTTTTCCTTAACACTGTGAAGAGGAGGGGAATATTAGGTGATCACCTGCCTTGCTCTGAAAAGAAACATCCAGGGTCTTTTAAAAGTATTGCTGAATTCTCTCTGGCAGTGTTTGACAAGCATTACATCAACCGCAACTTCGACCGCACGGGGCAGATGTCGGTGGTGATCACACCCGGCGTGGGCGTGTTCGAGGTGGATCGGCTCCTCATGATCCTCACCAAGCAGCGCATGATTGACAATGGTAAAGAACTGTGCCTTCAGTCTCCCCGAAGGCAAACACACATTTGGGAAAGATCATTTTTCTGGCTGTGGAGAAGTATCTACTTTAACTTGTGTGCTCTGGGAGGAGGGGTTACAGCTGCAAGACTTGTATCTGCACTTCATATTGAAATGAGCAGATTTTCAGAGTACTTACAGGCATTTGGTTTCTTTTATTTGTGATAGAGAACTTCACCTGTCCGTGAAAACCTTTCCATTAAAGGATAATCTTGCATGAGTTGCATTAGTTTAGAGAAAACATTTCTTATATCCCCACAGGTACTGTTGGTTTGTAACCATACCATAGGACTGTTAGCTACCATTTTCAGTATTATTGCCTCTTATAATATGATGTGAATACAAATTGGATCTTCAATTCAAATTGATGATCTGTTTTGTCTTAGCATATCAGTCCTGCTTGGTCGATAGCTGAACTCTGCTGTTGTCTGTTTACAGGGATAGGTGTGGATTTGGTATGCATGGGAGAGCAACCCTTGCATGCTGTACCACTCTTTAAGGTAAGGCTGCTTTCCCTTCTCTCTGTTCCTGCTACAAACATTTCTCATTTTGTGACTGGCTGGATACAATTAGTTGCTTCTGAATTACTCTTACAGCTCCATAATCGCTGTGGCCCTGGTGACTCACGAATGGGTGATGACTACAATATTCCACACTGGATAAATCATAGGTAGGTGAATTCTATCAGCTTTTGCTAAACACCTCTGCTTTGCTTTACTCTTCATAATTTCTTGAGTTCTCTTTCTTCTTTCACTGTTTATCTCCTCTGCTTTCCTTGTGAAGCAAAGGAAATTTTACATTACTCTTGCAGAACTCTGGGCATTAATGCAACATAACAGAAATGACAGGGTTTTCAAACAGCTGGTGTGAGTCACTACAGTTGTGTAAATCAGAGAGAGTTGTGTAAATGGCACAGTGGAAGTGGATGTCTTTCTGTAGACAGAGAAAATGAACTGGGCAATGCAGGTGTTAAGCATATTAAGAAGTGTCTGGACTGAGGCTGTACAAGTATCAAAGCCCTGTCTTTAGGCAAAGAGTAGCTTCTCTCAGCTGTTCCTCAGTGTTTTCCATACCTTGTTTTATGCACAGAAATGTATCCCATTTTCTCCATCCAATAGCTGACTCAGGTTCCTGGTCTGTTTACTGTGTAGCAAATCAACTGTGTTGAGTTCTTAGAACACCTTAAAGCCACCCTGGTTTTTCTTTCAGTTTCTACACATCCAAAAGCCAACTCCTGTGTAACAGCTTTACTCCACGGATCAAGCTGGCAGGAAGGAAGGTGAGTATCTTTCTGATTTATATTTTCTTACTAACTTGCCAGATCCCTCTTCTCAGTCAAGCATCACAGTATTTCTAGCAAGTATTCCAACAGCTGGAACTAAGTTTCTGTGTTAAAAGGCTGTGAAAGCAAAGCTGCAAGGTTTGTCGTAGGGATTGTGAATGAGGGACTAGTTCGTAGTTCTTTCCTTTCTGGGTTAAAACTGGGTGAGAAATGTTTTAGCCACCATAAAAATTAGAGTTTCATTCTGTAACAAAGAACTCTATGGAGAGGAAGAAAAGTGTTGAGCATTGTGTTTTTTCACACAGATTTGTGATCAAGTATCAGTATTTAATATTTCTGAAGTCGTCTGGCTGCCTCACTGAGTCAGCAAGCTAAACTTTGTCTGCTTGATCACACTGGGGATGTTTCTTTAGAACATGCTGACTGTTTTCCTTCCCTTTGTCTTTTCTGTTGCTCTCTTTTTTTTTCGTTCTTGTTTGTTTTTTGATCACTTCATGCTTCCTTTGTTGGACCCTCCAGCCACTGACAGAGAAAGCGAAAAATAATCGTGATGCCTGTAAGTAATTCTGTTCTGGAATGATCTGTCCCACTGACTCCCAAACTAACAAACAGCTGCAGTAAGACAATGACACTTCAGCACAAGCACAATTGTTATAGAAAACCATCAAACCCATATTTGAGTATTTCCCATATTTGTTACTCGGGATGTTAATGTGCATGTGCCTGTTGACTTCTTGGCAATTATTCATTTAGTGTTTAGGATATATGGGGAAAAGACATTATGGCCTCAGCCAGCCTGATTCAGAGGCACCAACTTTGATAATTGAGCTGCTCCAGCTGCTCTGCTCATGACACTTTGGGATTTCTTTTGAAATAGATACTTTCCTTAGGGGTGAGAGGTGGATACTCTGACTTGCAGATCTTGAACATTCTTGAAAGAGGTTCCAGCGCCGTATGATTTTTATTTCAGCATTAGGAGCTCCAAAGGATGCTGAGAATGCCTTGCCTATCCAGGTGGATTATGATGGCTATGATGCCCAGGTGTTCCGACTGCCAGGCCCATCCAGAGCCCAGCGCTGTACCACTTTCAGGTGAGAGGCTTGGGAGCGCACTGCTTCTAGAGCAGCCATGTTATGTGTGCTTGATAGATAAAATACTTGGAGAAATACAAGGAGAATTGATCTCCACATGCTCACAGTTGAACAAAAAGCTTCATCTGTACCTGATCTTCATGACTGGTTGTCTGGTATTTTACTTCTAAAATAGTGTGTGGGGTCTAGGAAAAGGCATAAATATATTTTTTCCTTAAATCTTTAATTTTGTTTGAAGTGGAATAAAGCTAGTCTTCCTAGCAGATTTTGCAAGGAGGTTAAGAAAGTATTGGCACATTAGACTTGCACAGAGTTGTAGAAATAGGCTGTTTGATGCACTGCTTAGTAACTGGTGAACTGAGTGGTGAGGAATCCTCCCTGAAAATGATACCTGTCTGAATGAGAGAAGCAGCTGAAAAGCTGAGTGCAGGTTCTCAACTATTCTTTTGTCTGAGGAGAAAGGCTGATTACTCTCAGGTCCTGGCCAAATTCATTGAACTATAAATTTCAGTGCTTTTTCAGAAATATGGGGTTGACAAGCTTGTTTTGTAGTACTTCTTTTACTTTGCTTCTTTCAGTAGTATTGTGTAACTCTGAGCATGTGGACTCGCTTGTTAGGATGTTAATTTGAGCAGCCTGTAGGAACCCATGCTGAAAGATGGGTTTAAATAGTTTGCAATTCCAAGCCAGCACAATTTAAATAGTTTGTAATTCCAAGTATTTTCCCTATAGCTACATGTTCCTTGCACTGTAGGCTGAGGTCTGGTATCTTCTAGGCCACATCTCTACAGGTTGTTGTGGTGTCTGTAGGATTGCACAGGGAGTCGAGCAGGTCCTTTCACAGCCCTTGTGCTGGAAGCATTGCAGTGTTCTTGTTGTGTTGTGTAGAGTATAAATTACCCAAGCAGTCAAAAAAGATAGCGATGGTTTCCCTGTAGTGCTCTTGTTGAGTTCACCTGCTGAGCATTGAGTCTTTTGCACACTTGGGCCTGTTCCAGCCCGCTGATAACCTGGGGATTAATCTCTCTCCCCTGTCACTGGGCATCCCCCTGAGCAGGTCTGTGAGGGAGAGGGAAAGCCGCACGAGGAAGAGCTCCAGCTCCTACGACGTCTCGTGCAGCCCCTCCCTGCAGAGCCGCACGCTGCCCCCCGAGGAGGTGAGGAGCCAGGCTTCTGACGACAGCTCTCTGGGCAAGATCTCCAACATCCTGATGATCCCGCGGCCTCACCTGCACCAGTGTGAAGTCAGCAGCTCCTTGGGCTATACCAGCACCAGAGGTCAGCGCGGGGCAGACGGGAATGTACCTTTGGTGGGGAGAGAAGGTGGAAGTTTGTGTTGCCCACTGCCAGGCCTGCACTGTGGAGATGGTGCTTGTATTGGCACTCGTGGCACAGCTTTTCCATAGCTCCAGCTGCAGCTGGGTGTGCATTCTGCCTTTGTCATCCTTGTCCAATTCCATTGCTTTTTTTTAATGGCCTAAATAGAAGTGTCCTGACACTGATTTGCTCTTTTCCCTTGCCTATTGCCTTCTTTAGTACTCGCCTATTCTCCTGTGCCTGCCTGCTAGTGTGGACATACACAAGGAACTTGCATTATCCAGGTCACCTATAATCTGTCAAATGAGAACTGGCCTTAGCAGTGAGCCCTGGGGGACCCTGCTTATAGCATCTCTCTGTGGGGATTTGTTGTCATTAAGACTCACTTTCTGGATCCTTCCTTTTGACAATGTACTGCTGAACTGTCTGGGTGTGTTAGCAGTGCTGGCACTCCCCTTTTCTTCCTTTCCAATTTAGTTTTGTTCCCAGGCAGTATGCAGTATCTTCCACAAACCCAGCTCATTTCTAGGTAAATTGTATTCCTCCTGCAACTGCTTCATCTTCTATAAAATTCTATCCCTGAAGGCTCTTCATGGTTTTTTCATGCCATGCTGTATGACACTGATACCACATTTATCCTGTCACAGGAATCGCAGTTACTGGTGTGGAACTGTTCTCACACAGTGTACTTGACATCACAGCTACCTTTCATGTTTTCCCCTGCTGTCAGTTAATACAACTCTTTTCTTTCTTTGGTATTTCTGTTACTCCTTTAGTTTGAAGGATAACCGTGTGACCCAGCTGAAGGGTTCAGCAGGATGAGGATGTGTGTGGATTAGGACTGGCAGGGAGGGAAGAGTCAAAGAAACTGAGGTTTTTCACATGTTATGTTTGACAGTATAGAATGGTGAACGAGACTCTTCCTTCTCTTTGGGATTTCCACTTGTTGAGCAGAGTATTTGCTACTTATCCATCTGGTATATTTTTCTCTCATGTTTCTAACTAACTACACTTCTATTCTACACTGAATAATGACAACTAACTGGTATCTTGTGGTGATCATGTCCCACATCTTCTGGGAGTAATGCCTGACTTCAGTGCTCAGATCTGAGTGTTACAGAAAAGGCATGTGTACAAGGCTCAGCTGTGGCTTCTGCCGTGTCTTTGGTACTCATCCTGAAGCTTCTGTTATGTCAGTCTTTTGATTTCTCAGGAATTCTCAAAGGTCTGAGTAATTCTTCATAATTGGCTTAGCAAGTGGTTTCTCTATGGATTCATTTAGTAGAGGTTTACAGTTCACAGCAGTGCTGTAATGGCAGATGGAGTAATGCTTTTTCTTGTCTGGGTTCTTGTTTACATTGTAACTTTCAGGCTGGATAGGAATTGCTTTCAGCTTCTCTGCCTGCTTATTTCTTAAGTCTCCTTATTTCCGCTTACCCTGGGCAGCCTTTATGTCCCGGAGCAGTTAATTCTCTTGTGCTTGGCTCCTGCGCGATCTCACGCTGACTTGGTTGTGTTTTCTAGATTTCCTTGAGAACATGCTGGAGTCGCAGCAGCGTGACTCCAGCGCTCCGGGGAGGTTCCACGTGGGCAGCGCCGAGTCCCTGCTGCACATCCGCCCGGGCGGGTACGCGCCGCAGCGCGCGCTCATCAACCCCTTCGCGCCGTCCCGCATGCCCATGAAGCTGACCTCGAACCGCAGGCGCTGGATGCACACCTTCCCCGTGGGTGAGCTGCCTCGCAGCACGGCTGCCTGCCGTCGCTTTGTCCTTGTCCAGATTAGTACAGCGGGAGAGCCGGGGAGAGCTCCGGTGCATTAAAGTGCCCTGCACGCTACGGGAGGCTGAAATGAGTGTACAGACCTGAGCAATCCTCTTTTGGGAAATACCCCTATTTGCAAATGAGCAGCATCAGGTACAGAACAATTCCCTGTTGAAGGGAATTGTAACTACAATTTGGGTTGAATTTCTGATGCCGAAATGTTCGCATAATTGTTTAATACCTTGTAAGTAGGCCCTCCAAAATGTTTTTAAAAATATTCTGATTCACTTGATTTGGAGGAGATGGTGGAGGTTCAAAGCTTTGAAGATTTTGTAAATGTGCTTTCTTAATGTTCGTTAGCTCTCACTGCCTGTGCTATTGGCAAAAGAAGGGTACAAGTGATGCCTTAGGATTTTAGCTTTTATGTTTTCATATATCTGTACTCCTGCAATTCTTTAGTGTATAACTCTGAGCTCCCTATAGAGTGTTAGCAACTGCTTTTCCTGTTTTGGTCAGACACAACAATTCCTCTCCAGGCCTGAGAATCAAGGACACCTCACTGTCTCAGGCCCCAAGAAATGTAAACAAAAGTGAGTTGGAGGGAGCAAACTGAGAGAATGGGACTGCACTGCCTGAAGCTGTAATTGGACAATTAACCTCTGATAGGCAAATGGACAAAACTTATATCTGTCCCAAAAATGTGTGACTGTTGTCACAGTCCACCCTGCAGTGCCCAAGGTGCACCCTGGGAAGGCCTTTCCATAAATCCCTGCCCTTTATCCTTTCACTCTGTCCAGCCTCTGTTCCAGGTCAGCCTCTACAAGGCATCACAAACAACTGAGGGATCAGTGCAGATGTGGTGATCAATGATCCAATTGTAACTGTGTAGGTCCCTCAGGAGAAGCTATCCAGATCCATCATCAAACCCGCCAGAATATGGCAGAAATGCAGGGCAGTGGGCAGCAGGATTTGACACATTCCTCAGCGGAGCTGCTGGAGCTGGCTTACCACGAGGCAACTGGCAGGTGAGCCATTTGCTCAGTCTTGAATGTTGGGTTTATAGACCATGAAATCAGATCTGTAAATAACCAGCTAAGTTTTATTTCTCTCCTGAGGAGACACGAGTAGCTGTTTCTTTGCTGTCCTGCAAAGGCAGTGCTTTGGTTCTTGCTGGAGGCAAAGAACAAACAGTATGGACAGATACAGAATGCAGTCACAGCCTTCTGTGAGCTGCCCTTGTGCCGTTCCATCTCTGCCGACATCAGCGGGGGAAGAGTTTGGTTCCAGCCCGGGCCGGGCAGAGGCTGAGGGCTTCTTGTGTTTGCTAAAAGCAGGGAATGGCACGAGTGAGGAAGGTTGCACCAAACAGGCTGGTTTGTTTGTCTGCAGACACGCCAGCTCTCGGCATCCAGGGGACAGCGGCTCCTTCCTGAGCTTCGGCGGGGCCGAGGAGTACGGGAACGGCAACGGGCTGGGGGCCGGCCCCGGCGCAGGTAACGGGAGGGGCCGGGCCGGGCCAGCGGGGCCTTGGCAGCGCTGGGGGCACCGCGGCACGACTCGGGGGCAGGACTCGGGGG
>VWPU01014867.1:0-23835 GCA_013398955.1 Callaeas wilsoni | reverse complement strand
CCCCGGCCCGCTCGCCCCCCGCCCGCGGCCGCGCTCCGGCCACACGCGAGCCGCCACAATGGGGCCGGCGGCCGGGAGCGCCGGGCGCACCGCGCTGCTGCTCTGCTGGCTCAGCGGCTGCTGCGCGGCCATCAGCTCCATGGACATCGACCGCCCCGGCGACGGGAGGTGCCAGCCCATAGAGATCCCCATGTGCAAGGATATCGGCTACAACATGACGAGGATGCCGAACCTGATGGGGCACGAAAACCAAAGGGAAGCTGCCATTCAGCTGCACGAGTTTGCCCCCTTGGTGGAGTACGGGTGCCACAGCCATCTGAAATTTTTCCTGTGCTCCCTCTATGCCCCGATGTGCACGGAGCAGGTTTCCACCCCGATCCCAGCCTGCAGGGTGATGTGCGAGCAGGCGAGGCTGAAGTGCTCCCCGATTATGGAGCAATTCAATTTTAAGTGGCCAGACTCCTTGGACTGCAGCAAACTGCCCAACAAGAACGACCCCAATTACCTGTGCATGGAAGCCCCCAACAACGGGTCGGATGAGCCCCCCAGGGGATCCAGCATGCTGCCACCCATGTTTCGTCCCCAGCGGCCCAGCAGCGGCCACGATCTGCAGCAGCACAAGGACAGCCTCAGCAGAACGTCCTGTGAAAATCCCGGCAAGTTCCACCATGTGGAAAAGAGCGCTTCCTGCGCGCCGCTCTGCACGCCAGGGGTTGATGTTTACTGGAGCAGGGATGACAAACAGTTTGCTGTCGTTTGGATTGCCATCTGGTCCATTCTGTGCTTCTTCTCCAGTGCTTTCACTGTCCTCACTTTTCTCATAGATCCTCAGCGTTTCAAGTACCCCGAGAGGCCCATTATCTTCCTCTCCATGTGCTACTGTGTCTACTCGGTGGGCTACATCATCCGCCTCTTCTCAGGTGCTGAAAGTATTGCCTGTGACAGGGACAGCGGCCAGCTCTATGTCATCCAGGAGGGGCTGGAGAGCACCGGCTGCACCATTGTGTTCCTGATTCTGTATTACTTTGGTATGGCAAGCTCCTTGTGGTGGGTGATCCTGACCTTAACTTGGTTTCTGGCGGCTGGGAAGAAGTGGGGCCACGAAGCCATCGAAGCCAACAGCAGCTACTTCCACTTGGCAGCGTGGGCCATCCCGGCGGTGAAGACCATCATGATCCTGGTTATGAGAAGGGTGGCTGGAGACGAGCTCACGGGGCTGTGCTATGTTGGCAGCATGGATGTGAACGCCTTGACGGGGTTTGTGCTCATTCCTTTGGCTTGTTACCTAATCATTGGCACTTCTTTTATTCTTTCTGGGTTTGTGGCCCTTTTTCACATCCGGAGGGTGATGAAAACAGGGGGAGAGAACACGGACAAGCTGGAGAAACTTATGGTCAGGATTGGTGTCTTCTCAGTCTTGTATACAGTGCCTGCAACTTGTGTGATAGCTTGCTATTTTTATGAGAGACTGAACATGGATTATTGGAAAATTGTGGCAACTCAACAGAAGTGCAAGATGAACAATCAGACTAAAAATTTAGACTGCATGATGAATAACTCTATCCCAGCAGTAGAAATTTTTATGGTCAAAATCTTTATGTTATTAGTTGTGGGCATTACTAGTGGCATGTGGATCTGGACTTCCAAGACTCTTCAATCCTGGCAAAATGTTTGTAGTCGGAGATTAAAGAAGAGAAGCAGGAGAAAACCCGCAAGTGTTATTACTAGTAGTGGAATCTACAAAAAACCTCAACATCCACAGAAAACTCACCTGGCAAAGTATGAATCAACATTACAACCGCCCACTTGTGTGTGACCAGGTTTTAGAAAAGACTGTCTCACCTTACAGTCTTACAAATGTCCACAGTAGCAGTCAGAAATTTAAAAATAAATGGTGCTTTTTTTGTCAGAACACTTTAATATCTCAAGGCACAAAAATGTATCATGCTGAATTTAGGACCTGGTGAAAAATTGAAGGTAAACGTACTCATGGAAAGGTTTTCAGTGAGAGAAATATTGTGAATTAAAACAGTCTGTTCTGTTACTAATTTGTAGTTAAGAATTACATCCATCCCTCAGATTTAAAAAAAAACAAACAACAAAACATAGAAACAAAACCAAACACGAAAACCAACACCTATTTAACTTTTTCATGTAGCTGGGCTGGATTCTCTCCAGCTTTCTGAGTAACACGGCATAGTCGAGTCTTATGGAGCAATGGTTTGATTTCAGAAGTGCCCACGTGAGCATTGTCCCTTGAGGGCCGCGGAGGTCCCGAGGAGGCCTGTCCTGAGCAGGGATGCTGTCTGGGAAAGCAACCTCCGTGCTAACTTTAAAACCCTTTACAATCCTCTCAGCCTACGGGGCTTGGAGTGCCTAAAAATAGGCTCAATCTATAATGCTCACCAATATTCTTTCACCAAAAGAGAAACTTCCTGCACCAGACACAAACTTTGTGAATAAGAATAATGTGCAATACATTTTTTTTTCTTACCATGACATGAAAAGAGAAACAAGTATTTTGCTGTACATAAAGACAACAAAAGAAATCTCTTAACAAAAGAACTAAGAGGTCTAGTCCTCAGAAACCCTTTAGTGTTACATTTTGTGGCTTTTTAATGGAAATCAAGCCAATGTTATACACGTTTGGACTGATTTGTGCAAAAAAAAAGGGGGGAGATCAATTCAAAGAGACCCAAAGGGCTTATTGACTCTTTCTATTGTTAAACAAATTCTCACTATGAATAGATCAAGAAGCACTAGATTCTGCAAAGGGAAGCTTTGTATAGAGTGATGCTCTTTACTGTGCTGGGGGTGCACAGTTTTGTGCTGTATATATTTGTAATATACAATTATTTTTCATGCTCCACTATTTTATTAAAAATAAAATATGTTCTTTAGTTTGATAATTTTGTGTGTTCTAAACTTTCTCTGATGTGCTTTGCGGTTAATAAACTTGTTTCCTGGATTATTTGAGAAAAGCACACTTTGAATATAATAGTTGTTGTTATACTTGCCTGCAAGTATAAATAGAGAGAACAGTAATTTACTCGAAAGAAAATGCAGATTGGAATGAAATAAATGGATTATGAAGTTGCATCTTTCTGTGAACCCCTGCAACTGAGCAAACTGAACGGGAAGAAGCTTTAGTGATGTAAAAAGCTGCAGTGATGTCGAGCAGTGCCGTGTTTACAAAGCACTGAGATTACAACAATGATCCGTGGTTAACACCCCTTTAAAATTTGCATGGGCTGAGTTCGGCATGTCGGAGATGGCTGGCTCACTTCTCTCAGCTGGAACACAGTTCAGTCTCTACCCTTCAGGGGATTTTTCCCTTTCCAGCACCACTGGAAGTGTCACCATTTGTGGAAAGACCTAGGGAAGTACAAATGCAGGATTTGAATACTGCTTCGGGGAAGTTACCTGATGAAGCTCGAATTGTAAATGCATTTTCAAGAAGTTTTTAGTGGAGTATGGTTTTGTGTGAACCTGAAGTTTCCCGTGCAGTTTTCCAGGTGATGACCAGGCCGGGCCATCAGCTGCTGGGGCAGGGCCAGAGCCTCACTTTGCCACCCGGGCTGCTCTAGAGCAGCCTTTGTCAGGGATCTCGCCACAGAAGGAACAGAGCTCTTAATGGGCTCGGCGAGAGCGAGGATCCTTGTGACAGTCGTGTTGTGGCTGGGAATTTTCCAACAAAAGGTTCTTTAGAAGTGGTCTGGTTTTTCAACTTATCTGTGCAGTGTGACAGATAAATTTTTGCCTTCTTGTACTCTTTTTAAGTGTTCCCAGCAGTGACTAGGAACTTGAGTGACAGAAATGATCTTGCAGGTATTATTAATAATCTTTATGTCTAAAGTGCACATATATAAAGCAGCTTTTGATATAAAATTTATCTTTTGAGGAAGAGAAAATATCTTTCTGGTCTTTTGTGCCAGTGTGCCACTGTCTGACACACAGGGCTTTGAGATGCCCTGGAAGTTAATCCTGTCAGAGGACACTGTGCTGCAGCCAAAGCAGGACATTGCCCTGAACAAATCCCCTTCCCAAACTGCTGAATTAATGCCTGTGCACCTGTATGTGCTCTGGCTAACTCGGGCATTGCATCCTGAGAAGTACAGAGTTGTAAAATCACCCGTGCATTGCAGATTGCTGCAGGAGCCCTTCAGGTGTGTGTGTCACCTTGCCAGGAACGCGTGTGCCTCACACGAACTTCGTCTCTGGCAGAAGGGTCGGTGCTGGCTTTGCCAGGGACAGGTTTGTTAGGGAATGGTCCCGGGCTTCGCTCTGACCTGCAGCAGTCACTGACATGAGCATCTCACTGCTTTTGTGGGCTGTAGAATATTATTTGCTTTCATTTCTTACAGCCTGCTGTCAGGATTCGGGAAGAGGAAAACAGTGAAGATGTTCAGCAGTGGCTGAATTCCAGCTGCCACTCTGAGTTTATTCAGTTCTCAGCTTAGGCCCTTCATTGTCACCAGAGCAGAACTGCACCTTTTTCTATGAAAATGCCAAATAATGCTTGGCTGGATGCATCGTGTTACAAATAGATTCTTGCTAAACTGTAAACCAAGTATTCAGGTCTTCTTTCATGTTTGCAGTGATTCAGGAATTGTTTGGGGGGGTTACTGGCAAGGAAATGTACCTCAAGTACCTGATGATGCTAATTCTTTACGTCAGGACTAGTACCCTGTAAGTGCAGCAGAGTGTAATGATTGGCTTCAAGGACATCTTAAGAATGAATTAACTCAGAAACTGTGCTTCTTACTGTCCCATAGCTCCTAGCCATCTTAACAGTTTAATACTGAAGTTGCTGCTTAAGAATTGGAAGCTTATTATTGTTAAGGGAAAGTGACGCACTTATTTTCAAACCAATTAATTTAATGTAGCATTATTAATAATTAACACAGCTTTGTATTCTTGTCTTAGAAGGCTGAATATTAGTTAAATGATAATAATACTAAAAGTCATTAAGGCAACATCTCAAAAATATTAAACTTCTTAATTTTTCATAGTAATTTTAAATTTTAGTGAAATCATGTTCGTATGTTCATTTGTTGAATTTTATAGGATTTTCCTTTACTGTCAAGGCCCAATAGGTATTTGCTTAACTCAGACTTTTAGGAAAAGTATCTGTATGTGATTATTTTAACAATCCAGTCACTCCATAGGAAACTTGTTGAGGAAGAAATGTCCAGTGGCATTTATCAGATAAAAATTCTAAAAGAAATGCATTCTGTTGGTGTGTACACAGACTGTAAATCAAGAACCAGATGTTTGCCACAGGCTTGTGAACAAGAAAAAGAAAGGCAGAAAGTTCCTTTTTCTGGCAAAGGTAGCTTGGTAGACCACTGTGATTTACTGAAGAGAGATTAATGAGGTGGGAGTATGAGATCAGCAGGGGAAAATGGGATTGAGGGCAAAACCCCGCAAAATTCTAGTTACAATAGTAAAAGTGTGGTTTCTCGGTGAAATGCTGATGCTTCTCATAAACAGAAATAGAATTAAGCTCAGCAGTTGCAGGGTTTAGCTCGAGAGCTGACACTTGGGACACTTGGAGCAGTGCAGAGCGAGCACCGCGGCCGAAGGCATGCGAGGAGCTCAGCACAGGGATGTTCGGACCCCTCACTGGGTGCCCAGACACCTCGTGTGCGTTAGCACACAGCTGTCACCCACACCTGGCTGCAGGAACCGTCACCCACACCTGGGTGCAGGAACCGTCACCCTCACCTGGCCGCGGGAGCCGTCACCCACACCTGGGTGCAGGAACCGTCACCCTCACCTGGCCGCGGGAGCCGTCACCCACACCTGGGTGCAGGAACCGTCACCCTCACCTGGCCGCGGGAGCCGTCACCCACACCTGGGTGCAGGAACCGTCACCCTCACCTGGCCGCGGGAGCCGTCACCCACACCTGGGTGCAGGAACCGTCACCCTCACCTGGCCGCGGGAGCCGTCACCCACACCTGGGTGCAGGAACCGTCACCCTCACCTGGCCGCGGGAGCCGTCACCCACACCTGGGTGCAGGAACCGTCACCCTCACCTGGCCGCGGGAGCCGTCACCCACACCTGGGTGCAGGAACCGTCACCCTCACCTGGCCGCGGGAGCCGTCACCCACACCTGGCCACAGGCACCGTCACCCACACCTGGCCGCGGGAGCTGTCACCTACACCTGGCCGCGGCACACACCCCGCTCAGCCAGCAGCCCTGGCGCCCAGGGAAGGCTTCTGCAACGATGGTGTGGGGTGCTCAGGTGGCCTGTTGATGACAGGTGGTCTCCAGCAACAGATGGCCCCAAAGGACGAGCTCCAGTGCATTTTAGTTTAAAACATTTACACATTTCTTAAAAAAATTCAAAATGTTATCCTCGTGTAATGTTCTTAAGTATTTCAGACAGAGTAGCCAAGTTATTAACAGTGACAGATGATAAATCAGGGCATCCTTTAAAAGGTGGGTGATGGTGATTATGTGGTCTTGGAGCTTGCTTTGATCAGAAGTGACAGCCCTGTAAGGTCTGTGCCACTCAATCCCCCCTGAAGGGAGATCAGCACCTGTTTGCACTTTGAGGCTCCTCTACCTCCCACTGCCTTCCAGCACTATTTCATCTTTTTTAACACACTTGATGTTGATTAGCTTTAAGCAAAGTCATTATTCATTTACAAAACTCTCCTTGATGGAGCTGACTCTAACCTGTATTTCGGTGGTGATGTTTGTGCTGTAACAGTTAGGGGTGTATCAACACCCCCTTTACAAAAGCTTTATTTTAGAGAGCCACAAGTTAGTATCAGCCTGAGTGTTAATACTAACCTGGTTTCAATTTTTTTGGTCCAAACAATAATACATGTTGCCCTTGGGTGTGTTGAGCTCGAGCCTGCTGTACCTTCACAGGTTTATCCAAAGAGACGCAGGATCAGCTCTGTGAAACAAACAGTCCTGCTTTGGTAGATCTCATTTTAGCTCAGTAAATACTGTTCCAAACAGCTTTAGGTCTTGCCTGTGAAGTGGAATGGATATTTCTGGAAAACAGGACAAACAAGGCTTTGACATTACCAAGGGTTGTATGACAAATGACAGAAATGAGTGGCCGTGATTATTTCACGTTGTAAGCGCAGGATTTGCTACGGCCTTGCCAGTGCAGACAGGAACGCTGAGCGCAGGCAGCGGGGTAATTCCAGTGAGGGGTAATTCCAGTGAGAGGTAATTCCAGGGAGGAGGTCACTCCAGTGAGGAGGTAATTCCAGTGAGAGGTAATTCCAGGGAGGAGGTCACTCCAGTGAGGGGGTCATTCCAGTGAGGGGGGCCCTCCAGTGAGGAGGTCATTCCAGTGAGGCGGTCATTCCAGTGAGGGGTAATTCCCGGGAGGGGGTCACTCCAGTGGGGGGGTCATGCCAGTGAGGAGGTAATTCCAGTGAGAGGTAATTCCAGGGAGGAGGTCACTCCAGTGAGGGGGTCATTCCAGTGAGGGGGGCCCTCCAGTGAGGAGGTCATTCCAGTGGGGGGGTCCTTCCAGTGAGGGGGTCACTCCAGGGAGGGGGTCATTCCAGTGCGGGGTAATTCCAGCGAGGAGGTCATTCCAGTGAGGAGTAATTCCAGTGAGGGGGTAATTCCAGTGAGGGGGTCACTCCAGTGAGGAGGTAATTCCAGTGAGAGGTAATTCCAGGGAGGAGGTCACTCCAGTGAGGGGGTCATTCCAGTGAGGGGGGCCCTCCAGTGAGGAGGTCATTCCAGTGCTCGGAGAACACACGTGGGCCTGCCCAGCTGCTTTGGGGGCCCAGCTCTGCTTTTCCTGTGGCAGCAGCGTTAAAGCTTTGGGGAGTTGTACATCAAAGGCAGGACGGAGAGATCCTTGTGTATGTTTGTACGGCATTGTTCCAAGAGGAATTCCTTCAATTCGTTGTCACTAGTTTTTTCCTTCCATTCTTCAAGATCTCCTCACAGATCTGCTCCACTGAAGTCAGCGGGTGTCCAACTAAATTCAGTGTATGCTTTCAATCAAACTTCCTATCTCAGGGAAAGCATGAGCTACAGGAAAAGTCATTATTTTGACTTTTTTTCCACATCAGAGCATCTTTTGAAAACCCTGATGTGACTTAAACTCATGATACAGGAAAAAATATCAGTGAATGAAACTATTTCAATTATATTTTCGAAATGTGCTGCTATGTTAGAATGGACAAAGCCCACTATGTTGCAAAATCACCTGTCATTTCAGAATGAAGTTCAAAAATACTGGATGTTGATAAGGTTGGAATGAAGATTTATTTTGGGTTTTTTTTAGTATATTTAGGCTTTCTGAGAACACGTATTTATCGCAAAATGCTCAGTATTAATAAATGTGCATTTGCTGCTGGCGAGGCAGCTCCCCAGAGACCCCTCAGCCCGTTCCCGTCCTTGCTCCTGCCTCTGCCTGTCCCGAGGGGCTCAGACCCGCAGCGTCCAGGGAGCGAACGCGGAGCAGCAGCACCCGGAGCGGAGCCCAGGCCGTGCGCCTCGCTTCCTCCTGTGCTCAGTGATCAGCGCCGCTGCTCCCCTGCCCCTCTCCTCCGCGCTGATCCGCCTTTCATCATCTGCATGTGCCCGGCTTCTCTCCCCTCCTCTCGAGTGAGCCCGGCCCTGCGCTCTCTAATCTGCCCACACACGGCTCTCTGTGCTACTGGCCGGGACCTGCCACTGCTTTGAGCTCTTTTTGTTCCACAGAAACGAAAAGATGTTTCAAAACTTGTGTTTTATCTTTCTTTTTGGGTAAAGACTGTGGTAAGAAACAGAGGTTCAAAGTTCTGGGCTACCAAAGGCGCTGATGAACACAGGAGACTGTCAAGAAGAGACTGCCAGTTCTGAGCAGGTGCCTTCAGCTTAAAAATACGCTTTTGTGGAACACAGGCATTGTTTGGTTCTCTCTTGTATATTTGTTATTTTATAGTTCCTTTATCTGAGACTAATGTCTGCGTGAAATAAAAAACAGGAAAGGGACAGAGAACATTTGATCAGTTGATAAACCAGGGGGGGAAAGCCCCCACCTTTCACTCCAAAGCTTTTAGCCTGAGGAGAGCTTTGTATGCCTCAAAGCCGGTGAGTTTTTCCCAGCTGTACCCAGCTGGTCTGACAGGAACATTCTTCCTGCCCTCAGCCGGGTTCCTCCTCTCCTGAGCTGCTCCCAGCCACAGCAGCGCTGCACCGACAACTGCATTACAAAGGAGACTGATTTTGACTCCTTGTGGTTCTATAAATAAATTTCAAAACTGGCCTATGATCACCACAATAATTTGATAGCATTAGAATCATGGTGTTGACATCTGGACCTTTGATATTCTCTCAGTTACACCATTTTTCTTCTTTTTAAGATTTTAGTGGTCAAAATATTTTTATTTCATATTGCCAGCATTTTGTCTTGTAAATGGATTTTTAAAGGACAGATTTCTACTGAGGTTTTACACTTTTAATTACTGTAGGTGTTGACATGTTTAATCATGTCATCTTTCTTTCTTTTTAAAATTACGTAAAAGAACCTTTTTGTCCTTTAGGATCCTGATTGTAACAATATGACAGTTTCCTTAGACTTCTCATCCTTCTGCAATAATCTTGATGCAGCCTTTTTGTTTCTTCAATAAGCCTTTCTCATTTGACATAAGACATGTTAGTAACATTTTCATTGACAGTTATTCACTGACAATTAGTAGAGAACAAAAACCAAGCTACATATCTACATACACCTTTTATGCTAAATTAATTGATTCAATTTGAAACCAGGCAAAAAAAGCTATTTAATCAAGTTTAGGCATGGTGATAACTATAAAGGAAGTTTAAAGGAGAGAACACTGCACCAAGTAAATTTGAATTGTGGGATTTAGAAGATCAAGTATCCCTCTAGATTGTTTTCATCCTGCAAATCTTTTTAGGTGTTTTTAGTAATTTCCCTGTTAGCAATTTTTGCAGCTGAATTGCAGGATAACACAGGCCCCATAAGCAGGATGCAGCAGCACCATTGTGTATCTCCATGGCAATTTCAGGCAAGAGGTGCAGCCAATTTCTGGAACAGCCCCTCTGCTGAGGTGGGATTTTCACTCACGGCTCAGCTCCCAGGTGAGCTCAGCTTTCTGCCTTCTTTGAGGTGGTGGAGGTGTTACTTTGCACAAGAGTGGCTGTTTCCAACAGGGTCGTGAAGAAGGGACAGGCAAAACCCTTCTCCTATAAGTTAAAGTGGGCTCCAGGCAGGGTTTTCTGGGGGCTCTCTAAAACGTAGCTTGCTCTTTCCCTGTCTCTTTTACATCTTTATGTGAAGACATTCAGAGCTGAGCTCTGCACGCCAGGTGCCGTGGAACCGCCCAGCAGATACATTTCCTTAGGTCTCGGCCTGTCACAACAGAAGAATCACCCAGCGAATTTCCCCAGGAAGGGTGAGCCCGTGCTTCTGCTGACTTTCAGCTTCGCTAGTCCGGAGCAGCACTTGAAATGCTTGAAAGCTTCACGGAAACACGTACCCAGGACTCCAAAAGTGCAGTGCCTGCTACCCACACCCCCGCCCACCACAATACAAACTACGCTGCTGCTCAGGGTTTGGGAGGTGTCTGACAAAACAGAGGCTGTGGTGTCGTAGGGGAGTCGTTTTCTGCTTTGTTTCAGTCTCGGTGCTGAGATAGGAACATCAAGAGTGCACCAAATTTTATGTTTCTTTTCACACTCTGTAATAGCTCTTCAAGGACCTCCTTTGCATATCTAACAAGGAGAACTGTGGGAAAGAGGCTTCTGAATCCTGAATGCTGTAGGCTTGTCTTTGAAAGCAAATTTCACAAGAAAGCAAACACCGACTGAGTGTGTCTATATGGAGCGGCGAAACTTTGCAATCTGTGAGCTCCTCCAGAAAAGAGAGGAGAAAATTGAGCATAGAGAGTGAATAGGCTAAAGAGAGTGAAAACAGAGCCAGAGGAGAGGAGGAAGGAGAAAACTGCCTCAAGGGACTCTTAAGTCCTAAAACTAGAGATGCACAAACTCAACTGCTTATTGTTGGCACATTAATCTCGTCTGGTGCCCAGGAGTTTGGTTTCCATTGCACCGCTCTGACCCTCTGCTCTCCTCACAGGTACAGAAAGACACTCGGGATTTTGATTCCATGCTTCCCTGGTTATCCTGGGTAACTGTATCAGCATTTAGAGTGGAATTTGATTACCTAGCTTTACGCACAGTATCTTACACAATTAGAAGAGTATTACAGAGTGACAACTTTTGATAAACTGAAGTTGACGATGTATGGTTTCTGAAACAAATTACAATGCAGTGGCAAGAGAAGGTTTGAAGAATAATCAAATTCAGAATTCCAGCCATTACTGGTTTTGTTAATTAACTTATCTGGGCCAACAGGTTCTTCTGCATATTTCTTTGAAAATTCCACCCTTAGAGCTAACAGAGTCTGGACTGTGAAGGGGTGTATTATACAGCTCTTTGATCAGTTTTGAAAATTCCTCAAAGCCCTTCATTTGCAGGATATGACAAAACCAAATTTAAGGCAGAAGAAGGCACGTCCTTTACTACCTTTCTTAACTTCCAAGTTTGTCTTCACACGGACTGACTGCTGATGGTTAGTGACCTCTGAGCAGTACTTCATGGAGCAGATTCTGCTTATATTGAGTACTCCAGGAAACCCCGACGACACCGGGGCATTGCCACACTTCAAGGGCGAAGCGAGGACCAGCCCGGACTGGGCTGAGTCCGGGTGTTCTTTCAGCCCTTGCTAGGCAGCAGCCGCCCTGTCCTGTGCAGGCACAGGCTGCAAAGAGGTGAACAATGGCCAGGTTGTCTTCCCTCGCCAAGGCTTCAGGCATGACACACCGCGCAGAGCACGGTCACAGCCAGAGTGAGCGCTCCGTGGGTCAGACACTCTCTAAAACATAGAAAACATACAAGAGATTCAATCGATCTCTAAATATTATGTGTTGTCTAAAAAAACGATATTATCAAACTTATTTTGAGAACTCTGTTCCGGCTGCTGTTTCCATCTCACAAGTTCTGTACTCGGATCTCCACCTGCTGAGACTCCCACGTGTCTCTGGAGCCCAGCAGGCAGACCAAGGATTGTCTTTGGAGCCGGGGAGCCCTAAGGCCCGAAGGGGCTGCAGGCGCCGCAGTGACCCCGCAGGGTGCGGCGCCGGGCACTGCGAGCTCGGGGCTCTCCGGCGGGCAGCGCAGCGTGCCCAGCGGCTGGCACCGCGGCCCGGCTCCTCCCGGCCCTGCCGGGGCCGCGGCCCTCGGCCGGGCAGGAATTCCTTTCCGGAGAAGCGGAACTGCGATTGCCCGCTTAGCACTCCCAAAAGCAGCGGGGGTTTATACATCGGCGGTGGCAGGGACGGGTTTGGGGGTGTCTGTGCCTTGGTACCGCTCGGAAGCGATCTCGGAGGCAGAAGCCGCCCCGGTTCGGCGGCCCCTGTCGATGTCCTCGGACTGCTGCTCCCACCTCCCCTCCTCACCGGGGACTCCTCGGCCGGGCGCTCGGAGCATCAAAGCGCTGCTGTTTGAAATGCAGCCCTGCGCAAACCACCCGTGTCTCCGGCAGGACTCAATGCAGGAGGCCGATGTCCTGGCTCCCTGTTTGATGTGTTTAACACAACAGACATATCTGCAGCTCGGCACTTAAAAACATCAACAAAAACAAACAAGTCGGGGTCGTTTACATAACAAAAAGCTCCTTGGCCTTGCAGGAGGTTCCTTTGAAATGTACGATTGTTTCTGCCACTGAGGGAGAGGATCTGCCCCGTCTGGAGCTCACCCTCTTGTTTCATACACACACCAAAAGGCAACATTTCAGTAAATGAGATCTCTTCCTTCCACAAGCTATGGCGTTTAAAAAACCAAACCAAAATCAAACCAAACTGCAGGGGCCCCGGTGTTATGTATTTTTCCTGAAGTAGTCTTTTTGAAGCACTAGTGCCAGCTTTGCAGCTGATTTTAACAAGTGCAGAATCTGCTTGTGACTGATGTAGAAGTGTACAATTCACACCACAGTTCCATAGCAGTCCCGGGTCACTGCAATGAGTGCTTCATGGCTTCTTTTTCATTTTATCTATTCAAAACCACACAGGACTCAAATAGTTGTAGTCTGTGAGTAGTGTCGTAAATGTAAATGACAAAGTATCCTTTTCTGTCATCACAATCTGGCAATACATAAAACTCTCACCATGTGACTATTGAGCACGTTGATATTTCAAGCTAGTAAATCATATTTCAAGGCAGGCTTAATCTTTTAGATTTGTACTTTAAATGTGCAAGCAGCACTTCAAGAAACTGTGTAGTCACATTTTTTCTTCCCTTTTTCTTTTTTTTTTTTAACAAGAAAGGTCTCTCCTTTTCATTTTGATTATTTGCAGAAGTAATTTCTGAAGACAACAAAGACAACCAGCAGAACAAATTCCCGTGTTAATTAGAGCTGCTCATGTTAGGAAAGGAATGGTTGGCTTCTATTTGTGTTCTGTGTTCCTGTGGGATGAGTGACACACTGTTAATGTGTTACTGGTGTATCTCAGACCTCCAACGAAAAATAAATGGAGTACAGTGAAAGTGACAGTAGAGTAATCCCTCAAAATAGATCGTGGCACTCTAGTGCAGAACAGACCAGGCTGGGCCCCCGAGCAGGGCCCAGAACCACGGATCACAAAGTAAGATAAATGTTCACGATTTCATGGGTTTGAGTCTGCTATCTCAGACCTTCCCATGGCTCCAGTCAGTGTAATATCTGAGCCCCTCAAACTACAGGGTTTGTTAATTCAAATACCGGCACCGGAGCTGCACCAGCCTGTTACAGATGGGGAACTGAAGGGCTCCAGGGTGGGGAGAGCAGCTCCCAGCTGGCGAGGCAGGACGAGGCCGAGTCCCAGGGAGGAGCAGGGGCACATCCCCCAGCAGCTGAGCTGCAAGCCACGGCTTTGGGGTGCAGGGGCACATCCCCCAGCAGCTGAGCTGCAAGCCACGGCTTTGGGGTGCACCAGCAGCACCAGCTCGGATCTGCAGGGAGCACGGGTTGCACAGGTGCTCTGGGAACAGCAGGAGAGGTCCCTGTCTCTCAGGAACCAGCTGGAGCTCACTGATGGTATCTGGCCAGTGTGCTCCCGTGCCAGAACACTCACGAAGCCACTGGACTTTCTGGCTCTCGTGGAGCCAGCTGCTGTCTTGCCAGGGCTCTCATATCTTCCTGGATTCCTGTGGGTAGAGGAACCAGCTTTTCTCTGTAAGGGCAAGACTGTATCTCACCTCCGTGCTGGCTCTTTCATCTTCATGAAGTTGATGAGAGCAAAACCTTGAATTACCAGTCTAAAAGGTAGGAGTAAAACTAAGGCAGAGCAACAGAAGGGATGTGGCTTTTGGAGGGGAGGTTGAGTGGAAGGTGCTTGGAAGAGATTGGAGCTTGCGATATTGAAGATATGTGAATGCCTGATGACTTATGGGATTCTCGTATTTTATAAAATAAAACATGTCATTGGGTGACTAGAATTTTATTTTCTTATTTTATAATCATTCATAAAATACTGTCTCTGCTCGGGTTTGGGAGCAATCAAAACTTCGTATCATGGGCAATAAAAATAATAGATATTGTCTGTGACAATAGGATTGCAACATCCATCCCCAGCTCAGCATTTCATGGAGCAATTATTGCACCTGAGCTTTAGGTGTTACAGTACAACTTCTCCCTGTTGATCATTTCTTCTGCTAATGTACAGGTACTCTACAGTCCAGAGATTCTGCATTACAGGCACACCTTTTTGCTGGAGGAGTTTCATTCATCTGCCAAAATCTAGCATTTTCCATAGATTATCTGAGAACTTTCCCTCAGGAATTTAAGTCTGTGCTCTGCCCGGCTCCTAAAAATCAAACAACTACAAAAGAGGTTTGGGGCAGCTGATACCATCAGCACAGTAATTCATTCCTGTAAAGAAAATAATAAATTATAAGACGACCTTACAACTTCTATTCTAGCTCTTGCTCCCCAAGTAGGAATCTTTAAAACGTGTTGGAAATGAGGTGACCACAGTTTATTTTATTGAAATGCTGTGGGTTATTTGAGAGATATTTTTTTAAAAATTAAGTTATTTTTGCTGGTGACCCTGGCACAGTCTGTGATTGGTCACCGTGCTTTGGGAGTGCCTGTCCCAGCCAGAAACAGGGCTGGTGCCGTTACTGGAAAAGCATCTTTTCCTGACAGTTAGGAGTTTTGTTAGTGAGAAAAAGGAAAGAGTGGCCCATGTTTCTATTTTTCCTTTAAGTGCTCCACCTATTAATTAGGCCACACGCCCTGGGTGAGCACAGTACGGACAAGAAAGACTGGGCTCAGCGATCTGAATAACTGCAAAAACCAGAGCGTCCGTCACGCTCCGGCTCCCACAGAGGAACGCTCAGGGCCACAGGAAGTGAGAACACCTGGAGAAAGCTCGGCTCAGCCTGGGGAATGAATGGGTAAAAGGGCCTTATCTCCAGGATTTACCAGTTATTGCTGCGGTTTGAATTGCACAAGGGTGGGAGGGGAGCGATGCCCCTTTCCACCCATCAGCCTCCGCCCATGGCAGCAGTGCTGGAGGAATGTTAGGCATGAGGGGTAATTAAAAGCATTGTAATAACTGTACAGAATGTGTCACCCTTGCCTGCAGCTTCACCATCATCTCAGCTCACACCCTTCCCCTTTCTTCTCGCTCCACCCAAGCTCTGGATTCCTCCATCCTCAGGGGTGGCTTCCGCGCTGCCCTTCGCTGCCGGCTAAAAAGGGCTCCCACCGTTCGTCCCCAGTAACTGCTCTGTACACAGGGGCTGAGTTCCATCAGCATCGGCTGCAGTCAGTGCTCCGATCTGATCTGCTAACTGACCGGGCAGGGAGGATGAAGGGCAGGCTGCAGGTGCACGGTACGAGGTGAGCAAACCCAAGAGGACCGGGCGTGCCGGCAGTGAGGAACGAGGGCCCAGCTGGGCTGGCTCCTGTGCCGGCTCCTGTGCCGAGTGGAGGTGGTCTCAGAAGCAGGGAGTGTGTTCCACCCTGGAGCTAAGGTGAAATGAAATGAGCTCAGTAAGAGTATGGAAGAGATCATGGCTTAGGACAGGAGCTCCAGGCAGGTTTTTCACCTGGTGTGTTAAGATTTACAACTCTCCCCAATGGGCTTGAAAAGCTGCTTGAACTCTGCTTCATTTAATGTTTATTTTTGACAAACATCATGGCGTAGGGGTTCTCACAAACTGCAAGCAACAGAAAGGATGTTTTCCATTTTGATGTACAGTTTGACTATTCTTTTGCCTTGGAGGTAATCAAAACTCACTGAAAAACACATTGTTTGGTTATTATTACTTTTTCATTTGGACTGACTATTTTAAACCCATGGGTATTAATTTTTTTGTTGTTTTGCTGGTTTGGGTGGGTTTTTTAACTCTTACAAAAGAAATTCCCCTCCTATCCAAACTAAAATCTCATCACACCTCTCTGACAACAGCTTGCCTAAAACCTCTGGTCCTTTCTTTTTCTGAAAACAGAAAGGAGTACAAATATTGTACACCCTGAGGAGGACGACCTGAACTCTATTTTTTACCTTTTTTTTTTTGTCTCTAGTTCATCACAACTAAGCCCAATGGAAAGCCCAGAATTTCTTTTTGCGTCTTTCCAAACCCCTTTTCTATCTTCTTCTGAAGCACTGGAGGTTGGCCACAGCCCGAGGGTGGATTTGGCAAGGGGCATTAAAGTCGTGCACATGCCTGGCTGGTGAGTCGTGCTCCCACACCCAGAGTTAGGCTGATTGCCTGATTTGGGGTCAGGAAAGCAGGAATTTTCTCTGGTCAAAATGGCAGAGTTTTTTAGATTTGTTTCCCCCCTCCTTTATGTTCAACACGCGCTTGCTGGAGCCATCTGACACACAGTGATTAGAGAGGCACGAATTACTTGTAGTAGTATCTTTTTGAATAGTAGCATATCCATCTTTTCCATCCCGTTCTAAGCAGTGTGTCCCTCAGGCCTGAACTGCCCTGTGTGGCAGTGGGAAGTGTCTGGGAATTTAGGGAGTAGCAATTTTGTGGGCCCTTCTTGGACTTGGTGACTCTGACACTCTTTTCTAGTGAAAAGCTCCTGTGAGATAACCGTTGGAACCAAATACTGGTAATTTCACTGCTGTGAAACCAAACAATTGATCTGTTTCTCTTTGGATTAAAAAGAGGCATTTTGCAGATATAATCTGTTGGCTCTACACTCAGATGATACAGAATTTAATAGAGCAGGGTGGAGATTCTGAGTCAGCACTAAGCTCTGCCCCAGAGTAGAGCTCTTCAGGATTCCTCCCTGACACCTGTAAACACAGCAGTCTCTGTTCCTGCCCATGACCAGTCCCAGGTGGAAATCTCTAATTCCCTTCCCTGCCTCCTGAGACACTGCAGAGCCAAAGGTGACTCTGCCACCACAAGGAAAGCTCCAGGCCCTCTGTCCTGGGAATTCCTGACTGGGCTGCAGGGGAGTCCGGGGCACCACCAGGAAAGCTGTCAGCACCACAAAAATGCAAGTTGAAGTAGAAGACTCCCTAATTACGTATGCAGGCAGGTAATTTAGTTGGTAATTGGGGCAATTACAAATTCAGATGTGAGCTTCTGGAGATGCTGGAAGAATGTTTATATTTCTTTTCTTTGAAAACGCTGCACTCAGTGTTCAACCCCGCAGACGCCTGAAGTGCTGCTGAGACCTTGGCACACGTCCTGTCTTCCAGGAGATTTTTTCTGCTTCTGCAGTTTTACAGATCATTTCCCACACATAATTATGTGCTTCTTTTTTGATTTTCTGGATCTCCAAGAACGAACATTGACCTCATTCTAGGGAATATAACTTATGTTCTTCTATTCCCTTTCTGTACAACATAGATTCCTTTTGATGGATTAGGAGAGCAATATCTCTTCTTTTCATCATTCTTAATAATGAATAATAAAAATTCTCAACATCGTCTATGTTCTAAGAAGCTGAGCACTTCACACAAGTATTTGTTAAACAAGATTTTTCTAGCAGGTAATTTTTTGTTGGTTTTATCCACATTAATATTTCATCTGCCAGGTGATTTCTCAATTAACGGGGCATTATGCAGTCCACATAAATAATACTGGGTTTCAAATGTATTGAGGGAAAAAAAAAAGAGAAAGGTAAAGAGGTAAAACTAAAGCATATTCAACTAATGAAAAGCTTCATTGATTTTGTAGGAGATTCCCCAATTTTCATCACCTGAACATTTCACTCCAAAATATCTGAATGAATTTTTCATGTGGTTTACTTTGAAAGTAGACACTTACAAAGTGCACAGAATCTTCTGCTTTTTTCCCCCCTGGCTCACCGATTTCCACAGTGAATGCACTAGTTGCACAGTTCAATAAATACCTTTTTGAGCTTTTTAAACTGCCAGTCCCCCGCATGCAGCTGGGACTGTGAGAGGTGAGCAGGATGATTGTCTCCACTTCGTGCATCATCACTGTAATTAAAGCCTCAATGCAAGATTGCACTTTCAGTCATTGCCCTGTATTACTCGATCTCATCAGCACTTGAAAGGTTCTTTTGCAATTAATGATTTTGCATAAGCTTAAATAATTGTCCTGTGATGGACAGAAAGATGGCAGCTCTGGTATTGCTAAGGCTGGGTGGCTAAAACAGAAATCATCACGTGGTTCCATCTCCATTTTTTCCTTTTTTAACCAGAATGTTAATTTTTCAGTTGTTTTTTCTTTTGTTTTTTCTTTTTAGCTTTTACAAAGGAAGGTGCCCTCCTATCCAGGTTGAAATCTCCACATTGGTTTTGATGATTGCCAAGAAACTTTCATCCTTACCAACCTTTGGGTGAACAACCCGAATTCTGGTTTTGCCTTGTTTTTCCTCCATGGATCATCACACCTGAGTTGTGTGGAAAGGCTTAACCTTCTGCTTACAAAGCACAGCTAGAATCCTTCTTTTCTGCCCTGTATCATGGGCGAAATGCAGATTCCTCATGTTGTGTCTTGGTAGGCAGCACCTCTTTCTGCCCACACCAGCGAATTCCATCTTATCTCAGTTTTCTCATCAACACCTTGTGCAGGGATCATCTCCCGGCTTCTGGGCTGGATTGTGTTGTGGCGCCGTGTGCTTGTGCCCTCCCTTTGCAAGCTGCCCCTTCTCCGCCGCTTCAAACACTCCCAAGGCTCTTTGTGGGTTTTGTTGCCCAACGCCGTTCCCGCACCAGCTGGGTGTCATGCCCGCAACTGCTCCTTTTGATGTCACCTTTATCACCTAATTATTATTTTTCAGTTAAGCCCCTTTGGCCTTGTTTGTATTACCTCTGTGAGCAGGTGGAGCATCTCTGAAACGTCTCCTAAGTAATTGCACTGTAATCCCTGTAATACCCTTGAAAACCTCTCCTCTGCCGTGGTGTCTATCCAAAACCAGCATTAGTTCAACACCTGGTGGAAGGTGATTGCTTCTTGTTGTGATGGCCAGGATCGGTGGCCAGGTTTTGTGTGGTTTTCCTGCCCATCATCTTCCATAAAGTCTCTGGGGAAAGAACCCTCAGGGTTTCTGTATATGCTGGGTCACTGCAAAGTGGATTCTGATCCATCACCAAGGCTCGCGAGCAGCGAAAATAATCCATCATTATAATTGTTTAGGGTGATTGTGTGACAAGTGCATTGTGTTTTTTAAGCTGGGCAATCAAATGTTCAGGTTCAGGATATCAGCTGGCTGCCCTTTGGTTGAGAAAGAATTATTGTATCACTTGTACCCAGCCTTACAAAACCAGTCAGGTGCATCCTTTTCTTTTTGGCTCCCTCTAAAGCCTTCGTTGTGTTTCTGAGTCATAATCACACTCCATCACATTAAATGCTTTTTCAGAAGTGACAGCCTCTAATAGCTCTTCCCCTCTTGTCCCAACCTGGGCCCCATTCGAGTCTGTGTCAGTTTTAAAAACACTTTGAAAATCCCACCCTTTGCCACTGGACTTTAATCCTGTTCATGTATATGGTAAAAAACTCTTAGATATGATTCAAATATGAACTATGAAAATCCATAAAAATGCTCACAGCTGTATGAGTCTTAAGGTTTTGTTCCCTCTTGATTAAATATTTGGGGGTTTTGCTTAACATTCATTAATGTCAAAAAAGCCTTTGATCTTTCCTCCGCGAGGGTGTGGAATCTGCCTTTTGTTAGCCAGCACTGAGGCTAAACAGGTACTGAATTACTTTTGATTGCACAGCCAAACCTCTTTAGCAGAAGAAAGATATTTTGTTTGCTTACCTAGATCTGTACTGACAGTCAGGTGCATTATCGAGGTACGAACGTTTGGCAGAGTGGTCAAGGCAGCCTCTAAGGAGCAGGCTGAGCACCCCGAATAAAGAGCTCCATAGGTAAGGGGGAGACACTGATCTACTATGAGCAGAAAACGGTTCAAGAAGACAATTCATAGGAAACTTTTCCTGCCTTTGTGGAGCCACAGATGTGAACTGGAAGGTTCTGAGTCAAGCTCTGTTGAAACAAGCTCTTTCTCAAGTGCTATAGGTAAGAAATGCTTCTTTTACTGCCTGCCTTAGCACATGCGACTTCATTTCATTTTTTCCCCTATAGTTAAAATGAGGTTATTAATGCAAAGATATTTCACTGGTTCAACCTCTGAGTTAAAGTCAGAAAGAGTCCACAAATCCTGGAGTTACCATAGCAGAACTGTGAACTCTTCAGCCTTGCTTTTGAGACAGCTCTGCTCCTGCAGTTCTGCTGGAGACAGGGTAGTTCCAGCTGTCTACAGGCAAAATCTGTTTGTTTGTGGCGAGAGTTGTGTCCGTAGCCCCGAGTGTGTGCAGCGAGGCAGAGCAGCCTCGGCTGGGCGGCACACCTGGAGATGCCGCAGGCAGGACGGCCCCGGGCTGCGGGACCCGCTGCGGGCAGGGGCGGCTGAGCCCTGCTCCTCCTCCTGCCAGGGACAGGAGCGGCACCTCCGGGCGGTGCCTGCGGGAGGGCCCCGGCGTTTCTGGAGTGTTTTTAGAGAAATGAAATTCGGATGGAGTCAGGCAGTAAATGGCAGAGGCTCCAAGTGGCTGTTTGGATCGGTGTTTAACAGGCTTCTGATCCTTATTGGCAAACATCACTTTAAATTGCTGTGATTAATCTGTTTCCTAAATCATTCTAATAGCAGCCAGCCAGGTACAGATGATGCACCTCATGGGTGTGATGTCCCTGCCAAAGAGCCCTCGCTGCCATGCACAAACACGTATTTCACACACAGAGCTGGGAGGAGAGAGTAAGCGAATGGACCATTCCGAGAGCAGAGGTTTCAAAAGTTTTCTCCTTGTAACGCTGCAAAGGACTTGGAAAGTAATTAATGACTGACCCCCTCTGGTACAGGCAGTCTGAGTCCCCAGGGGGATTAATCGGAGGTTTTCTGATCACGCTCTGAAACCGGGACAGAATGATTCTCTCCTTGAAAACACTCTGCAAGTGCTGAGCACCCGTCCTGTCCACCCCACTCCAGCCACGAATCAGATGCTGTTCAGATAGATGAGCTGTAAGGAGGAAATGTTCCTTGTCTGAAATCACTAGCACAGAGGAGTGCTACCAGTGCGGACAAATGCCTCTTTCCAGCCCCTCCTGCTCCGCTTCTCAGCGTTTCCGCACAGGTCCCCTGCAGCACTGACCAGTTCCGGGGCCACGAACGGGGAGTGTTTGTGTGTGTTTGTTCTGGTGGCTCCCCGTGCCGCAGAACAGGTGCCCTGGCCTGGGAGGGATGAGTAGCCGGACAATGGAGCTGAGATATCCGCTCTGGCACAGCCTCGGGCCCACACCGCGCTCGGACAGAGAAAAGGATCCTTAGCTTACAGGCAACAAAGCTCAGTAGCACATCCAGCAAGCCCCATTCAAACCCCTAGAAGAGGATGCTATCTAAATTCCTGAGACTCTCCAGCTCGGCTGTTGAATGCTGTGGATGCAAACAGCCCTTTGATGATACAGTCACTGCACTGAGGGGAAGGGAACTGCAGCTCTTGAGTTATTTGCAAGTTCTTCAAACAAAGCTTTTTTTTTTCTCTTTTTTTTTTGCCTCCACATACTGTTACCCTGTGGTTCTATGTCCTGCTAGAGCAGATTGCAGAAATCCCCATTCCCTTGTTCTTGGCCCTTTTATTATTTTCTTCTGAATCACTGCTTTATTTTGGTTGTGTCTCAAAGCAGAACTGTGACATTTTCTGGTTTAAAAATAGCAACTGAGGAAAAAAAAGTAGAAGCAAGGTTTGTTTTTCATTGGTTTTGCTTTCAAAATTGCTGCAAGGTCTGGTACAGAGCACAGCCATGCAAACACTGAATCAGCAGAAGGGCACAGATGGCGATCTGTGACGAACATGCAGAAATTAGTGGCTGCTGCAAGGGAAACCAGGAACCTCTTTTGCTGGACTTGTGGCCAGTGGAACAGAAATACAGATTCCTGCACGGCCTTGTGCTGCCATGTTTGGGAATTGTCCTCTCTAGGCTGCTTTGGAACACCAGAAATGTCGCTAAGGATTTTAATAATTGTTTCAGTGGATCATTACTGTTGTTGCCTTCCGCTACGGTGAGCAGCTGTGAACAATACACCAATAATTCAGCAGCAAGAATACTAAGGGTACAGAAAGGCTGAGGAAAGGGGTTATAGAAGGGAAAGCAAGGAAGTAGATGTCTGAAAAAATAAAGGGGAGTAGGGTGATTGTGGATCAGAAACAAAGGGGGTAAACAAATCGTTTCCCTTCACATTCTAGATACATTTACCTTCCCCGTTCTCTATACAGAGATATGGATATAAATATGTTTAGTCTCCTGCTCCCATTCACGTTGTAGCAGCACCTCTGAGTTTCAGTTCCGTCTCAAGACATCTGTGTGCTAACACAGACCAAAAAGACTCTCCCTGCCCTAAATAATTTTTTCTGACTAGTACAATGTGGTATTAGCAGGGCTTTGCAGCCACAAGAATCAGCTGTAAAAGGATGTTAAATCTAGGCCACTGCAAAAGAATCCAGTGAAATAAGGGGAGGGACGGAAAAGGAAGGAAAGTGAAACAGTGAAGATTATCGCTGGGAAAATATGTCCCACTTTTGAGGGTTTTCTTCTTTGTACTCCATTCAGAAAAGGGCACAGGTGAAGATGAACCACAGCACAAAAAACGGCACCAGGACAACATGAAAAAGCTCAGTCGAAAGGTTTGTGAGACCATCCCTGTGGCAATGCTCTGACACGTCAGCGCTGCAGACAGAAGTGTTCATTGAGATTAGGGGATGATTAAAGGCAGAATTTGTCCTACCTGACAGAGGGACTAAAGCGACTGTACCAAAACCTGCCGTCCTGCTCGCCAGTGGGAGCACACAAGCCGATTTGGCAGCCCAGTCTCTGCTGCTGGAATGTTACCAGCGGTGTGAGGACGCGCACAGACGCTGCGGCTGACCCGTTCGGCTGGGGCTGTGAGGGGTCTCATCAGACAATGACCTGGTCCAGCCTCTCTGGAATCAGCCACGGGACTGGAGCACTGAAGGTTTCACGGAGAACCCGGGTGCAAACGTTTGGGTGCTGCCACATTTTGTTAGAGCGGCTCGGGCAGAGCTCAGCTCGGCACAGCTCGGGCAGAGCGAGGGCTTGGCGGGTGGAGACAGCGTGCTCCAGGCTACAGCAGTGCAAGGACACCATCGAGTGCTCTGGTGTCACACAGCATCACATGGCGTCACGTGTCCCCACGTGTCCCCACGTGCCGCGTGTCACCTATGAACCGTAGCGTGGCGATGCTCTGAGTTGTCCAGGGGCTTGGAAGGAGCACGAGGAGCTGGCTGCAGCCCTCACTGCCGCTGCTGTGGCTGCCAGGCCCGGCCCCGTGCCCAGCCCCG
>VWPU01014866.1:0-19234 GCA_013398955.1 Callaeas wilsoni | reverse complement strand
GTGAGGAAACAGGTGGGCTGCAGGGCTTGAATACAGGGCTCAGGGCTGCGTTTACGGGCTGGGGATGAGGGGCTGCAAGGCCTGGCTCTGCGTCTCATGGGCTGGGGGACGCCGGCCAAGGGTGGGGATCATGGGGCTGGGGGTGCAGGGCTGGACTCGTGGTCTGGGGCAGGGAGTGGGGGGTTGCAGGGCCACGGGTGGGGGGCACAGGGTCGAGCTCTGCAGCCCAGGGGCTGCGTGGGGGTCCAGGGCTGCCATGTCCTCGTCTGCCCTGTGGGGCACAGGGATCGTGCCCACGCTGTGGTGTTCCCGCTCAGCACCACAGCTCTGCCCCATGGGGCTGCCCCCCATTCCTGGGGGGCAGAAACTTCCCATGGAGCACAGAAGGCACCACTGGGGGTCTCAACTCCCTCCTCCTCTGCAGGTGCTGCGGATCCTTGCTGGGAAGGTCGTGGTTGGCCATGCCATCCACAACGACTTCAAGGCACTTCGGTACTCCCACCCCAAAGCTCTCACCCGGGACACATCCCAGATCCCGCTGCTGAACCGCCGCGGCGGCTTCCCGGAGAACGTGGCCATCTCCCTGAAGCGTCTCACCAAAGCACTGCTGAACCAGGACATCCAGGTACCGTGGCTGGAGCCCCCCAGGACGTGGGGACCCCCGTACCATGCCAGGGTGACAGTGGGGAGGGAAGGGCCATCCCTGGAGGAAGACTGGGGGTTCATTTACCATCCAAGGCACCTTGAGTTCAGCCACTGCTGCCAGTCCTGGAGCAAGGCAGCCCTGTGCCTCAGTTTCCCGTTCCCTGGAAAGCAGCCTGGGGGGGGGGGGAACCCTCAGCTCCACCCCTGCAGCCTTGGTGGGGCTTTTTCCTGCCTTTTTCCCCTTAGTATCTATGCACCCCCCACAGTACTGCCTGCACCTCCTCAATTTTCTCTGTATCTCTAAATCTGCCTATAATCCCCTAAGTTCCCTGCATCCTCACAGAGCTTCCCATACCCCCAAATCTGCCTGGACCTCCTTACTTTCATGCATCCCCTCATTCTGCCTATACCCTCCCAAATCTGCCTTCGTCCCCAATTCTGCCTGCACCCCACCCACAGTTACTGGCACCCCCTCATCTCCCTGCATCTGCCCACCCAAGCTGCCTGCACCCCACCAGAGCTGCTTGCATCCCCTAATCTGCCTGCAGCCCCCTGGAGCTGTCCATATACCCTAATCTTCACACCTTCCCCCATCTGATCCACTTGCACCCCTAAATCTTCCCGCACACGCTCATCTCCATGCATCCCCCACTCGTGCTGCGTGCACTGCCCCACGGCTTCCTGCACCCCCTAATCTCTGTACATTACCGCCCCGCCAATTCTGGCTGCCCCCTCACCAAAATGGGAGCTGTGGCGACTTGTGTCTGTCCCTACAGGTAGGGAAAAGTGGCCACTCCTCGGTGGAGGACGCCCGAGCCACCATGGAGCTCTACAAGGTGGTGGAGGAGGAGTGGGAGCAGCACCTGCAGCAGAACCTGGAGCGGGATTGACACGCCGGGGGGCTCAGCGTGACACCTCCAGCCCGGTCATGCCTCCAGGGGGGCCCACAGTGATGGCCTCGGCCCGGTCCTGCCCCTGGGGGGACCCAGAGTGATGCCCCCGGGCCTGGTCCTGCCCCTCAAGGGTCCCGTGACTGCTGAGGGGCCCTCGTCCGTGGATGATGAGGAGCCAGGTGTGATGTCCCTCGTCCCTGAGCCTGAGGTGCCTTGTTGTGCCGCTGCTGTTTCACCCTGTTCTCTCCAGGATGTGGGGAGGGCCTGGGACCGTGCCTTCCCCAAGAGGGGTCTCTGGGATCCTGCACCCCCCAAACACTTTGGGGCTGCTGCTGGTCCTGATCTGGGAGTGGCATTGGGGCATTCTGAGCACAGCCCCCATCACTGGGGCTTTAGGAATGGAGCGGGCTCCTTCCTCTTCCCAAAACTACCTCTATCGGTGCTAGGAGCTGCTGATGTGCCCCGGGACACAGTGTAGGAACGGGTGGGACTCAGATCCCTTTGGAAAGTCCCCACTCTTCTGTGGGAGCTGCTTTCGTCGGTGGTTAAATTCCACCTTCCTCATTGTGCAAGGGGCGTAACAGACCCGGGCATGGGGAGCAGCATGGCCCCATCCGCCTGCTTGAGCCCCCCATGCTGCCCCGGGGACGACCCCGATACCCGCGGGCGAGTCCCCCCCGCACTGTCCCGGGGACACCCCCGGCACCGGTGGGCAGCCGTACCCTGAAGGCGCCCGAGCCCGACAGGAACTGCTTTGAACTGAAAGGTTTATGTGCAAATTCCTAATTAAAAAGAAATGATTAACGAGCGCTTCCCTTCGGTGGGGGTGGGAAGGAGCCCTCGGCCCCGCTGGGCGGGAGCGGGGGTCCCTTACCGGGCCGAGGGCTCCGGGCAGGCCCCCGGGGAGGCCCCCGGGGCACTGCCGTCACCCAGCGCCTGCCGACATCTGCGTCCCGTGGGCTCTTCCTCCACCTCCTCTTCACGCCAGGGACGAGCTGGCCCCTTCCCGGCTCTGGGCACCCCCCGCACCCCCTTTTCTGCTTGAACCACCGGCACGTCCCTGGTGTTGCTGTAACCGAAGGGCCGCGGCAGCTCCGGGAGCGGTGCCGGGGCCGAGCCCGCAGCCGCCTTTGGGGATCCCCCCGCCCGCGCCGGGCTGGACGCGGCCCCGAGCCCCCGACCTGCGTCACTTTTTCCAGCGTTTCCTCATGTTTACGTGGCTGCGCTTGGCTCGGGGCGGTAGAACCCGAGGGAGGGTTTTGGGGTGTTCAACCCCGCAGTGGGAGGGGCCCTTCCCCCTTTATTGGAGTTTAAACATGCAGATCTGGGTCTCCCCGCAGTGCTGGGGAGCGGACGCCAGAGCATCGCACGGGCCGGGAGCTTGCGGAGTTTTGCTCCTGCCTTGTACACCAGTCCCTACGGCCGGGGTGGGGGTGGGAAAGCTGTCAGAGCCCCAAAATCCAGAGGAAGGTGGGAGGGCGGAGGAGCAGGCGGGAGCCTTTGTGTCTGGGCTGGGTTTGGCGGTGATTAGGGGCTTTACAGCGGTTATAAATGGCCGGTCGTTAAAGGGGTTTATGGCCCTGGAAATGAGAAGCAGCCGGCCGGGCCCCAGCCCTCGGCGGGTGCGGGATGCGGGTCAGGGTCCCGGGGGCTTCGCTTGAATCTCACCCTGGGGTCCCTCCGGATGGGGTGGGGACCGGGCCGGGGCTGGAACAGGGGTATGCTCCCGTGGCTGAGGAAGGGTCCCGGGGCTGGGGCAAAGTCCAAGTGGTGGGACAGAGTCCCGGGACTGAGGCAGAGTCCCGAGACTGAGGAAAGGTCCCAGGGCCGGGGCAGGGCTGGGCTGGATCAGAGTCCGGAACCAGGGCAGGGTCCTGATGCTGGTAAGGGTCCTGGGCAGGGGCTGTGGCTGGATCGGGGTCCCAGGGCTGGATCGGAGTCCTGGGCCAGGGCAGGGTCCCGCTGTGGCGACACAGCAGAGGTCTTGGGGCACGTGGGCTCCGTCCCGCCCCACAGCCGGGAGTCCCATCGGCCACGGGGCCGGGGCTGGACTCGGTCGCGCCGTCCAGCTGTGTTTCATTTCCGCAGCGGCCGTGGCCGTGGCCAGAGGCGGGGGGTGGGGGCTGCATCCCGCCAGCTGGGAAGGATTTGTGGGGACATGGGGCGGAGACGACGGGTGACCTGCCCTTGCTCAGGCTTCACCCCCCAGCCCCCCACAGTGGAGCCCCCCATCCTCTCTCCCAACACACTGAGAGGCTGAGGAAATTGGAATGACCCCCAACAGATTTGGCTTCTGTATGGGGCGAGGGTACCCGACACTCCCTCCCGGGATAGATTCCAGGCACCGGGGAGGGGGAGAACATCCCCAAGCAGCCACATCCTCCTAGGAGGGGCTCTGGGACACCGACACCATCTGGGGGGCCCCACGGGGGTACCGGGGCAGCGATGGAGCCCTGCCTGGGCTGGGGGAGCCCCCCCCCACGGTTTGCACTCAGGATTTCTGCGGTTTGTGAGGATTTTTGCCGGGAAGGGGGGTGCGGGCAGTGGATGGTGCTGGATGTTTCCAGAGGCTGAGCCAGCTGCTGCTGCCCTGGCACTGGGACACGGCTCCCCACCCATCTCCCAGAGAGAGAATCTGTGCCCTTCCCAGGGGTGCCCAGCGGTCCGGGGAGGTTATTTGGGGCCAGTGGTTTGCCTGCCCACCCCAGGGCTTCACCGGCATGGGAGAGAGACGAGGGTGGGGTGCGAAGGCATTATCCACCCTTCCCGGCAGAATCCCTTCCAGATGTGGGGCTGCCGGTGCTGGCGTTCATAACCCCTCTGGGTCACGGTACCCAGCACGGGACAAGGGGGACGGGAGTGCCCCGAGGGGTTTGCAGGCAGAGCCCACCCCAGACCCCTCCACCCACTTATCCTGGAAGGGAGATGCCTTTTTTTTCCCCCCATTTTCCCCAGATTTGGAGCAAACCCACAGCACCACCCCTCCTGTGACTCCGGGATGGGGGGACGCAGCTCCTGCGTCCCTGGTAGGAGGGGTTGGGGTGACCCTTCACCAGCATCCCCTCCCCAGGCCCCTGCAGCTCTTCCTGTCCCTGTCCCTGTCCCTGTCCCTGTCCCTGTCCCCTCTGGCACGTCCTCGGCACTGCTGTAGGTGAGGTTATGTCAGTGCTTGGTGAGAAATCCTGTTCTTCAGGGGATTAGGGATGCGGCAAGCCGGGACTTGGCTCACCGGCCCGAGCCGGAGGTTCTGGGGGCATGGGGGGGGATGTGACCAGGAGAAGGGGGGCGGCGGGGGCTCTGCTGGGGCCTTTTCACCCCAAATTGGAGCAGAAACCTCTCTCCTTCCATTCCAGAGCTCCTGCTGAACCAGAAACGCCATTTCTTGCTTTTCTTGCCCAGAACTGGCCCAGCGGTGAAACCTGCCCTTCCTGCGGCAGTTCCCAGGGCTGAGAAACCTCGGGAAATCCCTCAGTGATTGTTACCTGGCTGGGACCAGGGTTTCACCTGCCCCTGACAGCTCACCCCAAGCTCGGCCGCAGCCCCCCCGTCCCTGCACGCACACAAGTGTGCACAGACACGTGTATGAGTTTGTGTGTGAGTTTGTGTGTGATCGTGTGACTGGGAAGGTCGCTGGCGTGCGCATGTACTCGTGCCCACACGTATGTACGAGTGAGCACAAGCACCTGCACACATGCCTGTGCCAACATCACACCTGTGCAAACACGCGTGTCCTGTGCACATGCATCAGCCGTGCCACTCGGGGGGGTGGGGGTAGATTTGGGGGTACATGCAGTTGTGGGGGGACGCACGGAAATCAGGGGGTGCAGGCAGCTTGGAGTGGTACAGACAGATTTGGGGGGTGCAGCAACTCCTGGGGGTGCAGCACATGTGGGGTACAGGCAGTTTCAGGGGGGATGCTGGAGATTAGGGGGATACAGCCAGGGAGATGCAGCCAGCCTGGGGGGTGCAGGGAGATTAGGAGGGTTCAGATCTCGGGGGGGATGGGGGGAGTTTGGGGGGGACAGGCAGACCAGGTGCTGCCTCCAGCCTGCACCCCCCACGGCAAATCGGGGCGGGGGGCTCCCTCTGGGCTCTCACTCCGCAGGTGAGCGCGGAGCCCCCGTGCCGGGGCCGGGGGGTGGGACCAGCCCGGCGATAAAACGGCGGCGCGGGCGGGACGGGACGGACGGACGGAGGGAGCCAGCGGCGGGGCCGGTGCCGGTGCCGGTGCGGAGGGAGCGGCGGATCCCTCGAACCGCTTATTCCCCCCTCGGTTCCCTCCCTGCGCCCCACACGCCGGCAGCCGCGATGCCCAACTTCTCCGGGAACTGGAAGATGAAGAGCTCGGAAAACTTCGAGGAGCTACTGAAGGCGCTGGGTGAGTGGAGTCCCGCTCTCCCTCCGGGTCCCTCCGGGACTCCCTCGGGCTGGGGGGGGCGCAGGGGAGGCGGAGTGGCTTCCCCCATCTCCCCTCCAAATCCTCTTCCAGCCCAGGAGTCACGGTGCCCGGAGCCGCCGTGTGCCGGGGGGACCCCTCTGCTCCCCCTTTTAACAAAGCCCTCGCGGTTGGTGCCCCACTGAGGAAACAGAGGCACGAGGGGGCCGGGCAGCGTGTCCCGTTCCCGAGGGGTCCCTCACGGCCCCTGCGGGTCCCCCTCCTTCCTGCCTCAGTTTCCCCGCCCTGGTGGTCCCTCAAGCATGAGCACCCCCAAGCATCGACTCTGCCACCACCCGGGTCCCCTTCAGTCCCTGTGCCCCCTGTCCCAAAGGCACCCGCGGGCTCACCCACCCCACGGACCCTGGGTACAGCCGGTGTCCCCAAAACCAGCCCAGGCAGGACCCCGCTGTGTTGGGGTCCCATCCTCACAGGCCTCATCTCGGGCCCCTTTGCCCCCCACCGCAGTGCTGTGTCCCCTGTGAGCAGGGCTGGGGAGGGCCAGGACCCATCGCAGGGGCTGGAACTGGGGGGGCACAGGCTGGGGGGTCCCCGGGGCTTTGCACAGGATCAAATCCAGCTCCCCCACTGCTCCCTCCGCCTGACCTGCTCCTCGCCAGCCGGGGAGCTGCCGGAGCAGAATATTTTCCAGGTTAGGGGATACGTAACGAATATTTCAGGATAATTATCACTTTCTTGGGTTTCACTCCCGATCCCCCGTCGCCCCTTCTCCCCGCCCTGGCCCCGCTGCTGGAACCAGCTCGGGGAAACCTCAGCAGGAAAATAAATCTGCCAGCCCCCCCCGGAGCCCTCTTCCTTTCCCACGGCGCAAGTGGGGGCTCCTGCCGGCTGGTGCCCCCGGCCCTCTCGGATGGTGGGGCTGGGGCGTTTATCAGCTTCAGCCCCCCAGACCGATTGCACCATGCCGCCCTACCCTAGTTTTTGCTCCCTTTGGGGGCTGTTTCTTCTCCCTGCCTCCCCCCCTAGCATCATGTGGGGGACATGGGGGGCTGTGTCTGCCCGCATGATGTTTCAGGCATCTCCCCGGTGTGAATCAGGCCTCGGGCAGAGGGAAGGGACCTGGGGGTGTTCGTGGGGACTTGGCGTGGCCATCGAGGGGACCCCTCAGGGACGTGTCCCTTCCCACTGCAGGGGAGATCGGCTCCTGGAGCCCCCCCGAGCACCCGCAGCCCCTCTGTGTCTCCCCTGTCCCTGTGCCGGGGAGACTTCCTTTGTGCAGGGACCCTCTCGGGGGGTGCAGGAGCGGTGGCCGGTATCCACCCGGAGGGTGACATGGGAACAATGTCCCCAAAGAGCAGCTCCCCCTGTGACAGCCGGGGGCTCCAGGACATAATGGATGAGCCGCCTCTGGAGCGGGGACAAAGCCTCAGCTGCCCCGCGGTTGGCGAGGGGGCTGCGGGGGGAGACGTGGGACCCCTCGGGGGGGTCACGCAGGTCACCAAACACAGAGCTTGGACTGGGGCCCTTGTCCCCGCTGTCACCCCGCTCTGGGTGAGCCCTTGCCCCCATCATCCCTGTCCCTTCCCCCGGGCGCATCCGGCGCCAACCCCGGCACCCTCCCTCCACAAGGTAACTAGAGCCAGATGTAGCCCAGATGTGGCCGGGGGGGCTTGTCCGTCCCCCCATGGGTTACCCTGAGCCACCTGCAGCGCTCGGTGTACCCTGGGATGTGTCACTGCCAAGTGTGGGGGCTGCGGCCGCGGCCCCTCCCCCGTGTTTCCCCAGGCTCGGGGGGAGGGCAGTGGGGTCCACATGGCCCCGAGGGTACTGAACCAGGCCGGTTCACCGGGGGACGCTGCGAGTGCGGAGGGGGAGCTCGGTGCCACCATCCCCTTCTCCAGGCGTGAACATGATGCTGCGGAAGATCGCAGTGGCAGCGGCAGCGAAGCCGGCAGTGGAGATCCGGCAGGACGGGGAGAGTTTCTACATCCGCACCTCGACCCCCGTGCGCACCACCGAGATCCGCTTCAGGGTGGGCGAGGAGTTCGAGGAGCAGACGGTGGACGGGAGGCCCTGCAAGGTGCACACATGGGCATGCACGGGCACCTGCACGTGTGTGTGTGTGTGCGCGTGTGCAAGTGTGTGCGAGTGTGTGTGTGTGTGACTGTGTGTGCGCGTGTGCGAGTGTGAGCGAGTGTGTGCGACTGTGTCTGTGGGCATGTGTGTGTGTGTCTGAGTGCGCGTGTGTGCGTGACTGTGTGTGACTGTGTGACTGTGTGTGCGCGTGTGCAAGTGTGTGCGAGTGTGTGTGAGTGTGTGTGACTGTGTCTGAGTGTGCATGTGTGCATGACTCTGTGTGTGTGTGACTGTGTGTGTGAGTGTGCGTGTGTGCGTGACTGTGTGTGACTGTGTGACTGTGTGTGCGCGTGTGCAAGTGTGTGCGAGGGTGTGCGACTGTGTCTGTGTGCATGTGTGTGTCTGTGTGTGCGTGTGTGCGTGCCTGTGTGTGTGACTGTATGTGTGACTATGTGNGTGTGTGTGTGTGTCTGAGTGTGCGTGACTGTGTGTGTGACTGTGTGTGACTGTGTCTGTGAGTGTGCATGTGTGTGACTGTGTATGTGTGACTGTGCGTGCGTCTGAGTGTGTGTGTGTGCAACTCTGTGTGTGTGACTGTGTGCGTGTGTGCGTGTGTGAGTGTGTGTGAGTGTGTGCGTGTGTGCGACTGTGTGACTGTGAGTGTGCGTGACTGTGTCTGTGACTGTGTCTGTGTGCATGTGTGTGACTGTGTATGTGTGACTGTGTTCGTATGTGTGCATCACTCTGTGTGTGTGTGACTGTGTGCAACTCTGTGTGTGTGACTGTGTGCAACTCTGTGTGTGTGCCTGTGTGCGCGTGTGACTGTGTGTGTGCGAGTGTGACTGTGTGCCTGTGACCGTGTGTGACTCTGTGTGTGCGTGTGACTGTGCAACTGTGTATGTGTGACTGTGTATGTGTGTCTCTGTGTGTGTGTGACTGAGTGTGCGTGTGACTGTGCGTGTGACTGTGTGTGCATGTGACTGTGCGTGTGACTGTGTGTCTGTGCGTGTGACCTGTGTATGACTGTCTCTGTGTGACTCTGTGTGTGTCTCTGTGTGCGTGTGACTCTGTGTGACTGTTTGTGTGTGTGTTTGTGACTCTGAGTGTGCATGTATGCACACTTTGCACCAGGGCAGGAGCTCTCCCTGCCTGTGTCACACACGCACCTGTGCACACTCATGCCTGCACACGTGTCGTGCCTGCACACACACTGCACGGGGGCAGCAGCACTCTTGTGCGCACAGGCGTGCACACACAGATGTGTGTGTGCACGTACACGTCTGTGAACACACGTGTGTTTGCACAAACGTGTTTGGCATGAGGGCAGGGGTTCTCACGTGTGTGTGTGTCTGCACACAGCCCACGTTCTCCCCGCAGCGTGTAGGCTGCTTCTCCTCTTCCTGCACCCCCAACCTCTCCTTGTGCCCCCCAAGCCTTTCCTGAGCCCCCATCCCCTCTCTGCATCCCCCATCCCTGCTCTGGGCCCCCCAATCCCTTCCCATGCCCCCAACCTTTCCCTGTGCCCCTAATCCCTCCCTTGCACCTCCCATACCTTCCCTGTTCACCACAAAACCTCAACCCCCTCCTTGTGCCACTCAACCCCTCCCTGTGCCCCTCACCCCCTCCCTACACGCCCCAGGTGACAGATGAGCCCGGACACCCGTCTGGTGCAGGGACAAACGGCCCCGTTCTGCTCTCGGGGGCGGTGACAGATGCTCTGGTGTGGGCAGGAGGTGTCCCGGGGGTTTCCACGTCCCCATCCAGCGCTGCCCTCTATGTCCCTGCAGAGCTTGGCCAGATGGGAGAGTGAGAACAAGATGGTGTGTGAGCAGCGGCTGCTCAAGGGCGACGGGCCCAAGACGGGCTGGTCCCGGGAGATGACCAACGATGGGGAGCTCATCCTGGTGAGGGGGAATTCGGGGGCCTGGGGGCAGTGCTGCCCGCAGTGTTCGCTGGGAAACTCCCATGGACTGGGGTGGGATGGGGAGGGGACCACGGCCGTGCGTGTGACCCTGCATCTCCTTGCAGACCATGACGGCCGACGACGTTGTCTGCACCAGGGTCTACATCCGAGAGTGACCCCCCCCACTCAGCTGACACCTCCCCCCCCGCGCCAGTGGCCCCATATTGTCTCCTCCCCCACCCCGTGTCCCCTCGGTCCCCTCCACTCATTCCCCTGCCACGGGGAGGGTGTTGCATCTCCCCACGGGGGTACATCAGCAAAACCCCTTTTTTTCGGGGGACACACACACACAGAGCTTTCCCTCCCTCTGCAGGGCGGGGTCTCTCCAGGGACAGGAGAATCTCCTGTTCTGGCCCCGCTCGGCTGTGGACGAAGCGCTTGGGGTCTGGCGAGGTGCCGGGGTGCGGCGGGGGGTAACGCGGCCCCTCCCTGGCCTTTGGGCTGGTTTGAGCTGGTTTGGGTTCGGGTTGCTGTTGGTTCCTGCAACCCCCAGCCCTGCCCCGCGACCCCTCCCCAGTATTTATTTGTGAATATTGTACCAGACGGGAACACCAACCCCCCCCCAGCCTGGGGCAGTGCCAGGTCCGAGCCCCCCCAGGGTCCAACTTCCCTCTGCCACCTCCCCTCTTTTTCAATAAATATCTTATGACCCCCTTGTCGTGTCCCTGTCTCTCCTCCTGGCCCCACTGGCACACAGATCCCACATCCCAGATTCTGCACTCTAGATCCTGCACCCCAGATCCCACACCCTACATCCTGCACCCCAGATCCTACAGTCTGAATCCCACACCCCGGATTCTGCACCCTGCATCCCGTATCCCACACTCCAGATCCCACACCCTGGATTCCACACCCCGGATCCTTCACCCTGGATCCTGCACCCCACATCCGCTCCCCAGCCGTTGCGCAAGGGGCCGAGGGCGAAGGCGGCGGCTGGGTTGGCACATCCCAGCGTGGGAAGCGGGTGGTGCTCTGAGGTGACCGTGGGGTGACTGTGGGGCAGGGAGGGTGGCGTGGGGCTCAGGCGTTGGGCTTTGCCTCAGCTCCAGCGTGGGGGAAGGGGGGAAGGGTGAAACACCATCCCAGCTGGGGTGGGGGAGCCAGGGGCACCTGTGGGTACTGCCGGCTGGGACGTGGCTCTGGGACTTTCCCAGGGATGCTCTTTGGGGGCTGCCCGATAACTGCCCCGCATGGGATGGCATTAATTACCGCAGGATGGGAGGGCTTAGCTCGCGTCCCCCGGGGCTAAGCTGGGGAGGTGCAGGAGGGTCTGAGTGCAGAGAGGGGCGGGGTGCAGGACTGCCCTGCCTCGAGGTTTGGGGTGCTGCCCCTGTACCCTGCCCAGCTCGGCTCTCCCGGAATGGGCCGGGACCCCTCGGCCAGGGCAGCCCCCGAGCCGCTGTGGGGCAGGTGGGGGGCAGTGCCCTAGCGAGCTGAGCCGTGCAGTGATGGGGGGGCCCTGAGCGGGGACATGGAGAAGGGAGCCAGGGCTCAGGGTTGGCTTCACCCCCACACCCGCGGTGTGATCCTGCACCCTCGGGAGTGCGTCCAGGAGCGGGAAGGGTGGAATTACACCTTCCCTGGGGAGGAGGAGGAGGAGAAGGGGGAGGAAGGCTCCGGTATCTCCAGGTGGACATTTGGCAGGCTCCCATCACCCCGTCGCCATTCCCAAAGCGCTGCCAGAGCCGTGTCCTGGCTCTCCCGACGTCCCCGAGAGTGGGCGCAGGACCCGGCCTCCTCCCCACTTCACCCAGCCGGCTGCTGCTGCCCCCGGAGACCCCGGGAAAGCCACGGCCGGGCGGGAGCAGCCAGTAATGGAATCCAGCCGTCCCCCCGGCTCCGACGGCTTCCCCTCGTTGGAGGAATATCCGCTTTCCCCCCGCAAGCCCTGGGGACGGCTCCGGTTTGCCTCCGGCTGGGGGGAGAAGGGGAGGCTTTGGGACCCCGAGAGCTGGGGCGGCACATCTGGATGGGGAGTGGTCTGTCGCTGCCTGCGCTCCCCCCACAGCGGCCCGGGGGTCCCATTCTGCTGCTCTGGGGTGCTGGGGGGCTCCAGGAGGGGCAGCGGCGGGAGGTGCCCTCTCCCCGGAGCACGGCCGCGGCTCGGGGCGTTGGATGGCGGCTGCTCTCGAAACAAAAGCAAATTCCTCTGTGCGGAGCTGGGTCGAGGGGCTGGGATGGAGTAACCCCAAAACTGCTCTGGAGGCTGTGCCCCCCTCCCATGGCTCTGCGTGGGTGGTGTCGAGGTCCTCGGCGCCTCTAAGCCGGCACTAATCCTCCCCGGTGACCCCGGTGGCCCCCGGGCGGCCCCGCTGCTCCCCTCCGGGCTGGGGAGGGGGCAGGGCTGGCCCCTCGCCTTTCATCTCCGGAGACAAAGCGGGGCCCGGCCCCCTCCCCGTTCTGTGCGCGGGGAATGAATGTCCGACCCTGGGGGGCCCTAGCCCCTCACCCCGGAATTTTTCCATGCATTTTCTGGAAGCAGACGCTAGGCTGGGTGTGGGGGAAGTGCGGGGGGGCAAGGCTGCATCTCATCCCCCCTGCCCCATGCCAGAGCCATCGGGAGGGAGCAGGGGGCTTCGATCTGCCTGAAGCAAGGGGGCGCCTGCCCTGCCGGGGGTGTCCCTGCGTGGGCAGGGGGACAGGACTCGTCTGGTAGGCTCGGGGGGACACCCCCCTCCGGTGGGCCACGATGCTGGGGGTGGGGGACAGAGGAGGGAGGCTGAGCTGGAGGAACAACACCCCCCTCCCCCATCCTCAGCCCCACGGCACCGCGAAGGGACCCAGCATGACTTCAGCCAAACTGTGCCCCCCAAGGGCTGGTGTCACCCCCACATCCTCCAAGCCGGCCACTGCCCAGGTCGGAGCCCACCCTGCAGGGTCCGGGGGGTCCAGGCTGGCTGCTAGACATCCTCCCCCCACACGTACTGACTTGACTGAAGAGCTGGGCACAAGGAGATGCCAGGCTCGAAGTGGGGGGGTCTCGGCCCCTCAGCTGCCCTGCTCTCCAGAGACGGGTCTCTGGATGGGTGACGAGCTTGGTGGCCATGAAGCCTCGGCTCAGGGGGGTTGCGTGGGCCCAGTGCCTGGCGGAGCCGGGGCACGGTGCAGCCACGGGGCCACGTGTCCAGGTGGGCTCTGGCACACGGCAGAGGGCTCCCTGCCCCTGAGGGGAGCAGCTCTTTGTACCCAGCATGGCAGGAGGGGACCCTGGTCTTAGGGGTGCCCCCATCTAACTGGGGTGACACGCTTGTCCCCGTGGGTATCCCCACAGCTCAAGGCAGCCAGGGACACTGACGCCTGGGTGGCTCAGCAAGGCGGCGTCACCCCGGGGAAGGGTGACTGTCACCACTGCGCGGGTTCACCCCCTCCCTGTGCCCGGCGGGCTAGGGGCTGTGCAGGAGCCCCCTACTCCCCTCGGCTGGCGGCAGGCCAGCATTGTTCTCACCGCTGCCTCCTCCTCCTCCTCCTCTCCTCCTCCAGCTGCATCTGGCGCCGGAGCTTTCCTGGGCTCCAGTGGAGGGGGAGCCTCTAGCCCCCGCCCCACAGAGCCCCCCGGCCTGGGCTCTGCTGGGCAGGGGGCTGGGGGGCTGTACCCCCATTCCATTGCGGAAGGGAGTCTCATCCAGCAGCTGTACGTGGAGACGGCACTGGGGGGGGGGGAGTTATGGGATGCAGCTTGGGCCCCAGTAGGGTATTTTTTTTGAGGGTCCCTCTTAACTGCTGAGTAGCCCTGCTCTGCCCCATGGCTGAAACCTCCCATGGAGTGACTGCAGGGCTGAAAAAGGGGGGCTGAGGCTATCTGGGGGAGTCTGCCTCCACTGCGGGGTCTCCAGGGATGCTGAGATGATGCAGAGGGTCTGGGAGGGTAACTGGGGGGCGAGTTCTGTAAGTGGAAGAGGGGGCTCTAAGGGTGACAAGGACAGGGCACGGGACTGGGGGTATGCAAAGAGTCAGGACTGTTTTGAGACAAAGAGTACGGGCAGAGGGATGAGGGGGTTTGTAGGGGTGGCAAAGGGGAGAAACAAAGTGGGTCAGACCCCTACCTAGGCTTGGGGTCCGTGTCCTCCCCTGCTAGAGCAGGAGGAGCTGGGAGCAGCCACGGGCAGGGGAAGGCAGGATCTGGCACCTCCCGGTTGTGCAAGGATGGGGAAACTGAGGCACACCCGAGATCAAAGCGGGGCAGAGTCACTGCCCCCAGGCTCCTGCTGCCCCACGCTCAACCCCACACCCTGCCCTACACACCATCCCACGCTCAACCCCACACACCGAGTTGGGATTCGCGTTTAATGCCAAGTACAAAGTCACCACCCCCCCACAAAAAAAAAAAAAAAAAACAAAAAACTTCTAAAATTCTTCCAAAAATAAATTAAAGGGAAGGGACGGGTCCCCCCCAACCCCTCCTGTCCTGTGCAAAGAGAAAAGAGCCACCCCCTCTACATCCCAGGCCTGAGCCAGGCTCCAGTAAGGAAAGAAATGGGCAAAGCAAGGGGCTGGGGGCCCAGGCAGCAGGCCCCCGCAGTGTGGGGCCAGGAGTGGGGCATCTCCAAAGGAGGCGGGCAGTTCCCCTCCCCCCCACACTGGCTCCGGCATAAGCTTGGCCCCACCAGAGCAGATGCAGAAACTGAGGCAGGGGCACCAGGCACCCTCTCCTCCTCTCCAGCCAGGGCTGAGCCTTCCCAGTGTGGGATGTGCCCACTGGCAGCTGGACCCGGCCCCACTCCTCCCAAGCACCCCGCCCATGGCAGCAGTGGCTCCACTGCCCCGGGGCTGGAGGCAGGGCAGGGCAGGGCAGGGCCGGGGGGGCCTCACCCGGTGGGGCTGGGGGGCTCTGCCAGCTCCCGGGGGGGCGAGGGAGGTGAAGTGCTGTCGGAAAGGCGACCTATGTACATCCCTGAACACGGCAGCTCCGCGAGCCCCCTCCCCGCCGCGCGGCCCCGGCCCTGCCCCGCCTGCGCCTGGGGGGCTCCGGCCCCCCCAGCTATGAGGTCTGGCACTGGACGTGCTGGCGCATTCCGTCCTCGAAGTCGTCCTCGTGATAGGCTTCTCCAGTGTAGGGCCGCCGGCCGGGCCCGCCGTGCGCGGTGTAATCACTGAGCTCCACCTCCTCCGTGTCCTCCGTGGCCATCACCTCCTCCTGTGGTGGGAAGAAGGCCTGGAGCTGGCGCAGGCGGTCAGCGGGGAGCCAGCCCGGCTCGGGGAACTTCACCTGTGACCAAAGAGCGCACGTGAGGTGTGGGGCGGCACCACAGGAAGCCCAGAGCTGGGAGATGTCAACTACTGCCCTGCTCTACCTCACCTCGAACTGCAGGATGAGCTTTCCTTTCTGAAAGGGGCTCCTGTAGACAGGCATCCCCTCGTTGGGGATACACTTCAGGTCCCCAGGCCGGATCACATCACCTGAGAGAGAGATGAGGGTCACTCTGCTGTGCTGGCAGCTCCTGGGCCCCCCGCTCTCTCACAGGTGCATCCCTGAGTCCCCCCCTCACCTGCTGAGGAGGACACAAGCAGGGTGCGGTTGTCCAGGGTGCGGATCACCTGCCGGCACCCGCACAGGGCGTCTGCCAGGCTGATCTCCCTCCTGACAATGAGGTCATCACCGCTGCGCCGGAAAACAGGATGTTCCTTCTGATCCAGGACAATGATGATGTCCCCAGGCTCCAGGCCGGGCACCTGGTCCCCTTCCTCGTGGAAGGTGATTTTCTGCCCATCCTTCATGCCTGTGAAGAGTGTGGGGAAAGCTCAGGGTGCGTGGGCCACTTCAGGGTGACCCCGCTCCACGTTCAGCCCCGTCTCACCTTTATCCAGGTGGACACTGAGGATCTTCTTCTCCCGCACAACCTTGCGGCCGTTGCAGGTGAGGCAGCAGTCCCGGGGCCGGATCCACTCGCCCTGGCCCTGGCACTGGGAACACACTGTCTGGATCTGCTGGATCATGCTGGGCCCCAGCTGGTGGATGCGAACCTCCATGCCTGAGCCGTGGCACTTGGGGCACCTTCTCTGGGCACCGTCTCGCACCCCGCAGCCTGTGCCGAGGGGGGCAAGGGGTCAGACAGTGGGGTAGGGGGTGCTGGAGTGGTCCCCTGGCCCCTGCAGTCCTTCACTCACCTCCACATTTGCGGCAGATGATGTTCTTCTGCAGGGACAGCTTCCGCGTGGAGCCGTTGTACAGGTCCTCCAGCGACACTGAGAGCTGGTGCACCACTGTCTTCCCTGGGCACAGGGGAGAGCTCGGCTCAGCGCCTGGCTCAGCACCAGCCACGTGCCACCCCCCGTGCCACGGCTGGACAGGCACTGGACACCACTCAGGGTCACCAGGTGCCCCCAGAACCAGTCCTGCTCCTTTCCCAGGGACGGCGGCAGGGACACAGACAGTTTCACTCCAGGCTGGGCATCTCCAAGCCCAGATCCCACCAGCTGCCCTGGGGCAGTGCTGGGTCCCCAGCATGGGCAGGGCATGGCTCCCACCCCAGGGCTCTCAGCCACCCTCCAGCTGCTCCAGCTGGAGTTTCTGGGACGCTTCCCTTGGCCTCCTAATTGCCCTGCTATTAACTCGTGCCATCTCAGCAATAAGCGCCGTGGCGAGTCACCCATCCCGAGTCACTCTGTCCCTCTGACCCAGGCCCAAGGCAGCCCACAGTCACTGGGCCGGCCCCGCACGCCCCGCGTCCTGCTGCCACCCCCAGGGCTGCACCGGTGACTCAGCTCCAGCCCCGGGGACGGCGGGGGAAAGCCAGGACAGGGACGGGGAAGGGCCCTTTGAAGAGCAGCAGGTGGAGAAAGTAATGAGGGTGATGAGGAGCTGCACCGGGCTGTGCCGCGGGGGCAGAGACAGCCTAGGGATCCCAGCTGGATCCCGGTGTCTCCAAAGCCAGTGCCATGCTGGGCGGCAGCTGTCTCTTACCCCAAGGTCCCAGCAGGTCTGTCCCCTCCCGAACCAGTGTCGCACTGCACTTGGGCGCCAGCCCCCTCCCACTCCAAGGTCCCAGCAGGTCTGCCACCCCCCGAGACAGTGCTGTGCTGGGCGCCAGCCCACTGACACACAGGGGTCCCAGCAGGTCTGTGACCCCCCGAGCCAATGTCACACTGCACTTGGGTGCCAGCCCTCTCCCACATCAGGGTTCCCAGCGGTCCCTTGTCCACCAAGCCAGTGCTGTGCTAGGCACCAGCCCCCTCCCACCCCGAGGTTCCAGCAGGTTTGTCACCTCCTGAGCCAGCACCGTGCTGGGCACCAGTCCTCTCCCACCCCAGTGTCCTGGCGAGTCCCTTATGTCCGTACCTCTCCTGTCTGCCCGGCCACGCATCCGCACTCCCCCTCCAAAGAAGAGGTCGAAGATGTCCATGGGGGAGCCAAAGCCGCTGCCTCCCCCGCGGCCACCCAGGCCACCTTCCTTCATGGCCCGCTCGCCACCACGGTCGTACAGCGCCCGTTTGTGGGCGTCCGACAGCACCTCGTAGGCCTGGGATATCTGCTTGAACTGGGGAGGGGGAGAGGCGGGTGAGGTGGGAGAGGGCCAGCCGGGAGGGGCTAGGGGGCTGCACATACCCGCTCGCCCTCGCTGGGGTTCTTGTCGGGGTGGTAGCGCAGCGCCAGGCGCCGGTATGCCCGCTTGATCTCGTCCAGGCTGGCGCCCGGCCGCACGCCCAGCAGGTCGTAGTAGCCCGTCTCCTTCACCATCTTCCTCACTGTGACGTGCTGGGACAGGACAGAGCTGTGAGCCTGGGACCCCTAAACAACCTGGGACCTCTGCGTGGCCTGGGACCCCCTGACCTGGCCCAGGACAGCTGCCCCAAAATCCTCGTTGATCCCTGTTCGCCCCCTGCAGAACCCTACCTCAGTTTCCCCCCCAGCAGCATCTCCGTGGGACAGGCGGTGGTGGTCGGGGGTGACATCAGCGTGACAGCCAGACCCCACACAGGGGTCCCGCAAGCATGTGCGTGTGCGGGGGGGGACTGCAAGGCCGGTCCCCACGGCAGGAGTTGGAACGCCCCAAAGTCCCGTCCCACCGCGGGACCCCCCAAAAAGCTTTGATTCCTGTTTTCCTTCATGCACAGCCCTGCCTAAAGTGTCCCCCCCTCAGCAGCATCCCGCGGGTCGCAGGGTGTCAGGAGATGTCTGAACGGGGTGACATCCTGCTCCCCGAGTGCGGGGACAGCCAGGCACCGCACGGGGGTCCGGGAAGAAGGGGTGGTGTCGGGGGGTGCCCCTGTCTCCCCCTGGGCCATGTGCCGCAGCCGATAAGCACCGCGTGGGGTGGGGACATATTTATCTTGCGACACGGGGGGACGCGGGGAAGCGCCCGTGACCCACGCAGGAGTAAATAACCGGTTCCGACACCGGACCAGCCTCCCCGGGGCTGGAGCTGGGCCCGTCCCCGGAGACCCCCAAGGCGGGTCCGTCTCGTCGAGTCCAACGCGGGATCTCCGGGGCTGGAGCTCAGTCTGTCCCCCGGGACCCTAAGGGCCGAGGCTGGGGTCGGGACCCTCGGGGTTTGGTCTGTCCCCCTAGACCGGGACTAGGTCCGTCCCGGCCGGTCCAACCCAGGACGTCCGGGTGGGGCGGCTCCACCCGCCGAGGGTCGCGGGGCGGGGGTGTCGAGGGGTACCGGACGGTGTCGGACGGTGCCGGGGCGGAGACGACACGGTGACATCCCGTTTCACAGCGGCGGAGGTACCGAGACCGCACACCGCGTGTAGAGGAGAGGACCCCGAGCCCGGTGCTCACGGCGGGGGAGTCGCCCCAGAGCCCCCTCGGAGCCCTCCAGGCCCGCAGGTCATCCCGACGAGCCACCTCAGGGGTGCCCGGGCCGGGACCGCCGCTGACACCGCCGGGGCGGGGCGGGCCGACTCCTGCCGGGGAGTCCCGGCGAGGTTTGGGAGGACCCGAGGGGGTCTGGGGGTCGCAGCGGGGTCCCAAGAGCCGCCCCCCCCAACTCACCGCCGCCGCCGCTCCGCCGCCGTCTCCGAACTCTCTGGAAGCCGCGGGCACGCCCCCGCCGCTGGCCCCGCCCCCTCTGCGCCGCACGCCGTGCCCATTGGTGGAAACGCCCTCCTCCGCCCGCCCATCACCCCGCCGCCCCGGCGCTGATTGGTGGCGGGAGTGGTCCTTGCCGGCTGGGGAGGAGGGGCGCCGTGCCACTTTGCGATTGGCTGAGATAGCGGCTGGGCCCGCCCCCAGGGTTGACTCCTTCTCGCTCATTGGCTGGGAGCGGGTGGCCAATCAAAGGGAAGAGTAGGAAATGAGAATGCCGCGGGCGTCCGGCA
>VWPU01014865.1:0-17369 GCA_013398955.1 Callaeas wilsoni | reverse complement strand
AGCGCGGAGCTCCCGCCGCCTCCTGCGGCCGGCCCGAGGGCGCAGCCCCGGCTCCGGGCGGCTCCGGGCGCCCAGCGCGGGGCGCAGACGGGCGACAGCGTGAGGCCGGCGTGGCCCGAGGTCTCCGTGTCCAGGGCACGGTCGTCCCTGTCCGGTGGCTGCTCCAGGCCCCGCTGCCACATCCTACCTGTAACGCGGGTCCAAAGCGGCACACAGCGACTGCCGCGCCTCACGGAATCAGTTCGGTTGGAAAAGAGCTCTCAGACCATCCAGTCCAAGCCCGGACCGAACACCACCACGCCAACTAGACCGTGGCATGAAGTGCCACGTTCAGTGTTCCTTAACACCTCTCAGGACGGTGACCCCACCACCTCCCTAGGCAGCCCATTCTTATGTTTAATCCCTTTCTAAGAAGAAATTCCACCTAATGTCCAACCTAAATCTTCCCTGGCCCAGCTGGAGACCACATCCTGTCGCCAGCTGCCTAAGAGAAGAGACCGACCTCCACCTCTCTTAACCTTCTTAAGCTGCCCCCACCCTTATTCCAAGCCTTCTCTTCCCGAGGCTACACAATCCCAGCTCCCTCAGCTGCTCCTCATAAGACTTGTGCTCCAGACCCTTCCCCAGCTTCTCGGCCCTTCCCAGCACCGGGGCACCACCACGCGCTGGGCTGTAACCGTGGTGGAATAGGCCGTGGGAAGAAGTGATGGAAATAGCCAGTCTGTGACACTGACACAGTAATCAGGCCTTGGATTTCATTTCCCATAAGAAGCTAGATGATTTGGAGCATTCTCTGGTCTGGCCTTCCACCTATTAAGCAGCTCATTAATTTGTGGCATAAATCATAATTTGCCTTTGAAGAGATATATGTCACTGGTAAAGCAACACTTGCACAAATACCAACATAAAAACATGCTATCTCCAGGAGAGGTCCACATCCAAAAAAATAGCAGTATTTTTTTATTTCTAGAATATAGGATAGTTTGTGTGGAAACCAGAAATACCTTTGGAATTATCAGAAAAGCCTGTCAAACTAGTCTTTCCAGGACACAAGAATTTACTAATGAAAATAATGGCATGATGGTAGGTTATCACTGTTTAGGCAGACTAGAGGAGCTGCAGGTTTTCTGTAAAAATTTTATATGAGACTTTTAAAGGTTTCCCAAGCTTGGATCCTAAATCCTATTAGTCATCTGCCTACCTCTTCAGCTGCCTAAGCACCTTTAAAAATCTGGCTCGTTTTTCCCCTTTATTGCTAATATAGCACAACTCATTCTTGCTGAAAGCGGAGGCACATGCTGTGAGGGGAAATAAGTTTCAGGAGGATATGTATTCCTCACTCCAAACCACTTTCTTGAGTTTATTCAGCAACACAGCAGAAACCAATACTGTACTTGCTGCTCTGCCTCTTAGTATCAACAGAATAAATTCTTGGTACAGCTGTGGCACTACACCTTCTCTACAGCCATCCCTCCTTCTTCGCCGACTGCTGGACAGGAAACACAGAGCAAACAGCTGAGGAAAAAGACGTTTTTCCTCCCTGCTGTTTTAATGTATTGTGTTAGAAATGTCAATGGGCCAACATGCATAAAAATCAAAATATGGCCAATGAATAAATCACTCCAGCGCTTTGCGTGATCTAATTTTCCTTGTGCCATGTACGAGAAGAATAAAACCCTTCAGCCGCAGCAAATAAGCTGATCCTACACTGATTAATAAAAGTTCTGTTTCTCTAAGTTAGAGTTTTCCATCCAGGCATACTTGCTGGTTCAGGTCATCACTCAGCATGCTTCAAACAATCAGGGCCTTTATTTATCTATTAGATTACATAATATATGCCAAGAAAAACAACTGCTATGTGAACTGTAAATTTAAACAAAGCAATACATTCTCCTCTTTCTGTATCTACTCCTTTTTATCTCTCTCAGCTACAAGCATGTGGTTCCCACCAGAATGAATACATACAGCTCAAGGCTCAAGTGGCCCACTGCTACAGTTAACTGTATTTGTCTTAATGGAGTAAATTCAGTTCAATACTACACTCATGTAAAATTGGAATAACTATATTGAAAACAATTTAGCACATCATTATCTATATTATCAGGATTAATTTTAGTAGAGTGTTAGCTGTCACTTTAGAGATACCTACGAAGAAAAAAAATCCCTGCCTGAATAGTTTACAAAATAGCCCACACAAATAATAGCAAGTTTGGGGTTTTTTTCCCAGCCTCTTACATTGCCAGTTGCATTAACCTGCCATTGATCCTCCTACTTACTAGGCAAGACCTCGTCTAGAGGGAAAAGTTGCAGGTGCAGCTCCCTAAACTGGGTGACTTAAATTGACTTTATCATCTCTTCAATCAGTCGAGCTGAATTTTCTAAATTACAAAAACAACTTAAGGAGGTGGGAAACTGTTTTAAGTGCATCAGGCTTATAGTCATTCTTTTGAAACCAGTTCAATGTTTTCTTGTACAGACATGGCCTAGATTGTTATCTGCCATGGATAAATAATAGATCCAAGTCCCATGGTGTGTAACAAAAAGGGAGTGCTACCGACCGCAGTGACAAAATGGGACTATTATACTGTACAGGAAGGGAAAAACAAAACTCCCTGGAACAGAGGAAAGGAGAAGAGAGATGACTGTCTTATTGTGATGCTTCCCTAAACTTTGAAAACTTACATCTCAAAAATCTTAATTCTGCTGCCAGTTTCTTACAGGATGATTGGTGAACTTCTCAAACTTTGTATTTTTAGAGTCTGCTTTATTCCCTAATTTCTTAAGTACCCATCACTTGCACATAATTTCAAAAGCAATGAAAACTCACAGCTGTTTAGCACTGAAGGACTATTTTGTACCATCTAATCTGAAATTGTAACGAAGTTAAACATAGTCTCAGATTTCAGGCTTATGAGTCAATGTGCTCATTAGTTTGTGCCCCATGTTGTTAGGAAGATAAAATCCATCACAGTGCTATAGAAATACCAGAGGGCTTCTCCAGCTTTTGAGCCAGCTGATCATCAGTGTCCCTTTATAGCACAGATTCTGGGTGAACGTGACGCAGCCTCTGGGTTTAGGCTGTTTTTCACCTTACCATATGTATTTGTACTTCTGAGCATCTCAAAACATTACCTTCTTGAGTCCTGGCCCCACACAACCTGCATTATCTGAAGATTTTATTTAGCTTTGATAGAGCTACCTATATGAGTAAAGCTTCAAAGGACTAAGTTTGTACTTAAAGAATATATTTTTCAGTGGTTCCTCAGAAGCTGAAAGTTTTGTGAGGATTCTTTGTAGAGGTTAAAATAGTTTACATGAAGCTGGCCACAGCTGACCTTTGAAATGTCTTTTTTACAGTGTATTTACATGAAAAAAATATAAAAATCACTTGTTTATTTAAATAATCAGTTTCACTGCAGTTAGATGCTGAAGGTGGCACTTCTGTATGGGCCATTCAATAAGATTTCCTAAGATTTTTAACAGAGCGTTGCCAAACTGCTTGATATGTGAGTTACATACAGACAAAACCAACATGGACTTTTAAAAAAATGGGGTTTTTGAGTCACACTAATATGCTCGGTACATCTTTTATACACACACGTACATATATGTGCTGACCTGTTCTTTGAATCAAGAGCATTATATGTTCAAAATAATACCTGGAAAGCAGCTCCAGACAACTGGGAAGCAATGTGTTGGAACCATGGTAGGTGCCCATCAGATCTGACACTTATTTATAAGTTCTTCAAATAATAACAGAGCTTTGTGATTTTAGGAGTCAGTTGCTTAAGATGTGTACTCAGTTACAATTAGGAAATCTCATTGCCCAACCGATTAAATAATTAGCTAATACAAACCAGTAAATATGGCACAGCACCAAGCACCAAATGAATTATGTCATTTCATATAAAGCCTTTGTACACAAGAATTTCCCTATCTTAAATGAACTGAACATTTATGAGAGGAAATAATTGCAATCTTGACTCTTTCATTAACTGAAAGTTATAAAAATATTTGAGTTAATCAAAATGATCTGTTTTCCAGCTTGCAGCACACTATGCATGTATGCCTGCATGTACACAAATAGAATTATCCTATATTTCAAAGTCAAGTAAATTGTCTACTTTTTAAAAACCCCACATATATATAACTTCTCCTGACAAAATAGTATGTTTGAACAGAGTTTTCTGAAGCAAATTATTTCAGACAAAAAATCTCAGCCACATAACAGAATTTTTCCAACTTGACCTTCAGCAAGTTTGGCTCACAGTTTACCCATAAAACTCATTTTCTTGATGCTAACAATGAAAATACTGTCTCAAAATATTTGTTAATAAGTATCCACAGCAATATGATGTGAATACAAACTGAATCGATCTAGCTGAATAAGATTGACTGTAGTACAGACATTTTTCTCTATATTGCCAAAGGAACATTTTATTCATATGTACCTTCCCTTACACCTGTTTTTAATCACAAACAGTTAAATAGGGTGTTTAATGTCCAAACTAATAACTTCAGATGTCTCCCAGGAAACAGCATCACTAGCACTCCCTGCTGTGAAACATTCAGGAAAAAAACCCTGACAGAAAGAAGATAAAGTACAATAAATCTGTGGTTTAGTTCTACAGAAAGAAATACAGTAATGATGATGTCATTTGCCATTCCTAAGCTAAACTGCTGCAAATTAGGTTTCTTCTTTCCTATCTCCAAACTGTTTCTCATACTGCCACTTATAAAGATATTTAACAGCCAATGATAAACAGGTTAAAGGGATCTGAAAAGCAAGTTATGCATACGTATTCAATACACTAGTACACCTTTTCTTGAACGGTATTAGTATGACAGTGTGATATACTGCTATAAAACTTGAAGATAAGAACATCTGAGTGACATTAAAGTGTTGGGGTTTTTTCCCAGAAGTGTATGCCCATGCTGGAGTGTTTGAAGCTCTGCAGGATAAATTTGTCCAGAAAAGCAGTCAATGAAAATTGGTTATCTCATACCACTATAGGCTCATGTAACGACTCTGGGTTTGCTTTGAGTTTCCTGCTGTTAACTAATGGCCTTGATTTACATTTTTCCATTCTTCTGGAGACTCATATGAGAAAGATAGGGGGGTTAATATTTCTACATTCATCCAGAGTTTTTGAGTTTTACCCTTTCCTGCAACACAAAAGCAGAGTGTCCAATATGATATATTTCCTACTTCTTGCATTTTGGCTCTTTCATTCCTCCAGTGTCCCCAAGAAAAACAGAATTATGTCTAAAACTATCTCTGGGATATATTTGGTGATTATTTTCCTATTATATGGCAGAAGTGTGGTATAAGCACAGTGAGGCGACATGGTCATTGTGAATTAATGCAGCACATAAGCTCACTCACTGTTTTATTGCAAAGGCATCCTGAAGTTCAGCATTTTCTGATGTCTTTGAAAAGCTTCATTTTGTAACATTGTTAGCATTCTTTTAAGGTAAGTTTATGTATATACTTCAAAATGCATTATTCTATAAGCTGAGTTTTCAAAAAACAGAACAACATAAAAGCTTTGATGACAGGAAAAAGAAACTCTTTCATAAAATTTGTACTCAGTAATCTCATCTCATTTCCAATAAAGTTAATGACAGTTTTGTTGACCATGGTATGATCCAAATACAATTAAAAATCCCTAATGTTACATTATATAACACACTATAGCTATTAGGCTAGAATGATGTTTAGTAAGTTACATTATCAACAACTAAGACTAGAAACAATTAATTATGCAATTTATTTCTGCATTCTCATAAGATATGTTGTGGTACAGTGGTGTTTTTTGGTGGGTTTTGGTGTTTCTTTGGTTGGGTTTTATAATACACAGAATTCTGTTTCCTTTAGATTATAGATTGGATGGAGGTAATTACCTCAACCAGGTAAAATATCACTAAGTTCCACAATGCACTGTATTACAAGAACTTCTAGCATTTTTAATGCACTTATTCTCATTCCATGCCAGGAAAATAGAAAAATCCTCTTATTATTATCCTACAAAAAAGGGAGCTGGGGCACAGAATGGATACTTTATTTGTATAAACACTTATGTTTATTATCTGTAGTCATCTAGGGAACTGAAGCTGCACCTCCCAAGGCCTAGGTCTGATACCCTGACTGTACACAATACTCTGTCTTGCTTTGTCTTGTTTGGTGTAGGTATTACATAACAAAAATTATTTCCAGTAAAAGGATGGGCAAAAAAAATAAATTCTTTACTCCAAGTAGACAATACTTGCAGCGAAAGAGTTATTCCAAGCTAAAAGGTGATTATGATTCTCTGTTTGTCCCATCTAGAGTATAGCACGCAGAAGAAAGACCCTGACATGGGGCATCCACAAGCTTTGTAGATTATTGCAAGATTTAGACACGTTGCCAAAACTAAATGTATAGCACAAACCAAAGATGAGAAATTGTATTTTTCAGTCCCTTATAATTCATGCACTCTAAATTTTATTTTTCATAAAGCCATCAAAGGGATGCCAGCATTTTCCTTCTGCCAAGTTTCAAAGTCCTGTTGCTAATCATGGAGGCACAGAATACTTAATAATAAGATCATAAGATTTTTTTTTTTAATTTGAAAGAATTCAGTAAGCTTGGTATGGAAGCTTTTGCTACCACTTTTCCTATAATTATATATTGCACAAATACACAGAGATTATTTTTTTCTAAGCCTAAGAGGACTGACTCACAACAGAACTGAAGTGCTATACTTCCCTACAATCCATTATGTATAGGAGAATTTCAGGTTGGCTGGCTGCACAATCGTGGGAAAGTAAATTGCAATACTGAAGCAACTGTACATCTCTGGGCATTGCTGCTTGCTCATAAGAATGCAGCCATCAGAACTCAGGGGAAAAAAGGTACTAAAGCTAGGATAAAGTCTAATTTGAGGCCACACAACATTGCAGTTCTATTCTAAATAACAGATTTGAGGTTCACTGAGGTATTTTCTTGTTACAGATCTCTGTCACAATGTCTGGGGCAGCTAATGTCTGTCACACTGTGCTGGTTTCAAAGACAAAACAAAATTATTGCAGGAAGTGCTTGAATACAAAGGTCAAAAACACAGGAAGTGGGTGCAGAGGCCAGAGCAGCTTTCGTTGAGCTGTTCTCTCTTGTTCCAGCTGTCCTGGCAGTTCACTGTAGAACTAAATTACCAGACTAGCCTGAGTTGTTTTGGGGGTTTCGTTTTTTGAGGAGGATTTATCGGGCTTTGTGGGAGGGAAGGGGGATTTTTGTTTGTTTGATTTGTTGGGGTTTTGTTTGGTTTTGATTTGATTTTCCCAGAAAGAACTATATTCACCTGATTAATCCAGGAAGACACATTCTGCATCTTATTTAGCAAGCAACACTGCATAATAAGAGAGACCTATCTATAAATAGGCATATACTATTGAAAATACACATTGGACAGGGCCCTGTGCCCCTAAGAGCCTATGCCCCTAAAAATGTGTCTTTACCCCAACAGAAAATTGTATGATCAGGAAGGAGTTCAATCCAAGGTGTGGGAATACCTGACACTAGCAAACAGGTTCCTTCCCTGCTTCTCACGGCCTCATTCTTTAATCTTACATCTTTGAGCAGGTTATACCAGGAAAGGGGAGAACCACAGCCTTCCACAGAGATAACAGATACATGATACCACTGCTGAGAAGAGTAGTAAGCAGGAATAGAGTCCAATTAGTAGTCAACCTCCTACACTTGAATATGGAATAACTTCTGTATTTGAAGTAGCAAATGTTTTCATTCCCTATTGTTCAGTTCCAAAGCAGTTGCTGGTTTTTGTTATACCTTTTAAGTACCAAAGATTCCCACAGAAATGTATGGAAGTTGCTAACAATTTGGATGGTTAAGAAAGCACAGCCCAAACAAAAGCCACCATCCTCTGCAGATTGTTAAACAGCAACTTTTCCCATTAGTCACTCACTGCTTTCATCCACCCATCCTTCTGGGTGAGGAGGGATAAATATAGCACAGCTAGCATTAATTCTGCATCTGGAGACATCGCTAGGAAAAGAACATGCACACACATGATGCAAGAGGGAAGAGCTGAAAGCTGAAAGTTACAGAGGTCTCCACAAGCAATATACTGTCTATTAAAATACACATACATAAACATGAAAGAAACAGGTTTTCCACTTCTTGAAAATGTGAGAGTGCATGGGAAAGCAAGGTGGTTTAGTTTAATTTCACTCTTCTTGAATGGTGACTTTAGTGTTTTATTCCTTTCTTCTACTCTCCTTGCATAAAAAAAATATACTAACGGAGCAGTCCTTCAAATCCAGTAACATGCATAATTGCCTTTCCGAGGTACGATGAAGCAGAAAGAGCGACTAATTGTAGATTGTAGATTCTATAGTACCTGCTGGTCCTACAAGACATTTTTGTCCTAGGTTCTCCAGGTTGTCCTGCATGTATCACAATTCAGTCACACAATGTTCAGTTCTTCAAAACCTAAAAAATCATGAGTAAGCAAGTGCAAGGACAAAGGAGCCCAGTGCCGGGTAAGGTATTTTCTGCAGAAACTGTTCTTTAACAAGAAAATGGCATTACTGTGAACAGGAAATGCAGGGGAAAAATTCCAACTTGTGAGTCAAGCAGCCCTGTGATGTTAGGATTAGATTCATTACAACTTTGCCAATAGTATTCCACTCCTTCTTTACAAAAACCTGTGTTTCTAGACACTATCCAAGTGGGAAAGTGAAAAGAAAGCAAGTAGCTGAGCCAATGTAATGCATCATTCATTGAGAACAGAGTGGTCCTCCATAAGTTGTATGTTATGCCTTAGTCTCCAAACCATCTGTACAAATAACAAAAAAAAAAAAAAAACCTTTTGATAAGCCTTCATTTGGTGAGAAACACAAAAGAAATAGCAGAACAAAACCAAAGAGATTTCCTGTTTATACTGCAGAAATTATTAGAGACAGGCCAATGCTAAACTTAAGGAAATTCCTGTCTTAATTTTGGAATCCAACTTTGACTCCATACATATAAAAGTATCCAAAGACATGCTGATATTTGGCACCATGCTGGGGACCTTTTCCACAATCACAAGAGAATGGTTCAGAGCTTCAGATTACTAAATGTTCCTCTCAAGATGAAAGAGGACTGATAACAATATAGTAGAAGACTGATAACAATATAATATAAAGCTCTCCATGCTTACGTTTCTTGCTGGACTCCCATTCAGATGAGTAAAGCTACTGTCAGCTGATGCTGTTGGAAAACATATATGACTAATTAGGAAAAAACTATTTTGGCTTGAGCAGAGAAATGCCCACATTACAAAATCAAACAGAAACAGATACCAGTGGACATATTTGCAAAAGAAGGCAATGATTGAATGGACATCAAAAATAAAATCATTTCAAACTCTCCCGGGGTTTGTCTCTGGATCAAAATGGAGATAGCACGAGTCCCACCATGATGGTGTAAGATTTCCATTTCAAAGTTGGCAGTGTAGCATATTTTAGTACTGTTAACTTGCCATAACCAAAAAACACCACAGGGTTCTGGATTGGGATTTATTTCTAGTAATGATAATACTGGTGAATCTGAGTGACAGAGCAGTTCCCATGATTCTGTGTGCCTTAGACCACTGTGCTACATTTGGGTCGCGTGCGGAAGGTTCTGTACCTTGGTAAGACAAGGCTGGGTAATTCTGTAATAAAAAGTGAAGGCTAAAAGATCTAGTCACAGATGATGCTGTGGTTTTAAGACTTAGTCACAACATTATTAAAAAATACTTCATATCAAGCCATAGAAAAAAAGGTTCAGGAAGCTTAAAATATTATTATTCATAAAACTTTTCCAAATTAATTGTTTTTCTCTCTGAGGAGGAAAAAGAAAACCTACCACAACAACAACTTCCTTGATTTTAATTGGAATAACTTGATTTATGTGACAGAACCCAGCAAAAACGGGCCTGTCACAAGAGATATCATTATGGTTCAGGACTACAGGACAGAGGGATAAAATACAGTTTCACAAATTGAGTTCATAGAGAATAGCAGTAAACAACAAAAACGACTTTATTCTCAGCCCAAAACTCCTGAGAAATATGCACAGTTAATTCTCACAATAAAAGGAAATATCCAAATTAGCCAGCCAAGTTTCTAGCATTTTTTCTGAATTTTTCAGTTGACTTAAGACTTCCCTACTGAAACAAGAAAGAAACAACCTCTAGGCTGTACTTTATAAGAAGGTTTTGTTTGTAAATAATTTTCAAAGCAATGCTATGCAGTAAGTAACAGAACCTGCAAAATTTTACAGTCTGAGAACCGTGTGTTGAAGATGAGGTTATTCAGTAGCACTCATGGATGGTTATAAGCAGTGTCCATTGGCTTAACCTTATGTCAATTCATTAACCTCCTATTAAAATATTTATTGATATTTCTCTAAGATTTTTAGTAATTAAAAGTTCTTTTTCTTTTCTGGAGAATGCGCAGTCTGGTTCACGTGCTGATGCTGATGCTCAGGCAGGAGAGGTCTCACCTGGCGTCCCACACGTGGTGCTGAGGCCTTGTAACCCCAAAACGCAGTTTGACACTCGCTTCACACACAGCAGCCTGCATACAGCACGTGGAGCTTCCTGTGGAAAATCCCAACCACCTTGGACCTAATAGCTGGCTTGGATACTTTTCTCCTCTTTTTTTGATCTTACGCTATGTACAAGTCTGACTTAAAAGAAAACTAATTGAAAAAAACATTAAGCTCTTCACAATGTGGGAAAAAAAGCTGGTGAAATAACCTCAAAGGTGCTGCAGCATGACGAGTATTTCTGCTTATTCCAAATTTTAATTCTTATAAAAGCATAGCAAGATGTTAAATACAATTCTTCCCTACAGTTAATTTTTCATTGTGAAAAAATATGTATGTTACTGAAGCTACAGAACTGTCCACACTGCCACAAACAGAAAAAAGTTCTAATTTTTAGGTAACTACAGGTCTCAAAATATTTTGTTACCTGGAAAGTTTGAGGGTATCTGTTTTATATTAACATTTAAAATTGTTCTGTTTAAGCAGAAAAGCTAAGACCAAAACCTTCATCAACTAAACAGGTAAGTGAGCAAAAAAGAAGACGTGACAAGTCCACTGATTTTATTGATTCTATTTTAAGCTTAATGACCACTTATATATAATGAATATATGTATTTCATCACACTGGCCCATAAACTGACATATTGAAAATAATATTTTCAAATTGGTATCTACAAGGAAATTTATTAGCATTCATCTCCTCCTTCTAGTGAATGGAAATGCATGTTAATTCTCTTTTACATTTACCACTTCAAATTGTATTCACCGTACAGTATAATAATTTGTCTTTCAGTGGAAAGATAAGTAAATGTGTTTGTAAAAATTGTTCATAATGATCAGTTCTTACTGCTATTTATACTGGTTATGTTAAAATATAAAGAAAGTCCTACCTAACACTTCTAAAATGTCATTCACCTGCAAATTTCATGACATTTTACATATATTAATCAATTAAGTCCTACTATACCCATCTCAATTAAGCATTAATATCCCAATTTTACAGTTAGTTACACTGAGGAGAGCTTGAAAGGTTGGCTGTCTTGCTAATACATACCACGCAGGAGTGGGGATAAAACCCAAGAATGATAATCACTTCTCCATGTGTAATTAAAAATGAAAAGTATTTTCCCTCTTGTAGAATGGGAAGTATAAAAATAAAAGGTAAAATCAATGGACAAAAGGTTGGGCTCTTACAAGACTTCTGTATTTTCTTGTGAAACAAACTATTGCTTTACAAATTCTTGAAAAGACCGGAATAGGTATGATCAATAGATTTCTACAAGAAGTTCCACAAGGTGTGGTCCTGTAAATCAAAGCAAAACCAGTGGCCCAGAAGTACAGCCCATACTAACCTTGCCTCTCCCCACCCCCAAGCCAGGCTAAGCATCTCTCACTGAACAGAACTTCCACTTTGTACCATTTGGAGAGGTTTTTTCAGCTGACTCCCTTAAACTAACTCCAGGCACTTTATTCTTGTTTTAACAAAAAAATCAATGTATCCAATTAACATAACCATATAGTATCACAACACATTAATTCTATCAAATTTGCCAGTCTAATGCCACTAGAAAATAATTTTATTTCAGTTTTATGATGTGCAAAATAAAGGTCCTGCTGCTTACCCTGTTGCTGAGGTACTATAATTATCACTGATTACAAAATGGCAAACCAGTGTGTTTGCAGGTGCACATCCTAAATGTAATAGCAAGCATAACTGCATAAATTTTCTGTATGCTTTTAGTACTAATATCTAGTACTCATAATTTACTGGTTTATAAGTGTTTTCTTATTAATACCTTAACTTATAATCCTTTATTGCTTTTAGTCCTCTAACTTGGTATGGAAACAACTACAGGTTTCTCATTTTTTATCAGACTTCTGTATGTTCTGTGTGGGTGAAGAAAAAATAAGCTACTTGGCTATACTGTGCTGCTAACATACCTCTCAAAGGGGTCAGTGACAAATTACGATCTCTTGGCATTCACTGTCTTGCAGATTTTGCACCAAATGAGGCAGGGATGATACAGAGGTGATATCATTTAATCTTCATGTTCTTTCCTCAAGACTGTCATCATGTCCATGAACTAAACAGAACCAAAAGTGTAGAGGCAACCTCTGTTCTGGCACTTAATTTTTTTCTATGCCCAACCTTGCATGCTTAGTGTTGTTTTATTTGAGAGTCCCTATGATTGTCATTGACATTCTGAGCCAGATACTTAAGAGTATGTCTATAATGCCCTTGTATTTCTTCCTTGGAAGAGAAGAAAGCCTCAGCTCCAAGTCCTGTTTGTGGAATGGGCTGATTTCCAACCTTGCTCTGCAACTGCCCCTCACCACCTCCAGCCATGGGCCATTCTAGTTCTGTGCATATCTTGTAATCACTTAATCAGTGCTTGAGGTCTAACACGACCTCTCAGGTGTGCTCTGTAAAAGCAGTGTGACCCAATGTATCAGGCAGTGACAGCTCCCAGCATGCCAAAAACCCATTAGAGGACACCTACAGGACAGCCATAATGCTGTGGTGTCTGGCAGCCCCAGCTCACTCAAGGGGAAAGCCAGCCTGGCATAAAGGAAGTCTGGCACACCAGCTTTCTACCCCTGCACAGTCTGTATCAGCTAGAGGTTCCTGAGGCCATGCAGCCTGTCGCCCACCCCAGTGCAACAGATCTTTTGATATCCTAGTGCCCACACTGAGGACAGGTAACTGGAGAAATCTAGCTGTTAAAGATCTTTTTTTTTACCTGGACTACTTCGTAATATTCCACAAGCAAGCATACATAGGCCTTCTGGGAAGATATAAGGGCACTACTGATAAACATTTGATCTATCTAGAGACATGTAGCCAAGACTGTGTAAAAAATACCAAACCATCTTTAGCCAAACACTCCTCCAAGAGGTAGCACTTTTTTTGTGTGTGTATATACTACAAACATAAATATACCCTACCCTGGATTGGGTATTTTGGCATCCCATGATTATTTACTGTTCACTGTAAAAATGTTACTGCTTTCATTACTCCATAATAAATATATAAATAGAACTACAGACTGCCACAGGAAAGAACCGTATTTCCTTTCAACTTTTCTCTCCATTACACCAGGTTGCTCATGCAGAACTCAGCTGAACTAATCTTGTCCTTTGCTACTGCACGTAACAGAGATTTTCATGCCATCCAAGTCACAGAAATTTCAAATGTTGGCCAAAAAAATCAAGATCAACTTATCTCCATATCTACAACTGAGCTCCACTTGTCTTTATTGCACAAATGATTTTAAGAGGCATATTGAAAGAAGGAGACAGTTCTGGCCAAGAATAGCTTTTACCTTCATGATAAAGAGCCCATTACAGTTCCACAGTTGTTTATAGGAGTGCTGTAATTAGAAATATACCCTTTCAAAAAATCCTGTCTACTTTACATAATTTTCATGATGAGTAAAAAAAATGGCATCAAGTTCTTATTTTTTCTCCTTTGGTTTATGAATATTACTTATTATTAACAACAACAGATACAAATGGATACCAACAGTCCAGAGAAAGTGAAGCACCTTTTTTAATTGGGTTGTAATGTTTACTGTTTTTCTTAAATATTATAATTTCAGTTGAACCATTCCTCTTTCTTATTAACATACTTTGATATTAAATATCCATAAAAAACATGAAGGCATCACACTTAAATTTGGGAGGTTCCCATTCAGATCATATGGGAATGTGGGAATGAGACAATGGGTTATTACTGAACCAAAACAGCTGCCTACCACTGTGCAATTGTTTTCATATACAAGTAAATGAGAAAATTTCGTCTTTCAGTCCACGGAGAGAAGGTGCAAGCCCTAACTGAAGTAGCCACAATGCTATTATATTATCTCTGTCTTCAAGCTATTCAAGCAAAGAATACTCTTATACAGTGTTAATAAATTACATTTCAAAAATGGTATTTTGCTAATTGATTTTCCTCTTGTGTATTAATGACATTCAAACAAGACTACTAGTGCAATATAATAATAGCATTTGTACCTTTGTCCTACTGGCATAATTTTTCATGATTTCAAGGTCACAGGTAAAAACACCACATTGTATAAACATAAAGTAAACAATAAGAATACTAACTTCAAATATTATAGAAATATGTAGCAACTATTAATTTGAAGAACCAAACATGTCATCATTACATGCATAAGTTGTATTACATCATTTCATTAATTTGAAAATTAGTGGAGGAATAAGAAACCTTGATGATGCATGTTTGTTTCCGATGACTGAGTAATGCAAATCATAGAACCTGCAGCAGCACCAGCATATTTAATTCTGACAAGAAATCATGGCATTCAAACAGGAATGAGATGATCCTCTTGATTTGACTATGCTATTATACAGCAAGTCACACTGCATAATGTCGGAGCTTTTCTACTGGCAGTGTGAGATTATGTTCTTTTATTTTTCTGCCATAGTAATGCACTAAAGCATTTACTGTCTTATCCTGATTACAATTCTTTGTAATGGAAAACTAAATACCAGGACTCTGTTTTACAGATACGGAGCTGCAAAATATAGTTGAGCACTGTTAATGGTAGACCTGGAAATGAAACTTAAGTGTCGCTAACTCTCTCTAGTCTCTGTTCTTCCATGGTCACAATTTAAGAAGTTTACTTGAACAGACTTATTTACTGTAAGGACTTGTGTCTTTCATCTCTACTCATGACACTAAATGCAGTACATTTATCAGAGCTGGGAGTACCTGAATGAAACTGGTCAGGGAAGAAACCTCTTCACATTCTCATGCTACTGCCTACTTTGTCATCCATTAAGGATATGAACTTTCTGTGAATGATGTAGCAAAAGAAGAAAGAAATATGTTTGGGGTGGGGGTTTTCTATGGGAAAGAAATTACATAAAGCAGAACACTCTGCTCGGTTAATGAAAACTAAAAAATTACAATTAGATGAAAGAGCATGTGTGCTTAATCATTCTCAGCAAACATGGAAAAACCCCCCTCAGAAAGCACACTGAATTTAGAAGAACAAGTTTTCATTGTTCAGGTGTTGAGAGTAGTGATCAAGAAGAAATGCTGCTACAGGTACTTGTTTGGCTAATGCCGTCTTTTTTAAAGATGGGAAATTTTGCAAGCAGAGTTTGTATTATCCCTTCATAATTAACCCTCAAATGTTCCTTTTGACGTCTTGTAAGATTTTAAACTAGTCGTGTAAGTTTTTTTCCTCCCACCTAACAGGTGGCTCAGTCATTTTGCCTTACTTGACCATGCGATAGAAGTGGCAGTGTGTGCACTTTTTAAGCTGAACTTACATTTTCTACTATTTGGCAGGTTTCTTACTATCTTTTCTTTCTTTACCTCCAGGTAAGCCACATAGCACAGCAATGAGCAAAGAGGTAAGACTCCAGTTGAAATGATGTAATGCTGAAAATTAAATTTACACACAAGTGTTTCGAGTCTGGGTCATAGCTGGGTCACTCCTCTGAGTGGGAGGCAATCCAGCAAGGAGCACTGGATAATGATTTCTCTAAGCTGAGGCCCCTTTCAAGAAATATAGCACAAAGCTTTACCTTGATATCTGAATCTAATCTGATTCAATGTGTGTAATTACTGGTATTTGTTGTGTGGTAGTAAGGAGTGATATTATTTTGTTATATGCTATATTATGTCTCCTGTTCCTTTCAACCTACTAGCACCCAGAAATAAGCTTTCCAGTATCTGAACTCTTACCCAGAGATAGTGGTTTAGATAAGGACTGCCTGGCCGAGGCTTTTTACAGAACACATATTGTTTAGAGTTGGGGGGATTAATTCTTTTTCTTGAACAAAGAATGGAGTTTGTCTTGGTTGTTTAGGCACAGCTACATATGGCCAGTGCTATTTTTTCTTAGCTGTATTTATCCACTGTGTTCATTTGCTTCCAGGTATAGCTATCACACCTTGAGATGAGCTTTCCTGTCATGGCTTCCAAGTGGATTCCATCTTGGGATGGTAGGAACATCTCTGCTCACATACAACTAAGCAGGCCTTCAGGGGAGACACAGGTTCTTCTAAGCAGTTCAGGCTGGTGCAACAGGCTTTGCAAAACATCTATGAGTCTTAAAAACACAATCACATCAAAAGGTAAAGCAACCCATATAATTTCCTTCTGTTGTGCCAGTTGTCAGCCTCTTGCATGTTGCATCGCCAATGGTTTTGCACTCTACCTGCAAGGCTTCCTGCTGCCACCTGACAGTTCTGCAGTCAGCCACAGGCTGGCAACCACAGCACCAAGCAAGCGACTGTCAGGGCCATTTTGCATGAAGCACACGCAGCTCCTACCCAGCGAAGCCCTAATGTGTTGATTTACAGAGTCCTCTTGGCTGACATGGGAAAATGAGTCTGGTCATGGTTGATTTAACATTTCATGGGCAAAGAGTCAGCCTGCTATAGTAAGTTTGGACTAGTGTGAATATTTTACACATTTACGCACAAGTGCACGGGAAAAATATTCAAGATACTCTGTGGTTTTGACTCTCCCATCCCTCGAGCTCTACTGAAAATAGCACGAGTTACAATTAATTAAATACAAAGGTGTACGTTACGGGTCAGACCCTCAGGCTGAGTAAGCAGCTCCGGGTCTGCGGGCACAGCCGCCCGAGAAAGGAGGAGCTCGGCCAAAGGCTGCGGTGGGGCACCGCGAAGAGGCGCGGGAGCACCCAGGAGTGCCCCCGCGCAGCGCCCGTTCCCTCCCGCAGCCCCTCCGCAGGGCCGCCGCGTCCGGCCCGCGCTGCCGGGCCCGCTCTGCCCGCGCCGGGGGGCGGGCGCT
>VWPU01014862.1:0-10938 GCA_013398955.1 Callaeas wilsoni | reverse complement strand
GCCCCTCTGCAGTCCCCAGGGGGGCACTGGAACCCCCTCGATGCCTCTGTGGGGCTCACTCTGGGCACACATGCGCTGCCTGTCCTATTCTGAAAAGAATCCCACGGCAAAAGGGGGAAATGGGAAAGAAAAGCCTGGTGCTGCTGAGCGCTGAGAGTGCCACTGCTGAGAGTGCCACTGAACCCTGGAACTGTCACTGCTGAGAGTGCCACTGCGGAGAGTGCCACTGAACCCTGGAACTGTCACTGCTGAGAGTGCCACTGCGGAGAGTGCCACTGAACCCTGGAACTGTCACTGCTGAGAGTGCCACTGCGGAGAGTGCCACTGAACCCTGGAACTGTCACTGCTGAGAGTGTCGCTGAGTCCTGCGCGTGCCACTGCTGAGAGTATCACTGCCGAGAGTGCCACTGCCGGGAGTGCCACCAAGCCCTGAGAGTGTCACTGCTGAGAGTGTCGCTGAGTCCTGAGAGTGCCACTGCTGAGAATGTCACTGAGCCCTGGGAGTGCCACCGAGTCCTGAGAGTGCCAGTGCTGAGAGTGCCACTGCTGAGAGTGCCACTGAGCCTTGGGAGTGCCACCGAGCCTTGGGAGTGCCACTGAGCCCTGGGAGTGTCACTGCCGAGAGTGCCACTGCCGAGAGTGCCACCAAGCCTTCAGAGTGCCACCAAGCCCTGAGAGTGCCACTGCTGAGGGTGCCACCGCCGAGAGTGCCACCAAGCCTTCAGAGTGCCACCAAGCCCTGAGAGGGCCACTGCTGAGGGTGCCACCGCCGAGAGAGCCACCAAGCCTTCAGAGGGCCACCGAGCCCTGAGAGTGCCACTGCTGAGAATGTCACTGAGCCCTGGGAGTGCCACCGAGCCCCTAAGCGGTTCACAGCTGTCTGCCCCCGGGCACCGGGAGCTGTAAACAGCCGGAAGCAGCAGTGCAGAGCAGGGGACAGACCTTCTGTAAATGGAGCTCGGAGCGATGTCCTTGTTCCAGCACCAACGGGGTCCATAACGGCCCCGAATCCACCTTCATCATGTGCAGGTGTTATAACACAGGGTAATAATGGTAATTCCTGGGTTTTTCACAAGTTAGGCCAGAAAGAGGAGGGAATTTCTCCATCTGCTCTGCCTTCCAGTCGCTTCTCATGGCTTTCGCTGGAACTGTGCTCGGGGAAGAGAAGGAATGAGAAAAATTGGCCATCTTTGAATAAAGGAGAAAAAGGAGACAGGAGAGAAAGGGACAAGAAGGAATGAGAAAAATTTGCCATCTTTGAATGAAGGAGAAAAAGGAGACAGGGGAAAAAGGGACGTAAAAGACTGGAGTCTAACAGTCAGGAGTGGTAATCATGTAAGGAATTCCTCTGTTCCACTGGCTTCCAGTTATAGCCTGGAATAAAGGGATAAAGGAAATAAAGGAATAAAGGAATGGGTGACAGAATCACTGTTAATTATCACGCACTATTTGCCAGTGCAAGCAATATTTCTTTGTTATTCCCAAGAAGAAATCACTGTTACTCATTCCAGCAGAAAGCTGGGAGCGTGCACGATGATTTGTAGGGAATGTGAGGGATCACAGCATCATGGAATGTCGGGATTGGAAAGGATTCACAAGGATCATCAAGTCCAGCTCCTGGCCCTGCACAGGACAACCCCAAGAATCCCACCCTGTGCTCGAGAGGAATATTATGGTCTAAAAGGAATAAGAAAAAGAGAAGTGTAATGGGATCTTACGTGGTATGAAACTGGGTTCAAGGAATTATGGATATAATTACTGCTATTCCATTGAGGACTATCACAGACTCCTGAAACCAGGATTTGTGTGTAAGTGAGTGAAAAACAATTGAAATTTCCCAGTTGGACCATATTTTGCCTATTTTTTTTTTTTAATTAAGAGTGAGGTAGAATGATGCTGGTTGAAATAATTTGTTGTCTCTGCACCCCAGTTTGCCAGCTATAAAATGGGATTAAGTTTTCATAGAATCCTGGAATCATTAAAGTTGGAAAAGACCTTTAAGATCACCAAGTCCAACCTTCAGCCCAGCACCACCACCAAGTTCACCGCTAAACCTCGGTGCCACATCCACCTTTTTTGAACACATTTTTCCTTTCTGTGGGGTGGGATTCATGGAATTTTGGGACTGTGAGGTATTTTTTTAATCAAGAGCTAAATCCCCGCTGGGAACAGGTATTTTTTGAGGATTGAGGTAGAGGGCAGGGGACATTTTCCATCAGACACTCTTTCCTTTGCAGATAAATCTGTCACTGCTGTGTCTTTGACCAGGAGCAGCTGCAAGGTGATCATGGAAATATTGGAGTGAAGAAAGCACTTGAGAAGAAGCAACTGATTTAAATTGCAAAGACAGAAACTCAGTGTAATTATCAGGAAAAAGCTTTCTTAATAAAACAGATAAAGTGATGTGCAGCTTGCCTTTGGAATTTCCATCACAGAATGTTTGTAAAGAGGTTCCTGCCCCATTCCTGACACTCAGTGTAATTATCAGGAAAAAGCTTTCTTAATAAAACAGATAAAGTGATGTGCAGCTTGCCTTTGGAATTTCCATCACAGAATGTTTGTAAAGAGGTTCCTGTCCCATTCCTGACATTCACAGTTTGCAGAATTGTCTCTTGTAGATCCCTTTTTGCCCCCGTTTTCCAATGATCGTCTCCATTCTATTTCACGGAGATCTGCGAGGTAACTGAAATGATAAGAGCAAAAGTGTAGACGACGAGTAAAAAAAATACAAATAAAAGTTCAATACTTTCACTTCCACAGAAATATTGAATTATTTTAGACGTGCATTTTATCCCTCTGCAGGCTGAGGGGCTGTTATCTGCTCCAAGAGGATCTTGGAGCCATTTTTATGATTTTTATACCCTCTCCTGCTTTGGAATGCTCCAAACTTGTCTTGACTACAAGCAGGAGGCTGCTCTGTGGTAATTAAACCCTTCCAGGTCACCAATATTTTAATTACAACTTGTTTTACTGTCCAAAGCAGAGATGCAGCCTTGGATTCCACGTGGCACTGGAGTGAGGGCCAACACATTCCTCCAGAACCCCAAATGTCAAACAGCCGTTGGTTTGCTTGGAGCTTTGCACGTTTCAGATGGGCACAAATCGAGATGCGGAACGGTGAAAAAATTCCCTCCGGATGTCAGGAGGTCGAACCAAGTGACAAAAAGTGGTGGCCGCAGGAGAAAATGCTCAAAGGGCTTGTTTGGGGTTTCTGTAACGTTTGAACGCCCCTTGCCCGTGCTACAGCAAAGCCGTGATTGGTTTTCCACCAGGCAGGGCTGCGAATTTCAGCCGGATTCCCTCCTGGATTCTGGAGTTCTCGGGTTCCGGCTTACACAACAGCAAAGTCTCAACGCCGAGCAGTTTTTCATCCCTGAAATGGAAGTTAAATAAGGCCTGCCCGGAGTAGACAAAACAAGAAGATCCGTAGACTAACTGGAAACATCGAGATTTGAAAATTACCTGATAGGAAAAGGGAGGGGAGTGGGATCAAAGACGTCCCAGGGAATGAAAAATTCCTTCGCAGCGCTTCCTGTTCTCTCTGTTATGTTAACCAAGGTAGGATTAGGTTTCAGCTGCCAAAAGAAATAACATTTGTAGACTTTTTTTGGTCTGGGGAAGTGGGATAGAAAGATTTAAGACAGCTTTTTCCGAACTATTTGCTTTTTGTCAAGCAGTCAAGTCTAGTTATTGTTATTAATTTGTATTACAGAACTACCAAAGTGGGGCTGGATTTCCAGTGTACCTGGGGCCGTGCAAACGCCCAGGCAGGGACTGGTGTCACCTCACAGAGCCCGCAGTGGCACAGAGCAGACAGAAAAGGGCGTTTTGCCCGGAGCTGTGCAGCTCTGGGGAGCTGTGCTCCTCTCTCCCGGGTCAGAGCTGGTGTCTCGCTGCAGGGCAGTGCTGGAGAGCTGAGCCGGTATTAAAAGGGTCCAACTTTTAAAATCTAAATACAAACCCACCTTGGATTTAGACACAGATCATCTTGGACCGACTCATTCCTGTTCAGCCCTTCAGATTTGGGGTTCTCATTTCACATCTGAGCTTCAGACCCAGTGTCTGTGCAGGGACTGTGCGAACTGTACCCAGAAATCCAAATGGTTTAAATTCATCTTTAAGGGCCTGCATTAACCTTCAATAAACAGCCTGAACATGATGTGAAAGGGGAAAAGCAGGAGCTAAAACCCTTCTGAAAGGTCTCGACACTGCAGAGCTCCTGTGTAGGGATATCTTTTTCCAGGTATCTTTTGGTCCCTGTGGAGAGGCAGTGTGGATGCTGAAATGCTGTTAGCAGGGAAATTTTCTCTTCTTGCATTCATTCTGTGAGAACTTTTCCTTTGCTGTGTAAGCTATGGAAACAATAGATAGGGTTTTTGTAAATAGCATTCATATCTGGTATCTTCTGACCTCGTGTACATTATATTAGGAAAAAACATTTCTAAGTGGGTGTCTGAGACTTTGACCAATCACCCTAGGAGAAGTGTGAACACTGTTCAACTGCTTTATGGAACTAGAATATATAAATGGTATTGTAAATTTAATAAATAATTCATTCCTCGCTCTGGACTCCTGCCTCGCTGCATCTCTGAACCCCTGCTTGGAAGCCCACAGAGGCAGGACGCTGGGAATTGTGTATTTACAGCAGTCCCTTCACTGAGCTCACCCAGTCCAGCTGTACCCTTTGCATTCATCCTGCACCTTTGATTTTTCCTCTCTGCTCTTGGGTAAAGTGAATTCTAGAAGAAACCTTGCTGAGGCAAATTCCATCAGCGCAGAAAAGGACACGGTCTGTGACTTCAACAGAAAATGAGATTGCACTTCTTGTGTAGGCTGGAAGTCCTTGCCTCAACCTCACGCTAATCTAGAAACAAAAGACTTTTTGTAGGGAAAAAAATTTTTAAAAGGCTGTAGTATAAATCTGAACCTGTTTATTCTAAAGTTGTCTATCAGTGGCTAACTCCAACCCCAATCCCACGGGTAAATATTTGCAGCACCATTTGAATGGTGAAGGGCTTTTACTACTTGGGAGAATTTCCTGCTCCTCGCCTGGATGTGCAGGGTGGCCCCAGCTCCCCTGGATGTGCAGGATGGCCGCAGCTCCCCTGGATGTGCAGGATGGCCGCAGCTCCCCTGGATGTGCAGGATGGCCGCAGCTCCCCTGGATGTGCAGGATGGCCGCAGCTCCCCTGGATGTGCAGGCTGGCCCCAGCTCCCCTGGATGTGTAGGGTGGCCAGAGCTCCCCTGGATGTTCAGGGTGGTCCCAGCTCCCCTGGATGTTCAGGGTGGCCCCAGCTCCCCTGGATGTGCAGGGTGGCCCCAGCTCCCCTGGATGTGCAAGGTGGCCCCACCTCCCCTGGATGTTCAGGGTGGTGCCACCTCCCCTGGATGTGCAAGGTGGTCCCAGCTCCCCTGGATGAGCAGGGTGGCCCCAGCTCCCCTGGATGTTCAGGGTGGTCCCAGCTCCCCTGGATGTGCAGGGTGGCCCCAGCTCCCTGCCCTGCGTGTCCCAGCTGGGAAGAGGCTGCTGAGGACCTGGCTGGGGGTTCCCTTCCCCAAGGCGCTGCTCTGAGCTTGCTCCCGAGAGCTGGAGTCAATGTTTAACCCGAGCCTCTGGAGTTTACAGCTTGTGCCTTCCCTTATGATTAACCCAGCCCCTGTTTTTCTGCACAGTTGCAGAGCTGCTGGCAGCGAGGCACAAAGGAGCCTTCAAAGAACTTCCTCGTGGCAGCCTGAGCAAAGGTAAAGCTCCTTTTGTGTCCTTTCCATTCCCGCACTGGGCAGAGCGCCTCACTTTCCCGGTTTCTGCTCTTCTGGTGGGGCAGAACACGCTGGCAACAGCCAGCCTTGCTTAATTGTGTGTTTTTAAATTAAATCACTGCATACATCCAGCTGATTTCACTCTAATTTGACCCAAACTGAAGTGTCTGTATCCCTAGTTAAAGAGTGTGCACGGTGAATTTATTTATCCCCTGGTACACTGTTTTCCATTGCTTTTTTCTCCACACCAACAGCCTTTTCTCTGTAACTGGGTTGGTTTTTTCTTTCCCCCTCTTCTAATAATTCTTCTATTTTCATGTTTTATGCTCAAGCCTGTGAAGCTTTGTGTCTTCTTCTCCCTGTGGAGAGGCAGGGCTGCACTAGGGAAAATCTGTATTTACAGCAGTCCTTTCGCTGAGCTCACCCAGTCCAGCTGTACCCTTTGCACTCATCCTGCACCTTTGATTTGTTTCTCTCTGCACTTGTTTAAAGTGAATTCTAGAAGAAAACTCCTTGCTGAGGAAAATTCCCTCAGCGCAGCACAGAAAAGGACAGGGACACTCCTCTCACATTTGTTCTGGTTACTGTGTGGGTATGGTGGGAATGCTTGCCTTTAAATCATCAGCACCTGCTTTTAAATGGTGAATATTTGTTTTTAAATAACATTTCACGTGTGTGCTATGTGGTGGCTCAAAACTGGTCTGCAGAGGGAAGGAGTCACTTGCCCAAATTTTTTTTTTTCCATTTTCCATGAAGTGAATTGGCATGGAAAATAATAGAATTGAACTTTAGCTGAAGAAGGGCATGGAAGGAAATTGGAATGAGGATTGAGAGGGAAAGTTTAAACAGGTACTTGAGGACATCCAGAAATCAGCTGACCATTGCGTTGGGTAATTACATATTAGACAAATATTGTGTATTTCTACATAAGGAAAGGACATTTTAATAGAAATGGGGTTTGAAAAATTAAGGAAATTGGAATGATGATTGAGAGGGAAAGTTTAAACAGGTACTTGAGGACATCCAGAAAGCAGCTGACCATTGCATTTGATAATTACATATTAGACAAATATTGTGTATTTCTAGATAAAACAATGACATTTTAACAGAAATAGGGTTTGAAAAATTAGTGAAAGACCCAAATCTTTCCTGTCTCCAGCTGCTCTGAATTCCATTTTGCTCCGTGAGTAAATCCTGTAGGACAGGAGTGATCCCCATCTGAGCAGAGAACATCTCAGCCCCAATTCACCCTTCAGGGAGACTCGGGTGCATTCTCCTCTCTGCGCCTCTGCCGGGTGAGGAAAACTCTGATATTCTGTGCTCAGCCCCAGCTGTTTGTTTAAGGGATCATGGCTCCGTAAGCCAGGGATGAGAATGTGGCCAATGGACACTTCCAAAGCTTCCAGCACATCTAGAGAGGTTCAGCCTCTACTCCCCCACTGAGGAATCCTGGAATGAATGGGGGTACTGGTGGTATAAATTAGTATTTATTGGAATAATATCAATAGAAGCCCAAAGGACTCTGAAAACTTAAATCATAAAACAGAAAAAATAAATGAAGAGCTGCCTGATTTGAGAAAATGGAAACCTTGGCTATGAGTTAAGTGAGAAGCTTTGAACCCGTTTCTAAAAACGGCCAGAATCAAACGCTGCAATTTACCCAAAGATTAAGAGATAAACAAGCAAAGAAAACAGAACAAAACACAAGCCTGGCCTCTAAAGGAATGGGGGAAGTGGCAAGTTGATAAAGAACCTTGTGTCTGTTCAAAGGTGACCTGGGTCAGCAGAGGGTGAATTTGTCATCGTTTTTTATCAGGAGTTTAATGTTTGTTAAAAGCCCACAGATTTCTCCATTTCCTGAGTGGGTTTTTTTCCCTCAATTTGGCATTTCTACAAAGCATCAACTGGACTTTAAAGGAATTTGCCTGGCTTGTTCTGGGTGCCACGAAATGCAAATACAGAGGATGGCATCAAAAGGGGAAGGAGACCTTTGAAGAGCCAGATCTTGTCAGGGAGCCAGGGAGCCAAGGGCCCAGGGAGAACTGGAATTCTCGGGAGAGGACACTCTGCCTGCTGGGGAAAGCAAACCTCAGGAAGTGAGCGGGGAGAAGCTCGTGGCTTTCTCCTGGATAATCCCTTGGGCCAGTCCAGCTGCCTCATCTCAACCTCAGAGCTGAAGTGGTTAGGGGAAAAAAGAGGAAAAGGAGCTTCCTCCAGGGATCTTCCAGAGAAAAAGGTGGGGAAGGAGGTGGCTCAATTCTGTTTTGCCTGTATTAAAAGCAGACAAACTCCCTGTGCCTGAGTTAATGTCTGGCTCTGCTGCTGTGGGAGCCAGCAGCAAAATTCCCAGTCCAACAGGACCTGGAGCTATGGAGGGCTTTTGGTTCATTGGTTGGTTGGGGTTTAGTTGGCTTTTTTGGGATTTTTTGGGTTGGTTTTTTGGGAGGCCAGTCCCCAAACCGTTCTGCTGGTGCTGAAGGCTATGACACACTGGATTTCACTTTATTTTCCTTCAGAGACACAGGAACAGAGAGCAGGGAAACCTCATTTTCCAGCACCACTGCCCCATCCAAGCTCGGTGCCATTATCCTGACAATAAATAGCTTAGATATTCTTGAGGAAAAAGTGCAAAGTAGGAACTGGTTTTTATTCCTCACTCCAGCTTCTTATTTCCCACATAAATCCACAGCAAAAGGCTCCTTTATGTCCCAGCAATCAGGTATTAAAATGCACAGATAATATCAGAAATACACCCCGTGATATGATCAGGGTTTCTTTTTCAGCATCTAATGATGTTAAAATAAATGGAATTACGTTGCTTTTCCTTTTTTTTAAGTCAGTCAATTCCCAAAGAGGATTTGCCCCATTTCTACAATGTGCTTAAGGACTTAGAGCTCACGATCAAATGCAGATTTATTAGGGGCATGAGTCTGCTCAAAGCTGCTCAGGGCCTTTTTGCTCTGCTCCAGGAGGGTTTTTTCCCATCTTCATCATGATTCCTGAGGCCAGATGTGGCCTTTTGCAGAGGGTTTTTTTTTTAATTGGTCAGGAAAAGTGAGAAATTATTTACAACAAACAGCAAGGAAAGTGGGGGTTGTGGACAGGAGCTAGAAAACGTGGATTGGGGAAAACATCACAGCAGCATCTCTAGTGGGAGGTTTTTCCTTGTTTTTATTGAGGATATTCCCACTAAGTTCGGAGGATGCTGGATGAAGTCGCAGCTCTGTGTCTCTGACTCTCCCCCTCTGCTGGCAGTGCTGTCAGAGCTGCACAGGAGCTGCCAAAAAAATCCCTGCAGGAATCCCGGAGCGAGGACCGCTCCTCGCTTGATCCGAGGGTGAAGCACCCAAGAAATCTCTGGGGTGGTGGAGAGCAGAGAAATTCCAAGCTAGGGCAGGGTGGTGCAGCCTGAGCTGTGCGTGTTTGCTTTGATGGCTGTGGAAGCCGGGACAGGCTGTGGCTGATAACACCTGGCTGAGGAGACAGTGATTGTTGGAGTGCTCAGGAAGGGCACCCGAGGCTTTTACAGCCCTTCCTTTGATAACCCGAATCAGATTCCACAACTAAACCAACAAAGCGTGAAATTATCCGTGCGTGTTGAAATGCAAAATAAATAAAATACAAACTCTTGATGCAGATAAGATTATCTCGCACCCTTTCGAAAGCCACTGCAGTGCACGGAATATACAGCACTGGAATATCACTGAAATATCATTTAGAGGTTTTAAAAATTGGGGTTTTTAAAGCGCAGGAAGATGGGATGGTAGCACATGAAATGTTGAGTTTTTGTGCACTTGATGTGAAGGTGCTTTGTCTGTCAAGAACATTTTCCTGCTCCTGTTTCAGGGCCCTCCTTGATGGAGATTTTTAAAAATTCTTAATCTGCTCTGCACAATTCTTTTCTTTGCTCAGCACAAACACTTGAAAGTTGCCAAAAGTAAATGGCAAAATATTGGAGGGAGAGAATTCCAGTCCTGTAAGTCAACTTTTCCACCCGTGTTTAGAAATTCCCTCTGCCCATGGGATGAGCTTTAAGGTCCCTTCCATGAAGGGACTGAACCATTCCATGACTATATGAAACAGTCTCAGCCCAAAATTAATTATTAATTTTCAAGAGATAGGTCTTAGACAAATTAATCCTAACCATCATTAACTCAGATGATGGTTTTATCTAAATTGCCACATCATGTCCACAGATTGAGTGGCTGGTAGGTTTTCTTCTGATATAATTCAATGAACAGAGACATTTTTTTGAGAAGAGGAGAAAGCACAACCAATATTTTACTGAAAATAGTTTCCACGTAACCTTTTCTGCTAACTCAAAGCAAAAAAGCACCTTTGCTCTGTATTCTTTTAGTGCTGGTGAAAGGGCTTAGCAAGAGCATTCAGAGAAAGGATTTGCCAGCCGGGGCCTTGGGCACATTTTCAAGACTCAGACACTTCCACCTTGTCTTTTGTTCCCGGCTCGAATTCGCCAAATCCTCTTAGGTTAATTTGTTTTCCAGCACAAACCCGTATGAAACCTAAACCGCCAGAAGGGCATTTTCGTTTTTATTTCGCTCTTCACGGCCGAGGATTGAGCTCGTCCCGCTGGGTCCGGGGGATGCCGGGGGTTTCCCTTCCAGCGCTGCCGGAGCCGCAGCGGAGCCGCCCCCTCTCGGGCTCCGGAGCCGCCGTGGTGCTGAAGGGATAGCGCCGGACCGCAGCGCCCCGGCACCGGCCCGCACCCGGCCCAGGGCCCCCCTGCCTCTGTCCCGCACCTGTCCCGTGTCCCTCCCGCACCGGCACCGGCCCGCACCCGGCCCTGGGGCCTCCCTGCCTCTGTCCCGCACCTGTCCCGTGTCCTTCCCGCACCGGCACCGGCCCGCACCCAGCCCTGCAGCCTCCCTGCCTCTGTCCTGCACCTGTCCCGTGTCCCTCTCGCACCGGCACCGGCCCGCACCCCGCCCTGGGGCCCCCCTGCCTCTGTCCCGCACCTGTCCGGTGTCCCTCCCGCCCCGGCACCGGCCCGCCCCCGGCCCCGGGCCCCCCTCCCTCTGCCCCGCACCTGGCCCGTGTCCCTCCCGCCCCGGCACCGGCCCGCACCCGGCGCGGCGGCCTCCCCGCCTCCATCCCGCATCCATCCCGTATCCTTCCCACACTGGGACTGGCCCACACCCATCCCTGCGGCCTCCCCG
>VWPU01014859.1:0-44447 GCA_013398955.1 Callaeas wilsoni | reverse complement strand
TCCGGGGCTCCGGCCGCCGGGTTTCCTCCATGCTCGGCTCCCCGGGGCGGCTGATTGATCTGGATCAGGAATATTCCGGCGGCGCCTCAGCGAGGACCGCTGCTGGCGGGACGCCGCAAGTGCGGCCGCTCGCCCCGCGCCTCGCCTCGCCTCACGCCTCCTCCGGCGGCGGGGCCGCCCCGGGCCGCGCTCCGCGGGCCGAAGGGGAGCCCCGGACCCCCGACCTCCGCCGGCGGAAGCACTGCCAGCGCCTCGGAGCGACCCTCGGTCAGCGCTCCCGCCTCGGAGTCTCCCCCGCATCCCGGGCGGAGGAGCCCTCTCCGCTCGCTGGAGAATTTTTGGGGATGGGGAGGGGGGGGGCACACAGGGATTGCACTATTTCTTAAAAAACTCCTGTTTAAAAATCACTCCTCATCCTTGGATTTGTACAGGAGTCCTTCCAACTTTCCTCTTTAAAAAGTTTCCTTGACAGCGTCAACTTTTTGCCTTTTTTTTTTTTTTTTTAAACTACGTTCCCCCGTTTTTCTCTTCCCGATTTCCGAAGGCATCAGCCGGCGGGTTTTTGCCGGGGCTGCGGTGCTGCTGTACATCGGGTCTCCGTGTGTGAGTCGGTGCAGCCTGAACAAAGCCGCAGCAGCAATTGCTTCGCTGTGGGATATTTGGAGGGGATCTCGCTAATCTGTGCGCGTCGGCTCCGATTAAACAGCACCAAAATGGAGAAGTTGGTTCTGACTTTAAAAAATCGTATTCCTGTCTCCCATCTCCGCAGCCCAGCCTTCAAGACTGGCATCAGACAGCCACAAATCAGGCTGAATTTTTTTTTTCTCTGAGAAAAAGTTTTGGAGTTGGGTTTAGGAGGGAGGGAAATGTGCCTGGGTGATTTTTACAGCACCGTTAGTGGCTGTAATCCTGGGAGGCTGAGGAGCGAAAGGGATCTCCGGGATGCATCTCTGTCCTAGCTACCAGGAAAGCAACAATCATGTTTTACTGCAAGGAATCGTCACCAGCTGGTGGATGAGCCGAGGTGGCTGTGCCACCTCGATCCTGCGTGGAGCTGAGCTCGGTGGGGCTGCGAGGGTGCAAAGGCTCGAGGTGCCGGGGTCGTGTGCGGGGGGCTCCGTGGGCCCGAGTGCTGCTCTGCAGGGGGGTCAGGGAGCAGGGGATGTGCCGAGGATTTTTGACAAAAAGCAGAAGTGTCACGGGAGAGGAAAAAAAAAAAAAGAAACAAAACAAAGCCCAGCAAGGGAAACCGTTCGCCTGTCGGCTCCCACGAGAACCTGTGCCTTGCTCTCCGGAACAGCCGTAAAATTGCAGGGAAAACAAAGGTGGTATTTTGCGATGGTGGGTGAGGGGTGGGGATTAGGTCATGCAGTGGGGGGGATCCGAGTCTGGCTGCTCTGCGAGCAGGGACTGCAAAATCCCGGCTCAGACATGCCGCGCACAATGCGAGCCGAGCGGTGAAGTTTCTGTCTCCAGCCCTCTCGCTGCCGTGTCTGTGCTTTCCAACGCTCCGGCTGCGATCAGGGCTTTGGATTCCTTCATGCAGTTTTATCTTCCCCTTCTCTCCCACCCTCCTTTTACCCTTGTATCGGCAAGTTAGCAGCAGTTTGCTGTCATGCTGGAACTATTCTTGTCTAAGTTGTCCTCTCTTCTGAGTTCGGATCATCCTCAACACCCCCAGAATCTTTTCAATGAAAGAACGTCCTCCTCTGAATCCAAAATGGGCTCTCTCTTCCCTCCCTGTCTTCTGCCATTATCCTCACGCACCAGCTCTTCCTCTAGCTAGTGGTATTGCCAGCACCGTGGCCTAAGGCCAAGGGACTTAGACAAAGCAGTCCTTGCAGTTGCACATATCGCATTCAGAGTGATATGACTGCAAATGGCCCCCTCCTTTCTGGAGCTTAATTCTGATTTGGAGGAGATTGCTTCTCTATTGTGCCTAAATTAAATGCCCCCCAGCCAGGAGGATAAATCCTAGGTTTGCTTCCAGACCTGGGGTGAAGGACCCCCCCCACCCCCGCACCGTCCTGCAGAGGAGAGGAAAACAGGAAATCTGTCCCTTTTGGCCTGAAATCAGCCCTGCAGAAGCCTCTCTGTATGAATGCTGAATATTTTGGTCTCGGCCGACGGAGGGCTCTGGGCAGCTGTGGATCTCACAGGGATTTTCCTCTGGGAGGTAATGCTGCTTCCCTGCAGTGCAGGGCTTCTGGTGCAGGAGAATTTGGGAAGGCAGTGTCGACTCAGCTCTTGGAGCTGCGTCCTTGCTGCAGAGCAAACTCCTCTCAAGTTGAGGCTGAGAGTAGCCACTCTGCAAAATTATACTTAAACTGCACATCAGTGAGATGAAGCAGTTGTGGTTGGTGGGTGCCTGGGCTCTGTTCTTGCATGGGAGCATGATTTGGGAATCCAGTCCTGGACTGAAGTCCAGAGGGAGAGGAGCTGTGTGTGGGGGAGGAAATACGGGGAGGAAACCTCCGTGGGTTGTCGGCAGATCTGGGGATGACTGCGGGTGAGGAAAATGCAGCTGCTCCACAAGTGACTCAGGATGCTGGAAGCATCTGGGTGCTGACTCCTCTGCCTTACACCAGGCTGAGGGAAGGAGAATGTGTTGTCACAGCAGAATCCAGTGCCTGCTCCTCTCCCCTGTTGCCCAGGTCGGTATTGACACCTGGCCCCGGGTGCCTGCAACCGGGCTTGCAGTGTTTTTGTCTGAATTTTGTCTGAAGTCACCTACCTTACTGGAGGGGCTGTGCTCAGGGAATTTGGTTCCTTCAGGTAGTACCCCAAGCTTTGAATTCCAAGCTGCCTGTGCCTGGGGAGCCCCATGTAATCTGCACAAGCACCTTCTCTGCCTGGGCTGTAAAAAGGTGCTCTATTAGGGACCTGCAGTGGCTCTACCCTGCCAGCCTCACCTGACCCTGCCGTGTCCCAGGGGAACCTCTGTTACCTTTTCTAACAACCATGTTTTGATTTGTTTGTCTTCTCTTGCTTATCCTACTGATTCCTGGGAAGTACCGTTTCCTCCTCATCTGTCTTGTGTTTCATATTGTTTGACTACTTCTCTGTAAGGGACCAGCTGCTGAGCTGAGGTGAAGTAGAGCATCTCCATTGACTTAAGCTGAACTAGACACTCTTACACCAGCTGTGAATGGGTCTGTAGTTTGTTTTTCGCTATGTTTCCATGTGTTTTCTGACTCAGTGGATATTCACCAGAATTCATGTTTTGTTTAGACTAAGCACAGGTCAGAGAAAATGTGTTTCAAGATACAGAAGCTAGCAGAAACAGCTTGGGATTTTCCTTTACTTTTGTTCTCATTCTTGCAGAAACATCAGGTTTTGAGACAAAATCCTGTTCGTGTAACAAAGCTTAAAACCTGTCATCTTTAGGGTCTGGAAACACCATTTCCAGCTGACAGTGACAAGGGAAGGAGCTGTGTCTCAGGTCCACATGAACAAGCGGTGACCTGTACAACAAGTGCTGCTCTAGCTGAGGACCAAAGGGGCTCTCAGTGCACCTGCCACATCTCACAGAAACCACAAGTTTCTTGTGAAAAGTGCAAATTCTCACTGGGAGGTGAAATGAAAATAATTTCCCTGGCTGGGGTTGTAGCTGGCAACTGGAGAGACCAGTTCCATTCAGTCCTGAGAAATGATACCAGCGTACCCTTATGTTCTCAGCACTGCAGTGCAGACTTGCCCGAGCACATGGCTTGCTTGTCGCCCTTTACAGAGACAGCTTCTGTTTGATATTGTTGACCATATTGAGAGGTTGTTTTTGGAGTGGGAGTACTGGAAAGAATACTCTTTGTAGGCAGAACAGAGAGCAAAGTGTTCGTGCCTTAGCAGAGGGGATAATTTCTAGGAAATATGCTCCCCTCTCCAATTCAGACTGAAATTTGCTGGATCCCTGATCTCTTCAAGTCTGTGTGAAATTAAGCATGAGGTAAAAAGAAGCTCTCTAAACATGTTCCAGAATTAGCAATTTTCAAGTGGACTTGTTTGGGCATCTAGAATACTGGCATTTTTGGCTTTGTCTACCTGAGAGTTTTGCTCGAGAGCAGTGATGTGGTTTTCACAGTCAGCGAATGGTCCCCACCCAGCACCTTGGTTTTGCTGCAGAGTGGTTTGGGTTCATGCTAACTGGATTCCTTTTGGATAAGAGTGGTCCAGAAGCTCTGCTCCGGTTGTGCAACACTGATGCTCCATCCCTTTCCACGGGAACACAAGGATCCAAACCAAAGATGGGACAGCTTTGAACCATACCCCCCTAGTCTGGGGGACCAGACTAAAATCTAACCTTAAGTCATACCCCCTCAGGCCAACTACACGTGGTGTACACGTACCAAATGCTTTCATCTTTTGATCTGTTCCTTGTGGTGCCAAGTAACTTGCTAGTGTAGGAATAGCTTAAGCTAGGAAAGAAGAATGGTGGGGAGTCAAGGGACTGGCTTTTGTTTTCCTGATAAAAAAAGAGACAGGGGGGTAGGAAGAGGAGACATAAACCATGACCGTTATCCACATGGAGAGATTAAATAGCACGAGAGTACTAGAGGAAAGGCCCAGAGTGTGACAGATCAAAAGAGCAAGGCCTCTGGCTGTTACGATAAAGAATGTCCTAGTTCTTGAGAACGTATTTATGTGTCTGCGCACTGCGCTTTTTTAAAAAGGAAATAGTTTTATTCAAAGAAAGGTCTGTTCCTTCCACAAGGGCTGCTCAAGGGAGAAATAGTAGGTAAAAATACAATTTTCATAGCCAGTGCTATAAGGAATGGTTTGTGCAAATGTGAACAGGGTCCATTATTTTAAATTTAAAAATCTATGGGAAGGTTGAGGGGAATGGGAGCTGTCTGTTTGAGCTCTGGACTGGCAACTGCTGTTAGAATTCAGTGTGTGGCTTGGCTGTGCAGTGGATCTACTTGTGTAGACATGCATGTGGTGTCCCATGGATGGCAAGGAGTTCTTGTTGAACTCAAACCAAAGTGTGTACAGGGCTAAGGAATAAAATATTCTTGTAGTCAGCCAAAACACTACAGCTGTGTTCAGCTACTTGCTGCAGGAATCGCTGTGCTGGGTGAAGCTGTTACCTCTCCCCTGGTGCTCGAGGATGCCTCACAATATGTGTTGGCAGAGCAGCTTCAGGAGCATTTCTCATGTGTTTTCTTGCAAAGTTGTCTGGTTTAGGACAGAAGAATTTATATCCTCTCAGTTAAAATACTCCAGCCTCGTTGTCTGGTACCCCATAGGGTCAGGACTCCAACTCCATCACCTGAAGGCCATGAGGAGGTCCTGCAGGGTGGGGCAGAGGCAGTAACCTCCAGCACCGGGCTCTGCAGAGGTGGTGACCACCAGCCACTGAGATAGCAACAGCCTTGATGTTTCAAGCAGCCTCAGCTTGAGGGGTCTGTGAAACAGAGGGAGAAGTGTTGAGATTCCACAGACTGCAGCACGTACCTTGGATAAAGTCCAGGCTACAGGTACCTCTTCTTACGTGCTTTCGTGTTCCTGTGTAGAAAGAGACTGTAAAATGGCAGGAATTTGCCACTGTGGTTTTATAGGACCTTGCAAAGCACAGGGCAGCAGAGAAGCACATATCCAGTAGGACTGGCCCTTGGCTTGTCGAAGTCAGTCCTACACCAGTAACTCGGTGAGCTGTGGGCCTGTTCCTGGTTTTCCTTTGCTGCCTGTGGAACAGGGGGGTAGCTGAGCAGTGTAGAGGCCACGGCATCTGCCAAAGTGGATCAGGTGAGCGCACCCAGGTGGTCCTGCTCCTGCTGCTTCCTTCAGGGTGCTCAGCGAGCTGCCTTCCCAGGTTTTTTTTTTTTCAGCAAGCAGCAGTAATAGAATTAAGAATTAAAACTCGGTCATCACTGCTCAGGCTTGGAGCTGAAGGGATCCCTACAAACCTATCAGGAATTAATGAGAAGGTTCCTGGTCAGTGGGAGTTTAGGCAAACAAAGATTGATTTGAGATCCTTTGTCTCTCAGGGTGTTAATTTGGGCTGAGAGAGACTGCTGGAAGGAAGAGGTTTTGATACCAAAATCTCATTTCTGTTTGCTGTGCCCCCCCCAATTAATAAAGATTATTATTAATTAACAAGGAAATCACTATATTTTTGTGGGGAAAAATGCTTGTGGCAGTCTTGTGCTTGAATACAAAAATAAAAGACATTGTTTGCACTAGAATAAGTGGGGATCTACAAGCTTTTGTGTGCATTTAATTGGGAAAGTGAAGGGAGGAAAGTGTGTGTATTAATTTAGGTTTTAAACAACAGCAAGCACTAAGACAATTTGGGATGTGATAGAGAGTGTCTCTGAAATTCGGTACCAAGCACACTCCCTTTTTGATTCTGTCAGTTCTTAACTGTCTCCATTGTCATTTTAACGTTAGAGAGAGCAAGCCTCAATTTAGATCCCCCCTCCTTTTTTCTCTCTAGTGAATACCTAATCATCACACCGATTTTTGACTGGGTATTGACTGTGAGACTTCCTGGCCTAATTTCTTTTTCTAACTATAATGGCAATATCTGGTGATTTATTTTTTTAAAATCTGAGATACACAGGGTGTTCAGACATGCAGATGAATTTTGGGTTAATTGAGTAATAGTCATCCAAGACCCAGGGCTTCTCCTGGAGATTAACATACAAAGTGATAGGTCAAAAAGCTCAAGGTTTGTTGCCCTGCGAGATACTAATACCCCCCCAATTAATTTCATTTTCATGATCGCATCATTTTAAATTGAGGTGAAACCAAGGATTTTTCTTTTTTCCCCCCCCCTCCAGCTGAGTTTGACTGGCACAACTTCTGACACGGATGTATGGAGGCTGGTACCGCGGCCAAGCCAAATCCTTTTCTTTGTTCTCCGGGCCTGCTGCTGCTGCTGATAAAGTGGTCGGCGCATGGCATTATGTCTTATTACATTTTTGATGCAGACTGCAAAGAAACGGGTAAACTCACCATGGTTACCACGCTCTGTCACTTGGCAGGGCCCGGCGCTCTCAGCGATGGCCTCTAGTGTCTGCAGCGCAGCTCTGCACCGCCCCGGCCGCGGCCGCATCCCGCCCGAGCCAGGCTGCATCCCCGCTCCTGATCCATCCCCGCCGCCCCAAGGCCCCTGCTTGCTTTTGTCCCTCGGTGTCACTGAGTCACAGCCGGGGTCAAGCTCCCCTGCTGACCCCGGCCGGTTCCTATGTCTGTGAAAGTTTTCTTGGTCAGCCCCTGGGTGCAGATCCACTCTCTGCTTTGTCCTGGCACCTCAACGTTTCTAGGGGAGTTTTTCTCTCCTTTCTAGGCATACCCTGCTGAGTTATTTCCCGCAGACCAAGTGCGTGTCATTGCTTAAATTAAGGGAATGTGAAACAATCACTAAATTATCTGTGCTGTGATATCATAGAATGTGCTGAGTTGGAAGGGACCCATCAGAATCACGGAGTCCAACACCTGGCCCTGCACAGGACACCCTGAGACTCACACCCTGTGCCTCAGAGCATTATCCAAATGCTTCCTGAACTCAGGCTTAGTGCTGTGAGCACCTCCCTGGGTAGCCTGTTCCAATGCCCACCATTTCCTGATACCTATAACCAATATGTCATCATCAACCCATATGGGATCAATAAGTTCTCTAAGTTTTGCAGGGGCTGCAGCTCAGTTTTGCTCGGTGGGTAGAGCAGGATTCTTGAGCCTGGTCATCAGAGTCCTTGCCTTGTTCACATCCAGTTTGGAGCTCCCAGCTCTTGTATGTGACTGCTTGCAACAACAGTTCAGAGACAAGTCTTTGCAGGATGGGCCTTTTGTTTTACTGTACATGAGGAAAAATCACTTAAGCCTTTCTCTGCTTAATTGAGGTAATTAAACCTTCTTACCTTGCAGCACAAGGGGCTCGTTAATGTTTTTGAAGCATTTTGAAGTCCTTGGAAAAAAGATGCGGTTTGCTGTTGTGTCATGTTTAATAATTGTTGAAATTCAGTCATCTGGACTTGAAATACTGAGTTTCACATAGAGAAATCTTACACTTGTGCATGTATTTTGAGCTGATAGTGTGAAGAACTAATCGAGAGAATAGCTGACAACGGTGCTGTCTCTACAGTGCCCTATTCTATGGGTGTGTTGTTTTTTTGGGGGGGTTTTACTATGCTTAAGCAAGATTAGCTCCATGTGAAATCTCAGTGATGCAACTGCAGGTTGTAATGACATAAAATTTAGCAGCTTTGTTAAAGACAAAGAGAAACCTTGCTTTTTTTAAGGTGACCTAGTGACCAGCCCAATTTGCCTGTTTGGGATTTCACATCCCGTTAACCAGTAAAAATTAAGAACATGCTCTCTTCTTGTAATGAGGAAGGCACCTCAGTGGTATCCTGTGATAACTCTGAAGTGGAAAGAGATTTCCCAGATGAGGACAAGAGTCTATTCCACTATGTTCAGCAGAGCTTTTTACAGAGTAACTGCTGGCCCATTCTTTTTGTAGAGAGGGGAAAATAGGAATGAAATCATTTGCAACTTTAAAACAAAGCTAGAGATTTACACAGTTCTGAGCCCCAGTGACTTTCAGCATCAGTTTAATTTAGATTTAAATGAAGGCTGGTAAATGAGATCTGTTCCTCATATGAAAGACAGTTGGGAATTTTCAGCAAAGGAGTTTGTAAGGGGGGAGATATTTCCAGACAGCAGGCAGTCTATGTCTGTGCCTACAGGCAAAGACAGCAGCATCCATGGATGCAAGGGCACTTGAGCTGCAAGAGTGAAGAAGTTCAGTGCTGTGATGCTCCCTCACTCCTGAGTGCAAGGGCATAACCAGCAGGTTTTTTAGTACAGCTGTGAGGTGGGCAGCATAATTTAGCCCCTTAAAAAAAAAATCTGAAAGTTGTTTCTCAAACCCGAATTCTTACCATTGTGGGACAAGGGGGAGAAAGTGTTTTGATTGTTCATTTCTGGAGCAGTTTGTCAGTGATGACATTAGTGTCTGTTTCTGGAGCTCGTAACTGACTCGAAACTCATCAGATGTGAATATAATCTTTTATAACTTTAGAAAAAGTAACCATAACACAAAGTGATGTTATTTTCCCTTTGATCTACTTATACAGCACAATTTGACTGGCTAAAAATGTTTGCTATCACATGAAGAGGAATAATGGTAGCACTCCTCACCTCCGATGTCACACAATGAGCAGCAGATCTGATGTACCTCAACTGACTGTTCCCTAGGAATAGTTTTGGCATTGGCTGAAAATAGTACTGGGGGTAACTTGCTTTGACCATGTGATGACACTTTGAGTTGCAAAATTATTTTCAGATAACTTGCACTGAAAAAGTAAAAATAGCACAGCACATTAGACTCATCTGTGTGGAATGTATATATGCAAAAATAGGGCTCCTTAATACTTACAGTTTGTCTAGGCAGAACAACCTGTCATGCTACACTCTGCTTCACTTTTGGGCAAACGATTTGCACTGATAATGCTGCAGGCTGTGCTATTTCCAAGTGTTCATCAAACATCAGAGAAGCATTAATTCAGCCATTCTCTTCCTAGCAGTGACACTCAGAAATGTCATTAGTGATCTTAGACAAAGGTGAGAGGTCACAGCTTTGGGAACAAGTGATTAAAATGTGTCCCAATGTAACAGACTAATTAATCTTTAGATAATAACAGTTTTTTAGGTTTTTTTTTCTCTTGTCTCTCTGCAGCTGGGAGTGTTCACTCTCCCTCCACAAGTATGGCAACATCGGCGCAGTACAGACAGCTCCTAAACGACTACGGCCCCCCATCTCTAGGCTATACACAGGGGATGCAGGTACAGCTCTGCTTATTTCCCTTTAATCAGATCACTGACCCCACGTTTGCATAGTAGCAGGGATTGTGGCCTGTAATCTGAGGTGTTCCTCCCTCCCACCAAGGTCTGAAATCAAACCCAAATGGCAGACTGCTTCCTCGCACATGTCTGGGGATCAAATTAGGCTAAGCCGAGTGCTGAGTGAGGTTGGTTCCTAATTAACTTTTAGTCCCATCCCGTCTGAGTCACAGAGAAACATGTCTTGAATTATGATCTGTAAGGGCACTAACATATTTTAAAGTTATTTGTTAAAAACCCAATATTTCTATATGGTTTTGTTTTATCTTCTCACTCTCCCTACCTAGGTAACTTCTCCCCAAAATATACACTGAAACGTTGAAAAACCAGAAACAGGGTTAAATAAGCAGTTCCCAGTTTGCTGGGTTTGCAGGATTGTTTTAACTTCTGCTTCACCTAAAGTCCAGGGCTTGCAGCTGCATCCTCCCAGTTGATCCCAATTTTTGAAGGGCACCTACCATCATGTCCAACTGCAGCAGCAACTTCAAAAAAGAAAATCATATTTCTATAATAAGCCTGAAATTTTATTCTTTTAAAAAGGGATTTACAGGGCTGTTTCTGGTCTTCCATAAACTTCCACCTGCTGTTTCTTGTAATTGTTTTGGTTTTGCAGTATTTGACTGAGATTAATCTTCTTTCAACTACAGGGCACCAGCAGCAGTCAAGTACCACAGAGCAAATATGCAGAACTTCTAGCTATCATAGAAGAATTAGGAAAAGAGATTAGACCTACATATGCTGGGAGTAAAAGTGCGATGGAGAGGCTAAAAAGAGGTAACTTTTAAACTTATTTTTAAAAAATAATCGTTTCCCATGCACTTCGTGCGCTGACTACTTGTATACAGCTTCATGACAACTGTTTCCTTCGGAAGGAGACAGCTTGAGCTCCTCTTGAAAGTGGGAGTATTAACCAGCAACTGAAACCTAGGGATGCTCTGTCCGTGCAGCATTTGGTAGATAAACAGTGACAAAATGTGTCTAATGTGCACACAGGGAGTTTCAGTTAATAATTCAGACCTTATTTTAGAACACCTCATGGATACATTCTTTCAGGCTCCTGGTGACTTACTTGCTCTTTCAATTCCCTTTTCTCCCCGCTCTCCGAAATACACGGTTTGCTTCTTCTCATACACATCTCCCATCTACTTGGCCTAGGAATCTTTACTGAAGTGCATTTTGGCTGAAGAAATACAACATCGTGGTAGTTCACACCGAGGCTGGTGGAGAAAAGAGCTACAAAAAAACCCCAAAAAAGGTGTTGGGGAAGGCTGTTCAGACTGAGATGTCAAACATGAACCTCTCTGTGGAGAGGAGAGTGGGGCTGCTTAGGCTCCATCACCTGCTCCCAAGTGCATGTCGTTAAAAGTCCACTAGTAAGGGACAGGGCAGCTTTTAGGGCTGGCTGATGAGTCTCTCCAGCTTTGCTTTGTCAGCTAAAAGGGGTAATAAACGCCCTTTCTTGCAGTGTAAAAGAAACCCCCGCATGCCCCGCTGCTGACATCAGCCTGACATTGTCCTCTGCAGGGGACGTGCAGGGATATTTCTGAAGGAGCAGTGGGACATTCCACTGCTCCAGCTCCTGAAATGACCCTGAAAGGCCACAGACAACAGTTGTACTGGCAGTCTTGTCCTTCTCCAGCATGACATGGTTACTTTTTCCTCCCTTCCTGTGCTGCTTGTGCTGAGATTGGCTCATGCATTCAACCCGGAATGGGAATGTTATTGTCACAGACTAACTTCACCACCTTGCAAATCCCCCTTACACTTGCCCGAGACTACAAAGCTTTATTTAAGGCTCAGCCATTATGGAAGAGTAATATATCTGCCATGACATGCAATAAAATGACTAGTAGCTGTTCTGGGAAAGGATGCAATAAAGTCTGCTGATGAGTGGTAAGTGGAATCTGGCCCAGCTAAAATCAATGTTGCTGGAGTCTCTCTTTATTGCATTGCCTGAGTCAGTATTAATAGATCATGAATGGCAACAGGCTAATGGGGACAGCTTGAGAGAGACCGAGGGAGGTGCAGACATTCTCTGGACTGGATGGTTTAGTTCAGTGAGGAAAAAGTTGTTTTGCTGCTTCTCGCAGCAACGTAGGTTTAAGGTACAATGCTGCCACTGTGACTTGCCAGTGTCGCACAAAATCCTAAATGAATACTTTTTGCTGCCATCTTTTGGTCACAAAGGTACCTCTCTTTCCATTTTGGGAGCCCGAAGGCTGAAGGAGCATGTGCGAGTGTGAGAGCAGAAGAGATTTGGGGTAACCACGTGACTGCCGCCTCCATGGCCATGGAGGTTATCCCTGAATAAAGTCCCTGTCCCCAGCTCCGCCCGCTCCTAAGCACAGAGGCTACTGACCTCTAAAACTGGCCAAATTCCCAGTGCTCTGCATTATTCAGAGTAGTTCTGCTGCATGGACTGGGCATCCTGCCACCAGATCCAGGTCTAACACACTGCTTTGGGTTCATGTTTCTGCATCCCACAGCTGCAGCGTTACTGGCTGTGGCAGTTTAACCCTCACTCATCGAGTCCTCCCAGGTCAGTAGGCTGTTGCTGTGATCTGGGCTAGCAGCCTTCTAGAAACAGAAGCCATTATCTCTAGAGATTAACCCCTATCTATTGCCTTACTGCCCTTTCTCCACCTTGTTAAGGAGCATGATTGAGCAGAGAAATCACCTTCTATCTTGCCTAGTCAGCAAAATATAAACCTCCTTTGTTGTAGAAAAATCTGTCCATCTCTCATTTTAACATCTGTCTCGAGCTCTGTTCTTTCAGCAGCTCACTGAGCATGAACCTACATTTAGTTCCAGGATTATGAACCAAGGTCCAGATTGCTGGAACTCAAGGCAACAGGACTTGTAGTGGAAAATTCCACATTTTGTCTATCAGATGGGAGTAGACACAGTAAAGTGGTGATGATTTACACTGGGAGCTGAGCCAGTGTTAGGAGGTAACTTTCTGCACACACCATAAAAAAAAATCTCTTGTTTTTACATGAGACACAACTTGTCTTTAAGCAGTATTATGATGGCTTGGATTTTGATGCATCCTCTCAAAGGAGAACTATCCCAAGGCATTAAGAGCTTGCTAAAATGACTCCCCAAATAACTTTGTAATTTGTTTCACTCCACTGGAGCCAAGTAATTTGCTGGTAGGTAAGATTATTTTTTTCCCTTAAATCTTTGATTTGAAGGAGGCCCGCGCTGCACATTAAGATCTACCTGCCACTGCAGAGTTACAAATCTTGCTGTGTTCTGATTCCTGCTTTAGTCCCTTTTCAATTTATACTGCAAGTTTGGGAAGGCAGACTTGTTTAGTGGCAGCTGATGTTTGGGAAGCGAGGGCTGTCCCCCTTTTGCTGAGGCCTTCTGTGGTAGCCTTGGCAACTGGGTACAGAAATACATAAACCTTTCTGTGGACTGTCACTGCGAGTGTGGCCTGAATGGGATGATTTAAAACACGTCCGATTCTTTTGCAGGCATTATCCATGCTAGAGGATTAGTTCGGGAATGCCTGGCTGAGACGGAACGAAATGCAAGATCCTAGCCCACTGGTTCAGCTGCAAGGTTTTCCATCTCTTCATGAAGAAAAAGTAACACTTATTCTTTTTGACTCTTGAAACGTTCAGACAAATTCCTTTATTTTGAATGTTTTACCGTTCTTGTTTTGCCCTTGCAAAAATGTACAGTTAAGAATGAAAAAAACCAAGGATTTTTCAACTTACTGAGGGTTTGCATTTTCTAAAGACATTAAAACTCCCTAAAACGTTTCTAAAACATGGAAACTGAAGTGCATGCAGAGGAATGCTCTTTCTCTCCCAGGCTATATTTCAGTTCTCTTCTTATCCAGCCACAGCCTCATTCTGTTTTTTTTCCTTTGACTGTGTTCACTTATCCCCAAAATGTCAATCTTTCAAAGTTTGACATAAGCTCTAAGGATTTTTTTTTAATAAATGCAGAATAGCATGCTGTACCTAGTAGTCTGCTAAGTCACAATTTGTCATACAGCATAGGCCCTGCTTAGAAATAACCTTCCCCTTCTCTTATTTTTCCTTTTTTTGTTCATTTTGCATAAACATTTGCATGACTGTTAGTGCTTTGAAGTCCACTTAAAGTGCATGAGCTATATGGAAAATAGGGAAACCAATTAAATAATAACAAGGTCCTGGAAAGCTAATTTCTACATTAAGGCTGGAGATTTCAGTTTAAGTTTGCAAAAAAAAAAAAAAAAGGAACATTCTGGATAAATTACTAAAACTGTTATTTGCATCTTTGTATGTATTTATTACTTGACGTAATAAAGCTTATTTTCATTAACAGTTTGTATTAAAACTATGTACAGTCACTTTAATCAGATTCATACTCCAGGAGCAAGAACTGTCAACAGATAAAAATTTAACCTTCATGCAGGGATTCAGGAAAGGACAAGGGAGGGGGCTTGCAGATTTCTGGAGCATTCCATCCACGGCACAGGGTGCAGTCGGTCTCTGGGACAAGGAGGTGAAGTTCTAGAAGTCTCTGTTGCCTTCAAAATCCTTCTCTGGCTTTGGGTCTTTGTTGAAGGCCAAAACCTGGCGGCAGCTGGTGAGGGTGCTGTCCAAAAATGAAAGAGAAGTTCTGGTTAAGCAGTTGGAGCTGTTAACAGGATAAAACCAGGAGAAATGTCCTTCAGGAGAGGCTTCAGAGTAACGGTGACAAAGGAAACGCAGCTGCAGTTGTTTGTATAAAATGGGAAACTGTCAAAATGAGCGAAGGCACCACCACGGCCAAGCTGAACTGCAGCACAGCATTAACATAATTAACAACTCTAATTTATTAATTCACAGCTTGGATGAACTGGACTCTGTTGCCTTGGGAGGCAGCTTCCAACACAGGTCATCCTTTACCTGTAGTGACTCAGTTTTACCCCTGAACTGGAGGCCCATGAGTGACCATCCCTCACCTGCAGGAGGGCCCCCTCTGTGCCCCAGTGCTCAGCTCCACTCCAGGTAAGATCTGGAAAGCTGCTGGTTAAACTTTACTCAGAGCTGAGTAGGACAGAGCATTTGTTCAGCTGACAGATCTGAACCAGTGACTGGTGTCTCTTCCCTCAGCAGCTCACTTCACACCATCACAACCAGCGTCCAAACCTGCTCACTGTCTGTAAAGGATTTATGTCACTGAAGGCATTGCCTGAGTAAGGATGGGAAGTGAGAACCTTTTAGTGCTGCTCTCGTGTGCTGGAGCTCCTACGAAGCAGCCCAAGGTGTCATCTGCACAGAAAGAAATCTATTGATTTTTTGGGTCTCTGTTAACAATGGTGGAAAGCTTATAGTTCCTCTTTAACAAGGATTCTTTTATCTTCTGAACTTGGCAGCAAAACTGATTGCTAAATGTGATTAATGAGATGATGGCAGGGAGAAGCAGGAATACATGAGTGCTTTTATCTCCTCAGCTTTACAGCAACAGCAGGTCAGCACCCGGGGTTTGAGCTGTGCTTATGAAGCCCTACATCATTTGTTAGTTGGAAAACTGTGTTTAGGTCTAATGACAAACAATTGTCCTACCCTTCTAGGGCAAGTCCGTGTTTCACATGTTTATTCCTTATCCAGTTGGTGCATCTCTTTAAAAAGCTTTTTCCTTTCTAGGTTTTCCTTTGCTTTTCTTTTTTTCTCCTGCTTTTGCTTCTCTGATGCTTTCTTCTCTTTAAAAACATCACTGTCTTCACCTTTGTAGAAAAGGTCAACTTTTTCCTGCAGGATTTCTCTGGCTATCTTTCGGTTCTTCTCCACTGATCTTGTCTGATGACACTGAAGAAATACAAAAGACATTTTTACTGAAACTTTAACCTGTTTATTCTTCTGCTTTCCCTTTCAGTCTATGTATTCCTACCATTACAGCAAAGAAAATCCCCTCCTCCCCAAGCCAAGAGCATCCTCCCACCAATAACAGCTGCAACTTTTAAATGCAGATGATCTATTTTAATAATTATTTGCTACTGTAACTCATCAGACTGGCTTTTGCATTAATCTTTAATGCTTCCCATATTACCTTGGAAAGCTGCTCGAGTTTAACTTAACTGCGTCTTCCCCTTGTGACAGGAAGCTAAGATTAATTTCAAGGTATTAATCCACAAGAAGCAGGTAAGAGAAATGCTTAAAAAGGATCTGCAGAGTGACTGTGATCACCTTGCTGAGGAAGAGATTCTAACTCCCCTGAGGGACAGGAATGTGACAGCTGCCACTCAACAGTGAGGATTCATTTAATTGAGAACTACACAACAGTAACTGGGTGGCAGAGCCAGGAAAAGCAGCTCTGACCTCAAGTTTATTTATCTGCTGACAGCCAAGACTGCTTCATGCTGAGACTCTTTACTATACATATATATGTATGTAAACTTTTCCTCCATGCCATCTGCACTGTGATTATGCTTTATTCTGAAGCACTGGAAGTCATGATGCAATCTGTGACTCAATAAAAGAGAACACAGTTACCTTCACTACAATCCCAGATGGGATATGCTTCAGGACAACGCAGTTGTTTGTCTTATTTGTGGCTTGACCTCCGGGACCATCACCTCTTACAAACTGCTCTTCTAAGTCTGCCTCAGTTAGTTCCAGGAGATTCAAGGAGTTCTTTTTTCTTGCTGCCTGAAGCAAAGGAACGCTGGGCAGAGAGAGCTGCTGCTTTCTCAAAATCCACCGTGTCCATGAGGGTGTCTGCACTCCTCTAAGTAAGAATGCAAAATGAAATAAACTTGGAACATTCATACAGAAACGAGGACACAGCTTCTCCGGTATGAGACCTGGAATGGAATTGGAGAGTGGAGTTTACCGTGAGAATCCTTGTTTTAAGATGAGCTACTTTAGCTGCAGATATCGGGCAGTATTTCAATATTCAGGTTTCTTCTCAAGGCTATCTGAACCGGTTTCACAGGCATTTGCCTTCAAATATTTACCATGCTGAACAGAATTTTGGTTCTCAATGTAATTACGTCTCTTAAAATATTTTGAAAGGGATCCGGAAAATAGTAAATAAAAGAATACTCCTAGCAACACTCGGAAAATATTAAACATATATAAAAAAGAAAACCAAAACAACAGAGGGAAAAGAGTATTTCAGTCTTGCAGTCTGACCTGTGCAGTCTCACTGGGAACCTCATTTTTTCCCAGGTCAAGGTATTAACAAGATTATTAACAAAGGCACAAAGGTATGCCTGGAAGTGTGCATTTTCCTCATGGATAATGAGGAATGTCAGCTCCTACTGGCGACAAGTGTCAGTCTTCAGCAAGGCATTAGGTAAGCAATTAAAACAGTACGCGCTGTTATGCTTGAAATATTTGACTCAGAAGGAAATAGTTCAGAGTGTGAAGAAGTGCCACTTGGCAATAAACAGAAAATTTGAACATAACTGTTGAAATTAAAAAATAATTAGGAGAAAACTTTTATTGGCAGCCACTACAGAAGTTAGGAACATTTTTAAATGAAGAATACATGCAGAAAAACGAGCAGCACTTCTGCCTAATTCTGAACGAGCCTTTATTTAACAGGTTTCATACAGCTCTACCCACTTACAGGAGCCCGTTTTGAAACCACGACTGAAAACTCTTGATAAGGTTAAAAAAATTACGATCCCTCTCAGCGCATTCCTGCTGTTTGACACTACTACTCTAGAGCAGGAGTAAACACAGAAGACACTGGAGAATTTACTCAATCTCCCTCAGCGCTGCGCTCGGCCGAGGCCCCCCCGGGCTGCCGGCAGCCCTGCGGGCTGGGGTCAGGCCCGGAGCGCGGCTCTCGGCGGGGCAGAGCGGCCCGGGGGAAGCCGAGAACCGAGAACCAAAAACCGAGAACCGAAACCCGGCCCCGAACCGGCCCCGCTCGGACCCCGCCGCCGCCGCCGCTCACCTCCGCCGGCCCTCCCGCACCGCGCATGCGCACACCGCAGGGGAGGGCGGTGCGGTCGCGGTGATTGGCGTGGGGAGCAGCCAATCGCTGCGCGAAGGGGGCGGAGATTGCGCTCGCGCTCCAATCGGCTTTCTCGGAGAACGGCGCGGCGGCGCGCGCCAATCCCCTGGCGGCGGCGCGCGGGCTTTGCCGCGCAGCGAATCAGCGCGGGAGGCGCGGGCCGGCGCGCGCTCGAGGCCGCCAATCACGGGGCCGGGCTCCGTGCGGAGCGCCCTCTACCCCCGTCCCCGCGCTCCAAACTCTCGGCCGCCGGCGCAAGGCCGCGCCTGTTCCTCGCCTCACGGCCGCGGGAGGAGGCGGCCGCCCGGTGCCGTGGGCGCCCAGCGATGCGGGTATGAACCGCGCGGGCTCGCGGGCGGCCGGCGGGAGCAGCGCCGCTCCGCTTGGCCGGGTCTCCGCGCCGGGTCCCGGAGCCGCGAGGCCGCCCCCGGCGCGCCGCCCCTTTCCCCGCAGAGTGGCGGGCGCTGCAGCCAATCCGAGGCAGCGGCGCTGTCAACATCGCGGAGCGCGAGGGGCGGCCGCCCAATGAGAGCGTGGGGGCGGGGCTTGGCCTGAGAGGGGCGCGGGGGGCGGAGCCGCTGGGGGGGCGCCGGTGAAGGGACGGGACCGTGGAGGGGCCGCGCCGAGTGAGGGGTGACGCGTGAGGGGGCCTGGGGGACTGCGGGGGCAGCGGGCCGCTTGTGAGCGGACGGGGCACGCACGGAGCCGGGGAGGGGGTCACGGACTGACGGGAGGCGGCCCCGAGGGCGCAGACGTGGCGAGAGGGGTCCCTGCGGGGCCGGAGCCCTTGGGGCGCGGGCGGCTCCTGAGGACGCCCTGGGGCGCTGCGACCCCGAGGCTCGTGGTGTGTTCCGGGGGTCCTTCAGGGTCCGTGGGGAGATGGGGGCCTGGCGGCGGCGGGGAGCGAGGCGCCCTGTCAGCGCTTAGGGATCTGCGAGGGCTCGGAAAGAATCGCGTCTGCCTCAGGAAGCGATGCAGAACCTCACGGGCTGTGTGTCTGCGCTGGCGCCGGCGTTTGCATCGAAATCAGCGCCGATGTTTCTGAGTTAAAACCACCTCGCAGCTTGTTTTTTTTCCAACGGAGCCCCTTTCTGCAGCGACGTGGCCGTATAAGGACCGTGCTGTGCTGTGGGATCGATGGGTGACAGCGCTCCCGCAGCACAGTCACAGCTCGCTAATATTTTTTTTTTATTATTGAGAACAGACTTCTAATGAGGTTATGAAACGAGCCTGTGTCACAGCGAAGTCCCACCCATTTGCTGTGCTGCTGAGATAGGCCACCCATGATTCCATCCTGGGGAGACGGGGCTGGCTGATGCAGCCCCCATCCAGCTGCTCCAGTGACACTCCCAGCCTCAGCTTTAGCTGTCATCTTAGCGTTCTGGTAACCTCCAAGTTTTGCAGACTTGTGACCACTAGAAAAAGAAGAAAGCCGTGTTTTTCTTCTTCTTTTCTTTATCCCAAGAAGCTCTGCCAGAGGGATATGTGTCTGTGGTAACTTCCTTCCAATTCTGGCATTTTCAGCCCTACCCAGAGGAGCTAGTGAGTGAGTACCCAATAAACATTTCTGCTAAAGCCAAGCAGGCTCCAGTAACACAGGGAAAAATAGGGCAGTTGTCCATTATTTTCCTTCTGGTGAAAACATTTTATACTTCTGAAACTATTAGAGATGTATCTCTAAGAACTTGCAAATAATGAAAACTTGAATCTGTAAAACCCATCAGTGTGTCTTTGTAAGCCCTGTAAAGAGGAATGGTCATGCTTTGGAGATGTTGTGCTTCTTTAAGGCAGCAGGAATTTATTCTTGGCATTATCAGACTACTGAGATGATATTTCTTAATGTCTCTTTTTACTCTCCATCCATGAAATGATCATAAGCTTTTTCTTCAGTGTTAGAACACAGGGTGTAGAACACGCTGAAATAAGCCTTATGTAAGAACTGATTAATTAATGTATTTCAAGGGTTTTCTTAGTGAAAATATGCAAAGTAGAAGAATATTTTAGTCTCTCTACAGCCAGTCTCCTTTGAGTGCTGTAAGACTATGGCCCAAGTATTGTGTATTTATTTATTTATGATGCTTTCAGTTAACCAGCTGCTGTTTTTAACCACTGTGGGATTCCTGTTTGACTCCCCTTTTTTTTGTTGTTTTATTAATTGGTCAGAAATGTAGCTCAAAACAATTTCAAAGCTTTCTGAATTAAAGTTACATAATAACAATGAAACAAGTGATCTGCGAAAAAAATAAGCCAAATATTACACACAGAAATGGCAGAATTGGTCGACCCCAGTCTAACTCAGTTGGTCTCAGTTTTATTATTTTTGGCGAGTGTGTTTCTTCCAGTGAAGATTTGGATCCTCAATCACATCTAAATACCTCAATAATAGGAGATTTCACACCTTGCAAATGGTCTGTGGAGCCCCAGATTTAAAAAAGCCCGACTGATCAGACCCAAACAGCAGGGTTTTCCCTGGGATGTTTTGCACTCAGACATCCTTTACAGCCCAGAGTGGCTGTGTTCGGAATCTGACTGGGGAGGCCCAGCGGGCACAAGGCTGACTGGGCAGCACCTGCTGGCAGGGGTGGCACACGAGAAGGGAGGGAGCCTGGCTGGGGAATGTTGGCACTTTCCTGGGGTGGTTTGGCTGGCACAAGTGTCTCCTCAATTCCAATTCTATTTCTTCACACAAGAAGTTTTTTTAAAGAAAGGGAGTGATGCTTATTTCTCTCGGTTTTCAGGGTAATGTCATACTTGGGACTAAGATATGGAAAAGTGCGATGTGGTGAATTCTGTACAAGAAACTCCTTCATCTTCTGCAGACTCTGATGTCAGAAACACCCACAGCTCTGTCTGTACCTTGAATTGTAACAGGTAATGCGCTGAAGGAGTCACTAACAAACATTTTTATTATTTTGGTTTTGCTTAGTTAGCATGCCTTCTCAGTAATATCGGTATCAAGGTGAAATTTTTCTTTCAACATGATGAGACTCCCATTGTAAATTGAGTGTATAATTCTCTTCTGGCAGTCTAACATATGTAGTGTATTGTTTTGGCCACTGTGTTGCACACCTGACACAATAAATAATTGAACTGTTTTTCCTCGTGTTTCACTAGAAGTCCTTCCTCCAATCCCAATGGAGTTTCTGGTTACTCAGGGAATACCAGGGCCTCGTTAAAGCCGGGTTCTGTTGAGCTGCTTGCCTCCTTTATGCAAGATATCCAGAACATTGGACATGCTGACTCGGAAATTGTGAGGAACTGCGAGGTATTTGACGTTAAGGTTTATTTTAAAAGGTGCTATTAATGTATTTGCTTTGCATTTTGGCAGACAAATCTAAAGACAGATTTCAGCAGCAAGATCTGCTTATGTGTGTTTTTTCTTAATGATGGGACAGATCCTTTTACAATAGATGAATTAATCACCCCGCTGGATTTTACTGCAATTTTATCTTAGTGTTTTACAGTATTTTATCTTTAGATCTTAGAGTTTTATGATATGGATCTGAATATTTTTTCCCAAAGTTACAATAAAGATAGGAAGTTTTTGAACTGATAAATTTAAGCCATTAAAACTGTATCACATCGAACTGGTGTGCAGTGATCCTGGAAGTTAGAAGTTTTTTTTCTAAAAATGGTTCTGTTTTGCTTGACTTATTTGTGTATTACGTTTGTAAAGATGTGTAGGTGATTGTTTTGTTTCTAGATTTAAAACAAAGCAAAAATAATGATGTGATTTCAATGAACGAACTCTCCCAAACACTTTTCTGAAGGTTTTTTGTCCTTTTGTATTTTAAATTTTATCATTATTTTTAGTCATCCTAAGGAACATCAGTGTTCCACACCATGGGCATGTTCCTACAGAATTTTTGAGCTTCCTGGCTGTTAGCCATCCAAGTGTGTGTTGACAGATGCTTAATTTGGGTTCTCTTTAACACCTCCAGGAACAGAATATTGATATCTGTGTCCCGTGTCCTGTGCTTCAAGCACCAGACTCCATAAACATTAGAATAAATTAGTTTTAAACATCAGATTTTGCCACGTTTCAGGAATGCTGTATATTTGACTTTTTAAAATTATCTTTTATTTTCCACTCCGTAGTTATGCATCATGGCCTTTAACTGGATTGCTGAGGGGAAGAGTTTCTTATTGAAGTGAATGTTTAATTCTCAATTTTAGAATTGCCTATAATTAATGGAACTGGAATCAACCTTTCCAGAATTCAACTGTTCTTTGCTGGCAGCTGCTCCTACTTTTAGTTCCCATTGATTGACAGGGTGGGGGCTGAATGTACTGTGGGGTGGGCAACCACAGGGCTGTTACTCAGCTTTGTATTATGCCAACACCCAAGTATAGGGTTGCAAAACTATTTGTAGCCAGAGAAAAAGGTAAGAGGTGCAATATTGCTGTGCTTTAATTATTTTACTCTGTGATTTAATAGGCAAGGTGGCTACAGCTACTGAGACTGGTAGAAAAACAATGTCAGGAACAGATAGTTGCCCAGCAAGAGCAGTTCCACCATCAAATCCAAGTAAGTAGTGGCTGTTCATGGAGGTGGATAAGGCTGAATGTTTTTTTTTCTCCCCCCAACCCCACACTCCTCCAAAACAATGCAGAGAGGCAGTTTAATGGAAGTGGATGACTGGAGTGCTGTTTAAAGGATGCATATTTGAGATTAATTAACAAAGTAACTGGTAGGAACCATTTCAGAAGTGATTTGTGGATTATTTGTTTTCAGTTGTTTTGTTTTCACAAACATTTGGTTCAGAATGCTCACACGATAATGGGATTTTGTAGGTACAAGGTAGTTTTTATGAACTGTTAGACTGTATAATTTCTAATTTTGAGATAATATAGCGTTCTTTTCATTAAAAAAATGTTATGCAACTTATCATTTCCTCATCCAGAGAGTATATAGCCCAAGGAAACCATCAGTGTAATAGCTGAACGTTTATTTCACCTTCAGTTGAACAGTTTCCTTTCTAAGAATGAAAGATAACCCATCTGAAGGTTCATATTTTTGCTGAACCACATTTATCCATTAGAGCAGAAGAAATGTATATGTATATGTAACAGACAGTAATACTATAAATCTATAATGCTTAATATCTTCATCCTTTTGGTTGCTGTTTTTCCCTTCCCTTTCCTGATGCCCTCCACACTAGTAGTAACCAACAGTTCCTGAACTGAATTAACAAGAGGTACTGTCCTTTTATCCTATCTCCTATTTCTCCTGCCTCACCTTGCCCCCCTCCCTCCCATCTTGTTCTTTTCTTACCCTTGTATTTCCTTCCTCTTACTGTAGTGGTTTGATTCACTCGTTGCTGATCATAGTCTTTACTAATCCATTGTGTTGGCTTTGCTGGTTTTTGTCTTTTTATTTTTTAATAGGAAAGGCTACCTCTGGAAGAGCTGAGGGTGTGGCGTCAGCAGGGACTTACTAACTGCATGGATTGCCACACAAAATCCAAAATCAACAGCTATAACTGAGTTGTGTGAATGCATTAAATAAAATAGATGGAGCTATTCCAAACTTACACTGGTGTGCCAGTCACCTAGTGTAAACTCTGAAACACAGCAACTCAACACGTACTAGTCAGAGTAATAAAAAGACACAAAAATAAAAATCTGCTGTTTGTGGGAGAAAAGCAAGGTCCTGCATCAGCACTGACATAACTCTGAGATAAGGTTTGCTCTGTGCTGGGTTTCAAGACCAATTGTGCTTCTAAAAATCCCCAACCATGTGAAAACAGGGATCAAAAGACCTCGAGTTCCTTTTGGAATCAGTGGGGTCAGCCCTTGGCTTGTGAATGTGCCAGAGACAAGCTGTCATCAGCTGTGGATCATCCCAAGATCAGACTTTATCAAAGAGAATTGAAAAACAAAATTACAATCCCAAACCTCTAGAAAGCCCGTCTTATTTTTACCTTTTTTTCCCATCTCTTTCAATTATTTGTGACTATGCAAAAAGAAGTAAAAATGGAATTTAATTGGAATAGGAGCCTTTCACTTTTCCTGCACAGGGTATTAATGACAAAGATTAAATGTCAGCAGTGAATCTGATCTTCTTTCCCCCCACCCCAGTTCTGTTCTTTTCCTTCTGTTTTCCCTTCCCTACCTTCCTGACAGAATTGGATCACAGAACTAAAATACAAATGATCACTGCAGTCATGATTGAAATAATTATCAGAACACAAAACTGTGTAGTGGAAGGAAACTTCATCCCAGGTTTTTTGTTTGTTTGTTATTTTTGGCAGAGAATGGCTGAATTGAAATGCAGTTTTTAGTTCTATTGCAAGTTAATCAAAAATCTGAGGCTTGATCCTGACTAGCATTACATGTAGGTTCCTCTGAAATTAAGTCTTCTTTTTTATTTCTTACTTTAAAAGAATAAATCATTTTTGTTCAATTTGTGCTCTCCAGCTGCTATTCACATGTGAGTAATGTACTATAGTTCTGTGAAAAAACATGACTTCCATGTTCCTAAAATTATTGCAAGTTTTTTTTCTTCTTTCTTTCCTGAGGGAATTAGTTTGAAATATGTTCTTGAAAACAATTCTGTGCTTTGTCTTGTCATGTGCAAGAGTTGTGTGCTCCTGCAGTTCAGTAATCTCAATAGAACTCTGCAGAAGTGCTGGCCACGGGTACAAATGTGAAATCTTTTCACAGCCCTTGGCAAAAGCATTAATTATTTCAGTATTGCCAGTGCACAACTGTGAAACTCAGAACTTAAAAAAATTACTCACCTAATATACTGAAATAAGTCTTTTCAGACATTGTGGACTAAAGAGTAAGTGACCTGTTAAATCTAGTGATCCAGTTATGAGTTTGCTCCACTCCATCAGGCACCAGAACAATCCAAAGGTAGAACTTTGTACTTTACGAACCTAATAGCATAATATCTAAATTGGGTTTTTAAAAGTCGAGTTTTATGCAAATAATCTTGCAGAGGTACATTATTCCTATTCTCATAATAGACTAATGGTTAATACTTCCATTAAAGCATCCTTGCAATCTTTAAAAATGTATATCCAAGTGAAAAAGTGTTTCAGACCTAAATTTAGGGGAACACCTGGATAGTTTGTATTTCTTTAGCTGGTTGGTAGGTAACTGTAGTTCTGAGGGCAATTAGTGGATACATTCATGCATGTTTTTTACATGAATAAATGACTACTGAGACTCGTAATTCACTGCATGGATTTAAGGATTGTTTCCATGGACATTTTACTGTTATGCACAATCTGTATTTATCTACTTTATGCATGAGATGTCTGCACATGAAAACTTGGAGTTATATGGAATAAGTCCTCTAAATCTCCCACTAGTAACACAAATGGATCGTGCATCAAAACAGGAATGTGATCTGTGGCAGGACCTCATGGGAATTGTGCCTTTTCCTCTGTGCAGCTGATTCAGGATGAGATAAAGCAGCTGGTGAGGTTGCAGAGCAGCACCTGGGGCGCCGGCAGGAGCCGGGGTTTGCCTGCCCAGCCCGCGGACACCTTTTCACCCCTCGCCAGCCCCATGGGGATGCGCTCGGAGGCGTTCGAGGAGCAGGAGAGCATCGTCAGCCAGCTGAGCTCCAGCGAAGGGGAGCCCCGGCCCAGGGCCTCCGACGTGCAGCAGGAATGCGTGGGGAGCGAGGCCTCCATGAACAGCGGCTACGGCTCCCTGTCCACGTCGGAGCCGAGCCCTGCCCGGCCCAGCGGCTGCAGGGGCACAGACTGCATGGAGCAAGCTCCTCAGCGAGCAGGGCTGCAGGGCGGTGCGGGCACAGACAGCCTTCGAGACAGGAGAGAACTTCTGGCAGAAAAACCAGAGGAAAGTTGTTCGTCGGGAAGGAACGATGTTTTAGTTTTTCCTGCTGAATTTGAACATAAAGCTGATGAAGATCAACGTGGGAAAAAACCCAGGTAAGTGATAAACTTTCCAAATGTGTTAATTTATGATAGACAATCCCCGTTCAGTAAAAGCTGATGGTCACTGGGAACGTGTCTGAGTTGAATGGAACCTTGATGTTCTGCTGCTTAGTAGATAAATATATTTATGTAGCCTGATGAATGATGCAGATCTGCATCTCCTATGTTTAGCTGCTGTAGATATGCTTGGGGGAAATACTTTAAGGTGTATGTGTGTGTTTCTTACCATCTAGTAAATCTTTAACATCATGGGCACAAAAGTTGAAACAAACCCAACCAAAAAGAGTAACTGCAGATGAAGTATGTGTGAACTCTATGCAAGAAAATGAGAGAGTGAAGAGATTACCACTTGAGAATGTAAGTCTCTTTTTATTTAATTATAGTTTTTCTAATGCTATTCTCATAACCGGTATTTTTTCAGAGTTACAGCATGTTCTCATTCAGCAAATACTTTCATATTTTAAGCATTTGAGTTCCCATTCACACATTTAAAGCTCACGTGGGCAAAGTTTACTTCTTGGATCATTCCATACTTAGGCACAGAGCTATTTTGGCTTATTTTATTCATTGCCTAATTTTTGTCTTAACACCTCTCTGAGGGGCACATGTTCTTTCCTTGTAGAGATAACGGCCGCATTCTCAACTGAGGCTTCAGGTCGTGGTAATTTGTTGTGCCCTGTAATTTTTTGAAGGATCTTTGGTTTCAGCTGGTGATGCCTCTTCTGGCACACAGGATTCTTGGTGTGTTAAGGCATTAACCACTTTGCTCAGGACAAAAACACAGGCACATGTCTTAGGAAATAGTTTAATTATGTGGCTTAGCTAAGTTCCACTTTAGGCTATGATTACCCCCAATATAAATTCTGTAGGTTTGGATCATGCTGTATAATTCTATTTAATCTCTTTGCTTAAAAAGACTAATAACATTTACATGCAATTTTTAAAAATTATACCCTTGCTTTTTTTTTTCCTTGCCTTGTGATTTTCCTTCTGAATTTGTTTTTCCATTGTAATTTTAGACAAACCTTACTGATGCTGCTTTGCCACCGTACACTTTTTACCTCAATCAACCCAAGGAAAGTCCGAATTCCGTAGTGTCAGAGGCTTCAGGTATAGTTAATTTCTTGTACTTAAACGTCCTTTCTTTTGAATTCTCATTTTTAAAACTCCTACTGGCATTCATCTCCAGTAACTTCAGGGAGGTGAGGAGGATTTAAGCACTGACAAGCTTTGCTATAGCATTAATTCTGGTTATTGCTCCTGTTTTCAAACTGATGGCAGCTCCTGTGTGTCGCTGCTGGCAGATGTAGGACATACAGCACTTGGGGTTTTCTTCCAAATTTCTCAGCATTTCAAAGCTGAACTTTGTGTTTAAAACTGTTTCATAATGGAGTTACTGTTACTATCATGATAGGGTATCAAATACTAGCACCAATGGTGTGGTAATTACAGGAGTTCTTGGTAACAGAAGCAGAATTCCTGTAAGCCAAGGGCATAATTCAATAATTGTGTGAATGGACAAGAACAAAATAATGCATTGTGTAACATGGTGATTCTTTAATTTTGGAGGGAGGGTTGCTTTTTTGGGTTTTGGTGAGGTTTGGCTTTGTTGTTTTGGGGATGTGTATGAGGGGTGGTTGTTGCTGGCTTTGCATGGGTTTAGGGGTTGTGGGTTTTGTTTTTTTTTAATCAAAGCCAGACAACTAATTCACATATTTTGATCATAACAGGATGGATTCATTTCAGTAACAAACAGGGGCACAGAGATGCAGCCCTGCAAACTGTGTAGAACTATTGCTTCTTCACAAGCCACTGAGAGGGGGACACATTTAAGAAATTGAAGTGGGACTGAGGCTGTGTCTGTTCCTCCTGTGCCATCCCTCTTAGTCCTGGTAGTTTGTCTTTTTGCATGCTGCAGAGTGCTGCACAAACCGAAGAGTTTGTAGTACCAAGTGGCTGCCTGGGATTATTCCTTGGCTGGTACCAGTTTTAAGTGCTGTACTGGAATCATTAGAAATATAAGTTTGTGGTAAATGAGGATTTGCCCCTTGAACACCAAATCTGTGTGTTTTAACTGATTTACAGCTTTTGTTGCTGGTGCTGTGTGATGTGAGACTGATTATGTTGCCTGTGCTTTGCCTTGAGATTTTTGTAATTCCTAGTGCAGTAACAAATGCTCTAATGACATCCTTAAGCAGTAGATGCAAATAAATAGTGCAGCATTCTTGTTACTGACAAAATAACATTTTACTAATGGATTTTGGATTCCTGTTCTATAGCTGTGAGCTTGAAATCTGTAATTTTAATTTTCTTTTGGTATTTTTTCTTATCAGGACTTTCATACTGGAAGTTAGATGAAAAGGAGATGTATCACACTTTACCAGAGAATTTCAGAAGTGAGTTGCCTGATGTTTTCTCCACAAAAGTATCACCAGTTCAGGTAAACTTTGTACGTGTTTAAAAGTTGTCATATAGCTGCTTTTTGCCTGTGATGGAAAGAACCAGCTCTCCAGAAGTTACATTCTGTGTGAAAACTCTTTTGTTATCTCAGTCTCTCATATCCTGGCTCTTCGTTGTTCCTCTACCCCACTAAGCTCACTTGGAATTTACTGACCTTTTGTCATTCAAAAGAAACTGTGTACAGGAGATGAAAAGTGACTGACTAATATGTTAAAGGTGTATGTGCCTTGTTAAAGACCCCTTTTTGCCTGTTCTGAGCTGCTTTATTAGCTAAACCCGCCCCAGAACTTGCTTATCTCTATTGGGGGTGGAGGATTGTGTTCAGAAAAAGTAATGTAGCAATTTTGCCTGTTGAAGTTGTCTTCTGCTGATGAAAGGAAGTTATCATCACTGAAGGATATTTATCATAAAAGACAAAGGGAAAACAAACAGATGCCAGACCAGAGTTTTATGCCTCCTTCCCAGTCAAGACACCCACCAGAGGTAACATTAATTTCTTTACTTCACATCTCAGTTGAGGCTATGTTGGGCTGGTTTCCCATGGCTTGGCCCTTGCTGCCACCTCCAGCGTTAGGCTGGAACAGCAGTTTGAGCAGCCGAGGGAGGAAGCAGCTTGGGAAAGGATCCAGCTTGAGAGAACCTCTGAGAACAGCCTGAGCAGAGAAGCACCTTTGCTGCACAACCTTGAGGATGCCGCAGGGACGGATCCGCTGCTGCCGAGGCTGCAGCTGGCGAGCTGCACGTGGAACTGCAGCGGCAGGAGCAGGGTTTTCCTAGTGCTTCCCACCAGAGAAGTTCACTCCACCCGTGAGACAGAGCAGGCACAGGTTGTGGAAATGATTCTTTATCGTATCTAATTTTTTTGTACAGCTCTGGGTCCTGTGCATAACCCAGTAATGGTGGCTGCTGCGTGACTGTATTGTTTAGATAATTGATGAAGTGCTTTTGTAACCCTGCAAAGTTATTGTTTCAACACACAAACAGACATCATAGTACTTCAGTTTGCATAATTGAAATTTCACAGGTTTTCTAGAAATGCAGGTGTTGGATATGTCCTTTGTTAATGGAAACTGAGAAACTTAAGTTGCAATTGTTGGGAATGTGTGTTGTCATTTCAGTGTTACAGGTGCCTTCATTTTATTTGTTACTACCAAATGGTTGTAATAATATTCAATATAATACCTGCAGTATGTTAGATGCTTTACTGATGTCTTTAGATAAATTCTGTTCTTGTAAATGGAGTTCAGTCACAATTTTTTTAGCATTGTAACTTATTTCCTAGATCTTGACGTTGGACCCAACCCTGCACATGAAACCAGGCCAGCAGAACCAGGGACGCTGTTTCTTCAATATTCCTGAAGACTCTACTCCCTTTTCTCCAGACTCTATGGCAGAGCCCGGGTTTCCAAGTCATGGTGACACAGACTCTTTCTCGCAGACAAGTAATTCATCTCAGTTAGATGATTCTCCAACACACCCTGCCAGCAGCAGAGCTGTGCGCTTGCACCTGTGGAGAAACCACCCCTTCCAGAGTGAAAACAGGGCCAGCTCTCCCTTCCCAGTGGCATACAGGGATGCTGACAATGATAATTTAGTCAGCACTGAGGAGGAAGAAACACTGACTCTAACTCCATCTTCTGTTACTCAGTGTGCTGACAACAGTTTGCCAGATTACAGCCTTTCAGTGGCATCTGTTGAAGATCCTGTGGTAATGTCAAGGTAAGTAATTTTTTTCTTTTTTAAAAGTCATAAAGTTTGGTACTTTCATGAAAGATATGAAACAATAGTAGTAAACCAAACAAAATATGTGAGTTCTCTTGGTCATGTCTCTTTATACACAAAAATAAAAGTACATCCTTCCCTCATAGACTGTATGAGGGAGTTCATTTAGGCAGAGAATTTCAAAGTTCTAGGGGAGGGGGTTATGTTTTCCTCTTTAGAATCAAATGGTGGGAGAAGCACAGAATAACTGTGCTTAGGAAAAATAAATATCCTCCATTCACTGTTGAAGCTCTGATGATTTGCACATGGACAAGCAGACAGGGCATATATTCAATGTGTGAGGCCTTGTAAGAAAGTAAAGCTTTGTATTGTGTCTGTATGTATTATTTGTATATAATAATCACAGTATCTACCTCTATTAATGCAAAGACTTCTCTGCCTTAGATGACAAAGCTGTCTTTGCTTTAGCTTGAATGCAAATAGAGTTTTGTAAGAGAGATTTATATGCTGAGTTCATTACGTGCAAATGAATCCAGCAGTGCATGGTCATGTGGCTGGCTGGAAGTTTTTAAAAATTCTTTTATTGAAAATAGGATTAGGCAGAACCTGAGGGAAAAACACGCTCGACACATCGCTGATCTACGAGCTTACTATGACTCTGAGATACAGAGCTTAAAACAGCAGCTGGAGTCAAGCCATAGGACTGCTGCATCTGAGGACCTGAAGAAAATCAATCAAAGTCTTGCTGACAGGTACTGTTTGTCCTTCGTGTCTTTCTCTTTACGTGGTGCTCTTTATATTTCAAAGACTGAGTATCCCTGTTTGGAATATCTTGAACAGTTTATGTCACTCTTCAGTTCTGAAGATTTCATGCACCTATGATACTAATATTTCCCTGTTAAATATAAATTTTGCATTATTTACTGCAGTTGCTAAGTTGTGGCTGCCCCATCCCTGGTTAAGGGGTTGGACAGGGCCCTGAGCAGCCTCATCTTGTGGAAGATGTCCCTGCCCATGGCAGAGGGGTTGGAACTGGACGAGCTTTAAGGTCCCTTCCAACTTCCATGCTTCTGTGAAGATCAGTTCACTATTGTTAGACAGCAAATGTGGTGTTTGGACCAGAGTTCTTGTTTGACCTGGCTTTTTCTGGAGCCAGCAGAAGCTTTCCTCAGGAATGGCTGGCAGGCAGAGGTGCTCCTGAGCAATTTGGAGTGGGATGATTTGTGTTGGAAGCTTGTGCTGTCCTGTCGTGCTGGTGAACATCATCCTCCTGCACCTTCCGTGTCAGAACCACAGGTGACACAGGAGCAGCCCTGAATCCCGTGGGGATTTACACTGGAATCTCTGTGCCCCAGCTGTGCATTCCAGTAGCTGCAGTTTGTGTTTGCTGTACAGAGAATATTGATGTGATTTCTGTATAATTACTGCCAGTCAAATCACATACTGCAAATTCAGACAGCTGGAATACTGCACAAAATTCGTGTGTTCCCAGATTCCTGCTCACTCCCCAGGGCACCACAGCCCTTCTGAGCAGAGACACTGCAGCGGCTGAAAGTCGTGGGAGGAGATCACAGGCTGGGCACCAAAATTCACGGGGATGCTTGAGGAAGGAAAAAAGGCTATAAAATGTAGATTTGTTATTTGAAAATTTCAAGATATTGGTGTAATCTGTATGTTCTAAATAGGTGTGACCAGTTAGATGTAGCTCTCAATGAAGCAAGTGCTCGCATAAAAGCCCTTGAAAATAAGAATAATCTGCTAGAAAAGCAAGTGGTAAGTGTATGTTCTTAAGTCAAGTGCTTTTTAAATAAAAGGGTAAAAGAATGAATTTTTTCATTTATAAGCTGATCAGTGTTTCCATACTTTTCTCTTTTAATTTTTAGCATTTCAGCCTTTCCCTTAATATATAACATCAGCCCACATGTTACACAGTGACTTTCCTGCCTGAATTTCTTAGGACTCCCTACTTCAATCATCACCACTTTTGCTCATGAACTTTTTTCCATGTTAGCAGAGATCAAACAAAGTCTAAGAGTGAAATACTGTGATGTGTTTATCATGTTTCTCTTTAACTTTTCTTAATTTATTTACTGTGTTTTAATTACTTTCTTATTAGAGCTGTGATAAAAGAAATCTCACCTATGCTGGGGCAAAAATACTCTTTCTGGGTATATTTGCAGTTTTTCTAGCTAGGCCAGACCTGTTTGCTTGTGCATAAATTAGAGCATAGCTGCATTTATTAGTCAAAAACCAGGACACTCTTTCATGAAAGTTGGACACTTTGTCATCAAAGTTAGACACCTGCAGAGACTAATTCCACCTTCTTTAGACATTTTTCTATGCTGGGAAGTAGTCCATCAGAATGGATTGGAGGCCTCACCTGCAGATATTTTAAATCCTATAAAATAAACACATTTTTGGTGGGTTTAGTCTTCATTTTCATTCTTTCCAAGTCAAAGAAATGAGCAAAAATCTTGTTTAGTTCATGTACAGCTGTACCCTTGTTTCCTGTGCAGCTGATTTTAGATTATTCTTTGAACTGAAATAGAAAATCTGCCAGGAAATAAGAATGTTTTAAACGTTCTAAAGAGTGTTTTCTGTCCTCCAGGCAGATTGGAGAGAGCGTTTCTGTGCCATCAGTAACACTTCCAAAGTCCTGCAGGAGCGGCTGGAGGAAATGCGCACGGCCCACAAGGAGAAGGACAACACCATCAGCCGCCTGAAGTCGAGGCTTAAGGAGCTGGAGGAGGCCTTTGAGAAGGCTTACAAGTTGTCTGACAATAAAAACACAAGGCTCCAGGAAGAAAACAAAATGTTTCAAAATGTGAGTGAGAAGATGGACCGTGGTGTTGGCAGGGGCACAACAGCCAGTCCCTGGTGTGGAAAATACTCTGAGTTTACAACTGGAAAGTCTTAAAGCACAACTCAGAAAACAGAAATTACTCAGCTGACTCCTTACTAGGCTGGGTGTTGGGGGGCACTATGGACCTAAAAGATATTTAAAAGCAGTTTTTTAAGGCAGCAGGTGTGTACTTGATGTGGTAACCCTTGCAATAGTCTGTCTCAGGAATTTTATTTCTCTAAGTGCTCTTAGTTAATTTTATTTTTGAAGATATTACGTAGAATTATTTTAGAAAGTAATTTTTCCTCTCTTAAGCTTGTTGGAGATGGACTAAACTTTTCATACCTCATCCCAACTTGCTAAAACTGCTCATTGTGTATGATTTTAGACCGAATCAAAGGAGTCGTTCCTCTGATTCTTCAGGAAGAGCTCTGTGGGATCTTTAAATGGATTGGCAGAATGGGTATTAGCTGGAAAAGCTGCTTCATGCTTTAACTTCTTTTTTACAACTGAAATTTCAAAAGATGAAGTCACTTTTAAAGTCACTGAGGAATCTTACTTGTTCATTTATTCAGTTTCTTTAGAGACAAATAATTTGAAAATTAGAAATGCATTCTATGAGTAGCTCTGTCTCCTCTTGTCCTGTCTGTAACTTTTTGTTCCAATTAGAAGATGATAAGAAGAACTTAACAAATACTATTAAAGTGCAATTTTGTATCCCCTGTAGTGCTTCTGCATGTGTTAGACAAGCTGTTGAGATGACTTTACAGCAGCCAACAAAACTGTTAATTGACTGTGGTCTCACTGTGGGTTTGTGTTCTTTTGTTCTGTTTTAGCTTTTAGGTGAATACGAGTCCCTTGGAAAAGAACATGAAAGAGTAAAGGTAGGCACACACTGGTTAATTAAAAACCCAAACATGCAGACTTGGTGATAATGTGCCATGGAATTAGGTGAATTAACTTAAATATTTTGAAAAAGCTCGAACAGAAAAATCCATATTTATCTTTACTGATAACTTCTTTCTTCAGAGTCCTGGAGGGAAAAGGAAGGAAACTGGAATCTCTTCTTTTCCAGTCATAGACAGCAAAAATACTGCAAAGTCAAAGCCAAAGAAATTTAGTGGACCCTTTGAAATAGGAAGGTGTCATTAATGTATTGTTTTCAAGACTAATGTGAAGTTACTTGGGTTTTATTTAATGCACTTCTGTAGCTTCTGGGTTTTTTTACATTTTTCTTTGTGTCCTTGTAGGATACGTTAAATACAACTGAAAACAAATTGCTTGATGCAAACACGGAGATTTCTGATTTGAAAAGGTAACTGTGGAACTTATTATTGTTTTAACAGCATGAAATACAAACTGTGGCCTAAATGTCTGCTCCTAGAGTGTGAGGGCTGTAGATCTTGCAAGTTTAATTACATTTTATGAAACATTTCATGTTGCTTTATGTTACTGATACAAACTAAAAATCTCATTAATTTAGGATAGGCATTTTTTTCTACTTCCTCTGCTTCCACAGCAGTGTCTCCTGGTCCGGTCTTTCTGGCCAGATTACCTGATTTAACTTGAAATTCAAGTTCATATTTATATCCATATTTAGACAGACAGAGATAGATAGACAGAAATGCAGCAGTTGCTCTTGTTCTCCTGCTTCATCCAGAATATCTGAATAAAAATGAGCAAAACTCTTAAGAAATACGATGATTCTTTTATGCCACTTAAATCATCTCATAATGCATCTTTTTTAGGACAATTTTAAAACTTGAAGCTCAGCTCAAGCAGGTGGAACATGAAAATACACTGAAACTTCGCCATATAAGTGAAAATCGTTTAAGAACCTCTTGTGCCAAGTAAGTGGATATTCAAACAGGAAAACAATGTGTTTTGGAATAGTTTTTTAACATGTTTTGGCTAAAAATGGATCAAGATGAGGTCAGTCCATGGGCTAAACTGGATTAAACACATGTGACGTAATCCAGAGATTTGCTGTGCCAAGAAATCACAAAACCCAAATACATACTCTGGCTAGTGTATCTCTGACTTGGCAGGCTGTCCCTGCTCTTCCCAAATGAGTGTTTGCTGGGTCTCAGCTGCTCAGCTGAATTCCCATCCTCCACAAAGGTCTTGGGAATACAATCTGATAGTCCAGTTAGACAGTGGAGCTTTTCTTTGTGTGTCATTGGTGTGAACGGCTGATTCCTGCTTGGCCTGGTCCCAAATGCAGTTTGTACAGGTGTCCTGAGAGTAGGGTGGGAGTTCAGTTGGAATGAGCACTCTGGTTTGATCTGGGAATTCATGTTACAGAAATTCAAGCTGATCTGTGCTCTGTTTGTTTGTTTGTTGTTTGAGGGGTTTTTTTAATGTTTTAAAGGCCTGAAAACTGTGTCCCCCTTTGGGTTTTATTACTCAGTAATGGCTTGTTCAGTGTCTCTCCCATTTCAGCACTGATGCTGTGGAGCCCAAAATGACAGTTAATGTGATTTGGGGATGTCCCTTTGGATGTATTGAACAGGAGTGTTTTGGGGAGATTTGAATTTTGATGATTGTGAAGACAAATAATTTATGTGTTAATATATTAAAGGGACAGATTTCTGTTCGGAACTCTTTTAGTATTTATGAACCAGACCCCCCAACAATGAACAGAAAAAAGAAGACCTGGACATGGCAGACTGTGGTCATCAGGGAGGGGGAGATAAGAGCCAATGTGGATTTAGAAGTTAATCTGTCCCCAACTGATCTCAGAGGCTCAAGGAAAGCCTCATTCCAATTGAATGCCCAGCAGGATAGATTTAAAGGATAGTGCCTATAGTTCATAGTTTGGGTAAACAAGACTCTTTTTTCCTAATTATCTGCTTTCCTGTGTATAGAAATCACATTTTTCTTTTGACATTTCAAGATAATAATATATTAATTGAGGCTTATTAGTTGATATTTGTCACTCTTGGGTCATCAATGCTGGCTTTTTCTTGTTTTTTCGTTTTTTCTTTTTTTTTTCCCTAATAATTGTTGTCCAAAGGAAAGCTGGGATCAGATGCTCTGAACTACTGCAGTAATCTCCACCAAATGTTTTCATTTAATTAGTTGAGATCTACTTGCAACCCAAACCTCAGTCTGAGTAAGCAGCATTAAATTACAGGAAGATCTTTGTGGAGCTTTGCATTCTGAGCATATTGTGTAATTTAGACTGAAACTTCAACATATGTTTTTTTTCCCCCCAAATATTCTATTTTTACTTTACAAACATGTTTTCAGTTACTTTTCCCACAGTATTTACAAGTTTATTGTATATTTGTTTCTGTTTGCTGCAATAAATCGCAGGTTTTCCTTAAAAAACAAAGCAGAAACAAACAAAAAACACCCAAACTCCAAAGCCTTTCATAATTTTGAAGCTTTTTATTCCCACAGCAAGTTGGGAACTCCTGATGTCAGCAGGCGGAAGTGGTTGATACCAGGAGCTGAATATTCCATCTTCACTGGGCAGCCTTTGGAGGGCCAGGAAAGCCCCAAAGACAACAGGCTGGAAGAAAGCTATATTCCTTCTAGGTGAGTTGGTTTCCTTCAGTGGAACACACTTCTAAAAACAATAAAGTGGAACACTTAAAAAATTTTCTCCAGAACTGACTGGATTCACGTTTCTACATTTTGTACCTCTTCAGTAGAGCATTCAAAAATTTTCTCCATGCTGAAGGTGCTATACAATTCCTTAAAAACAAAACACCTTCTTCCTTCCCTCACCTGCCCTGGCACAAACAGGAGCCGCCTTCAGCACGTTCTTTGAAGGAGCAGAAGTCCTGCCCTGCTTTTTGTGCTCTCTGTGTTTGTCTCCAGACCTGCTCTGGGTTTGGGCACCGTCTGCTCTCTTGTACTGAGAGTGAGCCGTGGCACTTGGCCTCAGCTTTCCACCGGTGTGAGGCTCCAGGTGTAATTCAGGAATTTGCCTTCTTACTCAGAAGGTTCTAAAGCCTCTGTCAGGACACATTTGGTTCTAAGAACAGTCAAGTCACCAGATTTAACTCGCACTGTTCACCTTTAGATTCCTGAATTGACTCCAAAACAACCCTCTGGGTTCTTGACTGAAATTAAAAGCATCTTTACTGAAAACCTGAAACTAAATTTCTCCATGTTTTTATTTATTCTGTTCGTGTTTGGGTATATGAAATAAAATTAAAAACTTGATCTTCTTTTTTTCCTTCCACCACCTCACATTCCTTAAGGCATCATTCTCCTCCTGAGAAAGACTCCTCACAAGAAGATTCTCCAACAAACACAATAGAAAAGAAAGAAAATGAGATGTCAGAAGCACCAATTATAAAAGCCTTTAAAGAACTTGAAGAAGGAAAAGTGTTTAAAGATTGGGGTACACAGACAGAAAAAGAAGATGCACCAGCTAGTAACTCTTATTTTTATATTCCTGAATGTGTCTTTACTGGCTTTTCTTTGTTTCCATGTCTTTTGGCTTTGGTATTCTCAGCACTCAAGTCCGTCAGGCTTCAGTGAAGGGATAAAATCGGTTTTAGCATGCAAACTTGTGGGGGTTCTCCTGAGAAAATTCCGAGTTAGATATCTGTGATTTGTTTAGAATAGGGGGAGTGCAGAGGTTGTTGTTAGGTCTCAAGCTGGACACTAGTTAATGGCCCCTTTTCTAAGAATATCTCAGTATTTATAAACAGTTAATGGAGTCCTAACAAAGCTCTGGCTCCTGTACACCCATTTTAGTTTCCGTGGTGTTGTATGGGAATGGTATTAAGGAAGTGGGACTGCACTGAGCATTGTAACAATGCCGATTTAGAGAAAACGCCAAGTCCTTCTTAAAAGCTTATATTCTTGGCCTCAGGCAGATCCTCCAGCCTTTCCCAAAAGATGCTTTTGTCCTGATTTCCACTGTTTCTCTATTAAACAGTGTTACTCAGCATCATTTCTCCCTCACACACTGCAAAGATCCTTTTTCATGAGTTAAACTCTCTGTTCCATGAGTAGCAAGAGAGACTTGAGCAAAACAGTACAAATACATTGATGTGAGGGAGAAAAAGCTGAATTCAGGGGAATATTTGTGAGTTCTTGTGTTGAAAAAGATTAATTAATTAATGCAACAACTTTTTTTCCTTTAATTAGAACCGTCATCTCGCCGTCAGACTGTTGGGTTCGTAGAAACTTCTTTGGTTGCAAACCGATCTCCAGAGAAAGGGAGAGACCAGCACAGACCCAAACGGTTCAGCTCCCCCTGTGGCCAGAGGTCATCGTCCCTTCCTCCTGCGAACAGGAAATCCAACACGCCCAGTCAGTGCTTTCTCAGCTTTCCTTTGTGTTACTCAAAAAGTAGAATCAAATCATGAAAGGCTGCTCTAGAAGATGGAAAAATAGAGACAGGATTTCTGCATTGTTACGACAGTCTGAAAAAAACCATGTCTGTAATCACAGAATATGTGAGAGTTCTAAGTTTATTTTAATTTTTCCATGTTGTGATGCCCTTCTCATCTAATTTAGGTAAACATGTAGACAGCTTTTGAAGAGCATTCTTTTAAGCTGTAAGCACACGAGTGGGAGGTACTGCACTGGGAAGTTTAAGGTAGATAAACGTACTTTGTCTTTTGCAGCAAGAAGAGAGATAATGTTGGCACCAGTGTCTGTGACATACAGCCCAAAACGCTCTCCAAAAGAAAACCTCTCTCCTGGATTTAGCCATTTGCTCAGCAGGAATGAAAACACAGTGACAAGGTATGAGTCTGGTGAATACAGTTGTGTTCTGATCATTATTAGAGCAGCAGGATGTTTATACAGGCTTAGTGCTGCTCTTTCTTGTTCATTAAATGTCCTTGAAAATGGGTCGTGAAGATTTCTGAATATAAAGCCAAGTTGTGCTTTTTAAAATCTGGCAAGGAAAATCTAGAATGATTGAACAGGATTTAGAAGACTTACAGTCTTCTTCTTTAAAAAAAAAAAAAATTGTTTATTCAGCCGAAAGGTGAAAAAGTAGAAAATAATATATTGCTTGATATATGATTTCTAACAAGTAATTGCTGTGTGTTTCCTGCTCTGTAGATTTGATATACTTCTAGATGACCTGGAAACTGGTCCTACTTCTACTTTACAGCACAATAATCCAAGGAAAAGGCTCCAGTTTCACTCACTAGATGATGTAGAAGGTAATCTGTCAAAGTGGAGGGAAACCATTCTTTATTTTTGTACCACAGTTCTTTCCACAGTGGTAGCAGCTGCTGGACTGGAAAGCTGACTCTTTACTCTGTGAAGTCCAACTTTTAAAAATCCTCTAAATCTTGCTTTATTCCTGTAGACAGAGAAATCCTGTTCATACCGTATTTTATTTTTACGTACGTGTATTTTATTTTTATATATGTGTGTTTGTGCACAAACACAGCGGAACAAGGAAAATAATTAAATTGAGAAAGAAGGGCAATATATTTCCCTGTGCTTAACTCAGTTATCCAATGCATATCTTAGTGGGGTCTATATTAAGATGTACACACTGAGTCATGCTAATAAAATTCTATTGCTAAACATTGCATTACGGACAGCAAAGAGTAACTAATAAAACCAGTTGTTTCAGATATTTTGAGATGATTGATCTTTTCTCACTTTTGTAATCCTGGTCACAATGTTCTGCTGCTTGGTGTTATTGATGCTCTTACTTAGACTGGTGTTTGCATGACAACCAGTCAGCTTGGTGATATTTAGAAATGTACCAGTAAAAGTAATTCCTAATCAGTACAACACAGGAATCTGGTTGTTAACCCAAAAATATGCTGTGTTTCAAAGATCACTCGAAAGATGACCCATGCAAATGTTTTGCATTCTTTTGGGGAGCTGTTTAAGGCAAGTGACTGAGGCTTTGCTCGTCCCTCTCCTTGGTTCCCCACTGCTTGTGCTCTCATTAGTTTATTTTTGTGTCCTGTGTAACAATTTCCCAGATAATTAGGAGACAAATGAAAAGAGCCCTGTTCTGTTGACAGGAAGGCAGCATTCAGGTGTCAGACACAGCTCCTGTGCTGAATCCATCAGTAATGGAATGAAGAAAGCGGCAGCTTGGGACGAGAGGAGCCAGAGACACGAGGCAGTGCAATCACCTTGTGAGGAAGACTTCAAATACACAGCAAGGATTACAACTCTGGCTGAAACAGAGAGGCTTTTCGATGAGCTGACTCACGAAAAGCAACAGGCAAAGATTGTTTTTGTTTTCGAGTTGTGGCAAATCGTAATTGTTGTATGAGAGGTGAGGGATGGAGCCATTTATCCATCCGTGGCTGAAATTCATGCACAGCTTTGGTGTCACATCAAGAATGTGCCATTATCCTTCCCTGCTCTACTTCCCTGTCCCTAAATTCATTAAAGGAGAGTCACTGTAACACGCACAGTGTGGGTGGGGGTTGGCACAGTATTATGGTGGTGAAGAACAAAACTCTACACATATCTGCAATCCATACACCTCACCACTCTTTCTGTAAGAGGAGTTAGGAAGGCTCATCCTGGCTCTTGAAACTAATTTACAGCTGAAGTGTTTTCTGTTATTAGATTGAGGCTGCCCTGAGCCGAATCCCTTGTTCTGGTGGAAGAATGACCTTGCAAGCCAGACTAAATCAGGTGAAAAAGCTTCTCTGTATTACTGTTCTTTTTTGTTCTTCCACAATTGAGAATGCATAATGTAGAGGAAAGATCCTCTGGGTAGGAAGTTGGATTACTGTGGGAATTTTTATGTTGTTTTTTTGGGTTTTATGTTATGGTTTTACATTGTTTCTTTCTTTTATTTTTTGTACATGGGATGCATTTTGCCAAATTACTGCAAGAATAGTCTGTTCTTGTGCTAACACTGAGAGGTGGATAAAGGCAATGCATTAACAAAATGCAGTGACTATGAAATAGATCCCTGAAGCTGCAGACAGGATGTTGTGCTGCAGGAGAAATTGAAAAGTTTAGTTTTCGTTTGGTTGAGTTTTGTCTTCCTGAAAGTATAAAGAAGAAAGTAAGAAGGTAAAAATAATTAGTTTAGGTGGAATATAGGGAAGTGCTTTCTGTGGAAAATACTGCAGACTCTTTTAATAAAAACAAGTGTCTCAAAGTTGTCTTTTAGAGCTCTCTGCAAAGGCTTCAACTTAAGCATTTCCTAAATTGTAATCCCAGGGTCTGTTGTCAGTTTAGCAATTTGAAATTAAAAGTGCCTTCCAGTAAATCAATACTGTCACTCACTACAGTGATCAGCTGTTTCCTAAACACACCTCCCTAATTTTCAGCCTGTCCCAATTTTGTCAGGTTTCTCTCTTGGAGTTTCTTAAGTCACATGATAAAAAAGCCAACAAATTCAGAAAAATGAAGTGACAAGTTTGTAGGTCTGGCTCTGGTTTTTGGGTGATAACAGAATGCTCCTAAGGCCTCAAAAAGGATACCAGGAGCATAGGAATGATAGCAGTTTCCTAATTTTAGAAGGATTGTTGGATTTTATGATATATTATTAATGCTTTTTGTTCTTTCTTTTAACTCTTCCTTTTAGGAAGCCCTGGAAGATCGTTTGGAAAGAATTAATAGAGATTTGGGGTTAATACGAATGACTCTGAAAAGATTTCATGTTTTAAGAACCTCTGCGAATCTTTGACAGTTCTCTCTTGACTGCAAATATACTTTTTTTTTTGCACTAATATATGACAATGCACTCAGTAAATGCAAATTGTTTTGTATTTTTATAAACCCTGAAAAGTAGTTTTGCAACCATGTTACCCTTTACAAACAGCAATATTTTGTACTTCAAACAGCCACCTCTATTTTAAACATATTTTTGTTACACCTGAGAAATCAATGTTTATCCTGTATTGCAATATTTTTAGAAATATTAATTATTTTTAAATAGTGATATTCAATTTATAATAAGAAACTAAAAGGCAGCTTGTTTTCAGAAAAATGGTAGTGTTACCCTTTTGCACTTGGTTTTCCGCCACCGTTTTATAAATATTTATGGTGTGATGTAAATATTAGCCAAGAGGAGATTTTGGACTTTAATACAAAAAGCAACATGAATTACCTGTGTTAAAGAGAACCGCTGTTCTGTGGTAAATCCTTTTAATTTAATCCTTCGACGTGGATGTTTCTCATGGTGGCAGAACTGTGAGCAGTACTTGCACTATGGCTGGCTGGGGCAGGAAGATCCCGCTCTGATTTATCTGATGTGTCCCAGCAGTCGCAGTGAGGGCTCTTTTGATACTGTGAGTACCAGGACTCACCTGGGAGCAGCCTGATGATCTCCCAGTGAACAACTCGACTCCAGCTGCCGCTCCAGGACTGGAACTCCTTACCTGAAGTTCCTGGTTCCAGGTGCCAGACTGGGTTTCGTGCCAGTGTTCTGTTCGTGTACATTTCATGTATCTGTGAACATAAACGAATTTTTCTTGCTGAAAAACATGTATTTGCCAGTTGCGTTACTGTCCAACATTGATATTTTGGTTTGTATTTTAATATTAAATAAATGTTTAATTAGATTCTTTCCTCCTGCCCAAGTACAATAATAGGCTCTGGGATATTACATCAGCGATAATGTAGGTTTTAATCATATTGTGTGTTTCAAATTCTGTCCTTGTTCAAGATGTTTAGCCACCAATGATGTGATTATAGGGCCAGAATAGCTGTCATAAAGGAAGCTTGAGAAGGTCTGATTCTAAAATTAGAGTGCTGTGGTTTAAGATATTTGATGAAGATCTGTCCAACCCATGCACGGTCTTTTCAAAAATTCTGTAGTTTTTGCAACCCCTTCTGCCCTGTGGTTTAAGATATTTGATGAAGATCTGTCCAACCCATGCACGGTCTTTTCAAAAATTTCGTAGTTTTTGCAACCCCTTCTGCCCTGTGGTTTAAGATATTTGATGAAGATCTGTCCAACCCATGCACGGTCTTTTCAAAAATTTTGTAGTTTTTGCAACCCCTTCTGCCCTGTGGCTACTTCCAGTGCAAGATCCGAGCTGGGGAGAAGTCAAGGATGGTAGTTACTCACTTTCCCCTTTACTCTAAAATGCAGAAATTGGGTCTGAGTGCTTGGAGAGGACTTGCTCCAATGTATTTCCAGTCTCCACAGAGAGATGTACAATTTTGATGGCATTCCATGTTTTCACTGGTAATTTTTGCTTAGAAGGGGTAGAGGGGGGAAAAAAGAATCTTTACTTCCCTGCTTAGCTCTATTCAGCTGCAGTTTTGTTATTAGCAGGTACAATTTTAAAGCATTCTTCAGAACTATCAGTCAGCCAGCGGGATTTTTCCAAGGAATCCATCGCAGGAAAATTTCATGAGTCCAGTAATGGTCTTGTTTTCTTTCATCAGTGCTGCAGCAAAACCAAAGAATTTTCCTGACAGACGTTAGAGGCAAGTAGGTAAATCAGCTCAGCTCTTTCACTGCCTCGCCTTGTAACCTCCCTTCATCTCCACTCCATTCTCTCCAGCACTATTCATATTCATGGACTCTTTTTTATTACATCCAGAAAACTGAATAGTGAGTCAGAATTTATTTTTTAATCAAAAGTCCTCCTCCATCTGTTGGAGCTCTTTAGGCTATTTCTGTTCTATTGTAACACCGAAGGGGGGGGAAAAAGTGTTGCTTTTAGTAAACTTCTAGGCCAACCTTCTCAAATGATTGTGTGACCTGTTCAGTGTGGTGCCTTTGGCCTGATTCATCAGAGGGGCAGAGGCTCTGCAGTTCCAGATTAAATCAGTGGGAGGCCTGAATGCTCAGTGCTCCCGAAAATCAGACCCGAAGCACCAAAAACTGGGACACAGGGAGCGTTTACGGTGGGAACCGAGGACTACGCTGGCCCTGCCCTTTGCCGGACACTGTCCTTTTGTTTTTAATCCCCTTGCAACTTCCCCTTAACACGAGAAAATTGCCTTGTTCTCTCTTTGAGGACACATAAGGACTGCCAGAGAACCAGAGAAGCTTTTGCTGCCTCTGCGGAGGACTTTAGTCATCTTCCCCTTGTGTTCTCACCTGACACCTCCCAGCTATGTTGGCATTTATCGCCTTTCCAGATCTACGAGGTCCTGCCTGGAGCCCCAGGCTCTGTTCTGCCTCGGTCTGCCCTTGCAAGACACTCCCATGCATAGTTTTCTCTATGATAATAAACATTTCAACTCCTTCAGCTCTGAGATTTCAACTTCGGAAAATAAAATTTCCATTCGTTTGCATCTCTAGAAAGCAAATTAGAAAAGTGTCTCGTTGTAGCATTGATCGGTTTGGGCATAATCTGCCTTGCATAAAGCTGTAACGTGGACTACAATTTCGTGTGGCAATGCAGGGAGCAGTTACAAAACAAACTGCGAGTACTTTGCAGAGAGGGAAGAAGCGCTGGAATAATGCATCCTGAACGAAAAACAACCGCAGGAAATTAACGAACATTTCAAAGGCCATGGCAAATTTCATCGCAGGGTCATTTTCTGAGGTTTCTGAATAAAACGATGGCTGAACTTTTTGAGATTTCCCCTCCCCACCCTCCCCGCAGTCTTTGCAGAGAGTAAAGTTCGAGGAGTCACCAGCGCTGCTCTGGGGGCAGCTGAGGGCAGAGCGAGGGCTGGGGCTCGGAAAGCGCCGCTACCCTCCCCGCGGGCACCGGTACCGGCACCGAGCGGGCGAACGAGCCCAGCGCGGGGCGGCGGGCGGAGGAAGGCGGTACCAGCCTGGAGGAGCCCCGCACACCTGCACCTTCCCTGCATCTTCTGCACCTTCCCCGCACCTC
>VWPU01014858.1:0-20668 GCA_013398955.1 Callaeas wilsoni | reverse complement strand
CACGGAGACACGGAGACACGGACGCAGGGACACACACACCCCTCCATCTCCCTCTGTTACTGAAGGTGTTTTCCAAGCCTTGCAGGGCCGCAGGGAAGAGCCCAGGGCAGGGAAGGCTGTGCACACTCAGGGATTGCAGATCAAACACTGCATGGAGGGCTGGAAGGAGCTGGGCTGACACCCCGAGAGGAGAAGGATGGAGGGTGGGTTGCCGAGTCACCCCTGTCCCTGGGAAATTCTCTGCTCCAGGTTATGTTCTGTTTGGGTAACTGCATGCAAAAATCTGGGTTTAAGGCACTCAGCAAACAAATTAAACCCAAATGATGGAGTCACATCTTTTTCTGGGGCGTCTCTGAGTGAGAATCCCAGAGCAGACCCGACCAGCACTGAGGTTATTCACGGCAGAGCTGCTTTTCGAAGCTGGCACATTTTCCACCTCCCAGCCCTCTGATGGACAGCTGGGATGATGTGAATGAACATGGCCCACATTAAGGGGATTCAAAGCCCTTGGCTGACCTCAGCTTGTGCCAACAGGTGGGAAACATCCCCAAGGAAGAGGTGATGCCCAGGGGATCCACGAGCTCTCACTGTGACAGACAGTGACCCCCAAGGAAGCACCAAGGCCTCCCTGGTGAAGGCCACAGGAGAAGCAGACCCTGTCAGAACATCCTGCAGACACAGGGCAGCCCAGGGATGTGGGCAGAAGGACAGGAGCAACCCCTGAGCAGGATAATTGAGATGGGCAGAGATATTTCAGTGAGATGTGAGGATTAAGTGCTTTATCCAGAGGGTGCTGAGGCCCTGGCACAGCTGGGGCTGTCCCTGGATCCCTGGCAGTGTCCCAGGCCAGGCTGGGACAGTGGGAGGTGTCACAGTGGGTGGCACTGGGTGGGCTTTGAGGTCCCTCCAACCCAAACCACCCCGTGATCCCGTAACGCTGTCCAAGGTATCAGCAGCACTGAGGCTCACCGTGTGGTGGCGATGCGATGATGAGGATGTGATGATGAAGACGGTGTGAGGTTTGGATGCCAGGCCGGGGGTTTTGCAAGGAGAGGCCCAGTATCCCAGGGGAATGCAGCAGTAGGGTCACAGTGCCTGGGCCGTGCCTCCTGTGCTGGTGCTGTCACGGAGAGCAAGAACAGAGAGAGGAGTGACTGGAAAGGGGGAGTGAACCGGGAGGGCCTGGGGGTTGAGGCTGGGTTGTGGTGAAAGAGGAAGGCCAAGGGGTGGCTGTGGCACGCAGTGAGGCCCCTCATGAAGTGCAGAAATGTGGCACCACTCGTCAGCCTGTCAGACAGAGGGAGAACGGGATCCTGAGGGCAGCGGTCCGGGCAGCACAGAGATCAAAGCAGAAGTGACGCCCGGCTGCTCTTTCCCTGGGACGGGCAGACAGCAGGGGATCAGTTACCAGTGGCTGGGCTGGATGTCCAGGGACACAGAAATCACCCGCACAGGCGAAGGTCACCCCACTGCCCAGCCCTGGTGTCTCGCAGGCCATCCTACACCGTGCCCTGGGGACACTGTAGGGATTAGGCAAAATAAATGGAACCCCAAGGCCTGGGAATGGTTTCCACCCTCCCCCAGAGGTGAGAGCCGTGCTGGACCCCAGCCTGTCCCCAGTCACCTGCCAGGGGCTGGGGGCCTCGGAGTGGCCACCAGTGACGGTCACAGGGAATTCTGGCAGAGCGGGGGCTGGTCACGTCCTGCTCCTTCCATGAGCCCAGAGCAACCCCAAGCAGGTCCCTACTGTTCCAAACGTTCTTGGCTTCTAGGCCAAGAAAAAACAGACTCCAGGTGTCCCTGCCCTGGGCGGGGTGGAATGGGACGTTCTTTAAGGTCTCTTCCAACCTGACCCACTCTGGGATTCTGTGATTTTCAGAAGACCATTCCCAGCCCCCCCAGCTCTCAGTGCTCTTCTCATGAACAGTTTGGACACCTCCAGAGAGCTTTTAAATGCAATTTATTTTCCCTTCAGATGAAGCCATGATTGAATACTGGAAGGAGAGGAGAAGGTTGGGAAGGAGCAAGGGGTGCATCCCGAACAAATCCCCGCTGGCTGTGGTTGTTATGTGGAATTGGGCTGCATCTGTCACATCTGATTAGATTGTGTTGTCCTTTTTTATCTCTCTGATCTATGCTATGATTCTTCTGGTTTTATGTGACATTTCCTTGGCAATAGAACTGCTTGGATTAGATATTCAGAGTGTTTCCCTCACCATAAAACATCCAAATTGCAAAGGGTATTTATTTGCACAGTTATGTTTTGCTTTGTTTTGTTGTTTATTTTTAATGTTGCTTTTTTTATTATATTTTTTGTGTGCTGGTGCTGATTGTAAAGAGGATCCATGAGGATTTTTGCATTAAAAAGTATCAATGAGTTAAATTTAGAGCGAGGCTACCAAGTTTGTACTTGGGCAAGGACAGGCTTGGACTTTGCTGTTCCAAGAACTGTGTCTCCCTTCTCCTGGCCTGCTGTCAGGGCACAGTAAATCCATGGAGTCTTTTCAGAGAACCGTGGAATGGTTTGGGTTTGAAGGGACCTTAAAGATCACCACGGGCAGGGACACCTTCCACTAGAGCAGGTGTCCAGCCTGGCCTTGGACACTTCCAGGGATGGGGCAGCCACAGCTGCTCTGGGCACCTGTGCCAGGCCCTTTTAGGTCAAAATGTTTAGGGAAGGAAAAAATCTCACCCAAAATGAGCATTATCCACACCTGACTTTGCTGCGAAGTCCCTGAGCTCTATCGTGACTAGTAAAATATTGATGGGAGAAGTGACAGAAGTAGAGACCAGGAGCTGGTGTTTTCCGGGCTGTGACATCTCCAAGACTCACCAGTTCTGGACTGCTGGATCTCCAGGACATTCCATGGTTTCACACTGTAACTTTTACATGGACATTTTCCACCAGCACAGGCATCGCCTCCTCCCGCTCTCCAGGTCCCCACCAAGCACCCTGGAATGTCGGGGCGATTCCACCACACAGTAATGGCACAGCTCCTGACCAGTGCAGACCGTGGGCCAGCTCTGCCCGTGGCTGGTACTCCTGGCACATGAGTCACACTCATCCCATCAGCAGAGATTGTCCACATTTTGTTCCTTGGACATTCTCCTCATCTCCAGTTTTCGTTTCTGGTTTCTTGCAGGCTCCTCCCTCCCTGCCCGGGTTTTGTAGCCTCACACCGCAGGGCCAGTGCTCAGCTGAGCAGCACAGGCGGGTTTGGTGTCCGAATCCCTGGGACAAGGGGCTGGGAAAGCCCTCCAGTCCCATTCAGTGGTTTGGCTGAAGCAAACTTGCCACAAATGACCAAGGAGGATTTTATCCGTGCCAAAGGCAGGGGGTTGGGAGTGGATGACCTTTGGGGTCCCTTCCAACCCAAAGCTCTCTGGGATTCCGTGTGGGTTCTGGGATTGCTGCTGAGCTGCACGTTCCTGCAGAGGGGAGCTCAGCTGCAGGAGCCCACCAGGTTCTGGGTGACTCTCTGTGACATCCATTCCCCAGCCTGTGGCCCATGAGAGCCCAGCTCGAGGGCTGGTGAGGATCAGGAAGGGAAGGGTGTCAGGAGAATGGTGGGACAAGTGCCCCCACTGTCCCTCTCTGTCACACCCCCAGAGCCCAGGGCCAAACACTGCCCTGTGGGTGACACCTGGCATTTCCCTCCATGGGCCCGACCCCATCCAAACCTGCTCACATCTCTGTGCCAGCGGAATCTTTTCCCATTTTCATCCAGGATCAGCAGGGCTGAAAGAGTGCTATTAAACACCAACTTTGTGCCTGCGTGTGCGTGTGCTCAGAAGATAAATACAATCCCTGGGACCGAGTGTCTAATAAACTCCTTTCTGGAGTCTGCTGATTATCCCCACGGAGGTGAATCCATGCTGATGAATTAGCAATGGATCGTTGGAGTTGTCCTGGGTCCTGTCTGCCGAGGCAATTTTCCTGCTGAGGTAACGAGTGTTTGCCAAGCCAAATATCCAACAGCCTTATCTTCGCCTCTTTGTTTGCAAGAAAACAATTCCCAGCTTCCTCAGCAAACCCAGGCCATGGACAGGGAAGGGCTGAAAGGCTGAGCCGGGTTGAGAGGCTGGGTGAAGATTTGCATCTCGGCTCAAACACGGGACGTGTTAAATAAACCCAAGAGTGATGGACAGAGCAGCTCCCGCAAGGCTGGGGCCATCCCTGTCCCTGCTCTTGTCCAAGCAGACCTCGGACCTGCAGGTCAGAGGTGTCACCTGGGCTTTGGATGCTCTGGCAGGAAATAACAACAGCAGCCAGGGCTTTTGGGAGCCCCGAGACACAACAAGGGAGCCACAGACCGGGATTCCCGTGGGACAAACCTTTGGGAACAAAGCAAGAACCGTTTCTGAGAGCAAAGGGCTGAGCCCTGCGTCGCTCTGATTGCTCGGGGCGGTGGGACTGGGGGAGCACACGCAACCAGCCACGAGGGGACAGGGCTGGCACGGGCAGAGGAACGGGCTGGGCAGAGAAGCAGCTGCAGATGAATTTGGCAGTGCACCACATCCTGTAAAGTCCTGAAAACAGCAGGCAAAGCCCGTGGCTGCCCAGCTCCTTCTCCCACACGGGCCTGAAATGAATTTTCTGCCCCAGGACTGAACACCCCGCACTGCAGCTCCCGGGATGAGCAAGACAAGGGAAATTTAAACACTTCCCATTGGAAAGCCCCTTTCCTGAGCCCTGTCTGGCTCTGAGCTCACCACACTGGGCTGTTCAGTGGATGCTGTGGGTGAGTTACTGAAATGATATGTTACAGACAGGATTTTTTTCCACTTAACAAATTCTTTGCCTTTGTATGGTCCTAAATCAATGCTGAATCCATACAGAGTGTTCTTGTCTTTCCAAAGGACGTTTGAAGCCTTCCAGGCTGCATCCCCCTAAATCTCACTGCTGTCACTGGAGCTGCAGTGCTTGAAGGGGCTGTGCCAGGTGTAGCACCTGGACCTGTCCTCAGCCAAGGGTTCCATGGGCTGGTGATGAACCAGACTCTCTGGCTCAGATCACGTGTGCCTGAGTGCCAGATTCCCCTTGGCATCTCCCTCAGCCCGGTTTCCCTGGACTGGAGCCAGAGAAGGCTCCCTAAAACAGGAGGTCAAATGAGAAGAGAAAGGATGGAGCACGTGGTGTGGGGGAGAGCTGTGGAGCAGCTGTGGGAATGCTCCATGATCCATTTTCCCATTCTGGATCTCCCTGGGCTGGCTGTGTGCAAGGACCAGCGATCCAGGATGTCCCAGCCCCGAGCCAGGGGATGCAGCATTCCCTGCTAGCCCGTGGCTGTGATTTGCATTTAGATGGGAACAGTTATGAACTCAAACAGCCTTTTGTCACCACAGCTGCTGCTCACAGCTGCTCCTTGATGGAAAAAGATCCCTTCTGGTGGTCACACATCGGGCCCTGCAGTCCTTGGGTGTCTTCCCCCCTTCAGCCGAATAAAAGCATGGGCTGGAGGTGCCAGACAGCACAAAATTCCCCTTGGAATTTCCCTCTCCTCACTCCAGTCTCTGCTGTGACAGATGGGTGGGAGGGGGAGACTCTGGCCCTGGCCCCGGCCCCTGACCAAGAGCGTTCTGTGTGAGGGGGGCTCCAGGCAGGGGCTGGATGTGACCCGCGACAGGGAAGGTGCTGTACATTATCCATAGGGGCAACAAAGGGGCACTTCTTCCATGGTCTAGACACACAATGGTTTGGAACCCTAAAGACAATTTAATTCCACCCCCTGCCATGGGCAGGGACAGCTTCCACTGTCCCAGGGTGCTCCAAGCCCTGTCCAGCCTGGCTTGGACACCTACAGAGGTTCAGGGACAGCCACAGCTGCTCTGGGCACCCTGTGCCAGGGCCTCCCCACCTCCCAGGGAACAATTCCTGCCCAAGATCCCATCTAACGCTGCAGTGGAAGCCATTCCTGTCTCTCCAGGCCCTGTCCAAAGTCCCTCTCCAGATTTCTTGTGGCAATCCTGGTGCAATCTCCCCTGGAACCCTCTCCCTGCAGTGACCCTTCACCTCAGACACCCCTGGGCATCCCAAAGGCCACCATACATCTGCCTTTCAGGGAATGAGTCAAGCCCTCAATAAATACACACTGCAGCTTGGGGAGGAATCCAGCTGAGCCTGTGTGTGCTCCTGAGGGAGCAGGACTCCCCCAGTTCCTTGGACTGCACTGACTACTTCCAGCAAAATGCAGCGTGAGCTCCGTGCCTTGCTCCGAGAGATGCCACGGGCGTGAATCTGGAGCTGAATCTCTCCTGGAGTGCTTTAGACATGAAAGAAAATGAAATCATCGGTTTAAAAACATTTTGTATGATCACAGAATTGTTTAGGTTGGAAACATCCTCGAAGATCGAGTCCAACCATTCACTGGCAGGGCACAGCAGCACCAAGAGCCTTCGTGCAGCACCCTGGGGTGACATGGGTGACACTGTGACACGGGTGACATTGTGCACAGAGACAGCCCCGGGAGGGCAGCTCAGACCCCCAGTCTGCACAGCCCTCCCTTGGTGTCAGTGGCCACGTTATCCCATTTATCCTGCGGTGTCCAGAGGTTTCCAGCCAGCTCTGCGCCTCCCAGGGCTCCAGGATCAGTGTCCTCACCCCAAAAAGGCCAATCCACTGCACCTGGAAGGTTCTTCTGCTGAATCACAGTGGCTTGGGGGAGGTCAATGGCCACGGATGGAGGGGAGCTCCCACTGTCCACTCCTGGAGCTGGGGATGGGGTAAAAGCTGGGGATGGGATAAAAGCTGGGGATGGGGTAAAAGCTGGAGATGGGATAAAAGCCAAGCATCCAACACAGGAGATGACCAGGGACATGAATCCTGTGGTTCCCTCTCCAGGAAGTGCTCTCTGCCCCTTGCAGATCCACTGTTGATTTGTTTACCAACCTAATTTTAAAACTAATATTAACCAGTATTAGGCTCTTGACAGGGATGGGTTTTTCCCCTTCAGTGGTGAAATTGGATGTGAATTTTGAATTTTCCAGTCAATTGAGCAAGCTAAGCACTGGTGATGCAACAGGCCCTGCAACGTGTGCGTGTTTTATTCCATTTTTCCTTGAGGGATCTGTATTAGAATAGACACAAGAAAAAGAAAAAAAGAATGGAAGATACTGTAAATTACAGGGTCACTCCTTAGGGGACTCTGAAATCCTTTCCAGGTTATTTTCCTTTGCATCCTGGGGCTTATCCCAGTGTCCCCCTAGGCAGGGATATCCCTATCACTTCAAACCTGTCAGGTTTGAAAGAAAAAGGGTTCAAACGGAACTGGGAGGGGCAGGGTGAGTTGGAAATGAGAGCCTTGCTCAGCAGCAAACACCAGGAAATGGCCATTCTGGGATGGAAATTTCAGCCTTTCCCATGAAACTGGGAGTCCTGGGTCAGGTTTAGAGTTCAGGAGCAATGCTGGAAATCCTGGATTTGGGAGGGGTCATGGCAAACCTGGAGCTCAGACCTGAACTGGAGCAACCCAGAAAAACCCTCTCCAAGAATGGACCTGCCTGGCCGCTTTGCAGGGAGCCAGCCCCATCCCAAGGAGCCCTTCAGCCCCGGTGGATGTTTCCCAGCGGCGAACCCCGTCCATACCCTCTGGAACACGAACTGCAGAGCTGCAGGATGAAGTGTAACCGAGGGCCGGGTCCTTCCCTGCGACTCCAGAGCTCCCAGCAGCAAAATCCAGTGGGACAATGCCAAGTTCCAACCAGCAGGGAGCCGGCCCTGGCTCCAAACAGGCATTAAATCTCCATTTGGGCAATCAGGGTTTATTTACCATATGTTCCTTCTTGACACGGTTTGTTTTATGTGAGGAAGGATTTGCATCAGGAGCGCCCTGGGGAGCAGCAGATGGGCACGAACAGCAGGACGGGAACGGCTCTGCCCGAGCGGGAGCTACCCGGCTCATTCCTGCGGGTTTGGGATTGTTTCCAGTCCCAGTGGGAGTCAGGTGGGACTGGCACCGAGCGTCAGTGCAGCAAGTTCCTTCCCCCTTCCCAGAGCAGCGTGACTGTGCCCCAGCTTGAGCAGGGGTTTGCAGGAGCTCTGCTTCCCGGGGGGAATGTCCAAGTGCTCCACATCCACAGCTCTGGGATGTCCTGACAACACACAGGGACTGAGTTCCTATTTTTAACCTGAATTTTGATGCCCAAAGAACAGTTCTGACTGAAATGCTGCCCTCAGGTTTCCCGTTTCTTTCTGTCCTTATGACACAACCAAGATTTTAGGATTTCCAGTCTCCCCCATTCCCTCCTGCCTCACTCTGGCCATTCAGGATACGCTCCCAGCTCAGACATTTCCCCTCTTCCCTTGCAAGGGTTAACAATAAATCACCTGTGAGTTCCAGGCTCTCACTCCCAAAGCGTGCTCCAACGGGACCTGCTGCCAGTGCCGGAACACATTTGTGTCCCACAGTTCCCAGCCATGTCCAGGGGATTCTGAGTCACAGCGAATTTGCTGTGCTCCTGCAGGACTGTCAGCAAGTGTTTACTTCGGGTCTGCAGGAAACATCCCTGCTCTGAGGCCGGGCTGGAGCAGAGAGATGCTCATTTCCCAGCTCACACGGGGTGTCAGAAATTTATTAAACCCCAGACAAGCCTGACACCTTGGTGACAGAATATAATTTCCCTAACCAAGTGCCTTGACACCAAAAATTAGGCTAAATTGCATTATTTTAAAGGAGTAGATGGGAATGCTAAACATTTGCCCAGGGAAAAGCTCCGACTGCCACAGTCCATGGTGCCTCCACGGGGCTCCCGCTGGGCCCTTCAGCCAGGGCAGGAGCCAGAGGAAAAGTCCACCCCTGGGTGGTCGTGTTCCTTCCCAAGAAACAGCTTGGCTCCTTCCCAAGCACAGCAGGCCTGGGGCTGCTGGGGGAGAAGGGCAGGTTTGCAGAATCCCGGGATCCCTGAGGTTGGAAAAGCCCTCCAAGGTCACCAAGGCCAAGCTGTGCCCGATTCCACCCTGGTCCCCAGCCCAGAGCACTGAGTGCCACGTCCAGGCCTTCCTTGGACATCTCCAGGGATGGGGTCTCCAAACCTCCCTGGGCAGCCCCTTCCAATGCCCATTCCCCCCTTTCCATGGAGAAATCCCTGAGGAACAGCCTCGGGTCGTGCCTCAGAGCCTGGTCCCTGTGGGCTGAAGCCCATCGGGACATTTCCCTGGCGGGCAGCAGCAGAGAGGGGAATCCCTGGGGAAGAGGAGGGAGGGGAAGGAAGAAAGAGTGAGAAATCTCTGCCAGCCCGTCCCAGGAGCTGGGCAGGGAGCTGCAGGTCCTGGCAGAGCCACGGAAGGACACCAGGCTGGAGGGGGAAGTCCCTGCCCGGGGCTCTCTGCCACCCCTGGCACCCGCAGGGCTCCTTCCCCAGGGCACAGCTGAGCCCCACACCCAGCTCAGCTGCCCAGGCCGGGTCTGACCAAGTCAGGCTTCACTTGAGCACTGCTGAGCTTCGGAACCTGGGAAAGCCTCCGAGTTTGCCAGATCTGCCTCGCGTCTGCCCCGGAGCTGTTCGGAGCTGGCTCCAGCGAGGAGCGGAGTGACGGAGTGACATCCATGCTGACACTTCAGGCCTTGCCCTGGACAGCAAGGGTGCCACAGCTCGGATTTTCCAGTGGCACTTTTCGGGATGCTTTCCAAGCGGTCAATGTGCTTTTTGAATCCCAGGCTCCATTTTCAACTGCCATATCCACAGCTTGGAGAAGGATGACACATTTGGCCCTCTGAACGCTCTCTTGTTCCGTGTCCAAGGTTACTCATCCCTGATCTGAAACACCACCAACTGGAAGTCTCTGTACGAATAAAACAACCCAAAAACTCCGAGTAATTTCTATAAATGCAAACCCAAGAGCAAATTGGAGCAGATTGGGCAATTTCTGCACACTCAGGAAGCAGAAATGCAAGGAGTTTTTAAGAAACAGTTGGGGAGAAAGCAATCAAAAGGACAACAACAACCAAAAAAAAAAGAGATGTAGATGTGGAAAAAAAATTGGTGTGCTGGAAATGGCAGTGTTTAGCTGGAAAGGAACCCCCCAGGAGAGCAAACAGATAATGCTGAGGGAGGAGGAGATGGGGGAAGCAGCAGCAGAGAGGAAAAGCAGCAGAGACTGAGCTGGGGGAAGAGAGTGAGAGCCATGAAACCAGCAGAGAGAACACAAACCATCCGGAATTAGGGGAGCAAACAGAAATAACGTGCAACCAATTGCAGAGAGCTTTGGCAATGAACAGCAAGGAATCCACTGGTCCTGCACAGGCAGACTCCAGGAGAGCCTCCCCTGCAGGATGCTCGGCTCAGGTGCTGTGCAGGACACGAGCCCAGGGCGGGGTGGGCACTGCTGGCACAGCTGGCACACGCAGGACAGGTTTGGCATGAGAGGGAACAGCTGGGGAACACAAAGAGTCTGGGAAATGTGCGTGGCAAAGGATTTCAGGAAAGCATTCCTGTCTGATAATGCTCTAAGATAATGAGCATTAATGTGCATTTAATACATGGGGAAGGAATTGTTCCCTGGGAGGGTGGGAATCCCCTGGATCCCTGGCAGTGCCCAAGGCCAGGCTGGACACTGGGGCTTGGAGGAGCCTGGGACAGTGGGAGGTGTCCCTGCCATGGCAGGGGTGGCACTGGATGGGCTTTCAGGTCCCTCCCAAGCCATTCCAGGATTCTGGGATTCCAAACGCACTTGCGCCAGATCTGTCACCTCTGGGTGGTGCCTCTTCACCAACAGCTCAGGTGCTTTTGAGGATGTGGCACGATCTTGCTTCTGTCCGAGCTTCCTGGAAGGATCCCAGCCCCGTGACTGACCCCGGCCTGCACTGGAGGGGGGACGTGGGGGCTGTTCCCTCCCCTGCTGCCCAGCACAGGCATGGCCAGGGTGCCCCGGGGGGTGGCAGTGGCCGAGCACAGCTCCCTGGGGGGGTTTAACCCACTGACCTCAGTGCCCACCCTTGGACAGCCCCAGGGCTCGTCCAGGGGTCCGACTCCCACTGCAGATTTTGGAATCAGAGAATTGGTTAGGTGGGAAAAGCCCTCTGGGATCACCAATCCAACCATTCCCCAGCACTGCCAGGGCCAGCACTGCCCCGTGTCCCCAGGTGCCACATCCACGGGGCTGTGAAATCTCTCCAGGGATGGGGACTCCACCCCTGCCCTGGGCAGCTGTGCCAGGGCTGGACAACAATTTTGGCAAAGAAATTTTTCCCAGTATCCAGCCTAAACCTTCCCTGGTGTAACTTGAGGTCATTTTCTCACGGAGAGGGAAGCTGGGTCCATGATCCCAGAGTGTTTGGCAGTCCTGGAGGCAGCAGAAAAGTTCAAATTCTTTCTGTGCTCCTCCCAGTCTTTGAGCAGAATAACCAACTCACCTCTCTCCCGTTCCAGTTGGCACCTCTCAGCTGTGTTCAGCCAGTCAAACACCACCTGAAGTCCTCGGCACAGCCGGGTCCTGGCTGCAGTCCGCAGTGCAGGAGCAAAGGCCTCACCCAGGGATCCATCCAGCTTCTCTGGAGGCGTCACTGCTGCGGTGTCAGGAGATGACTCCGTGCAGCTGGTTCTTCTCCAAGAGGAGGTCCAGCTCCAGAGGTCTCATCTGGGAGATAAATGGCTGAAGGGAAGGGCTGGGGGGCGAAAGGAAGGGAGGAAGAACAGAGGTGGGAGCATGAATAGATCAGGGAACAGGCAAGAAGGCAATGCCAGCGGTGGGACCCTCCGAGCTTGGACACAGAGCTTGGACACAGCACGGGACCAGCTGCTCCAGAGGGGCAGCTGGGATTTACAGGGGGAAGGCAGCAAATGAGGGGTTTTAGCAGGTTTGGGCACAGAAATGACCTAAGGAGCCTAAATCTATTCTCAGAGCAGATCTGGGCACCTACATTGGTTTTTCCTTCATATTTCCAAGCCCTTTTTCCTGGCTGTCAGCAGTGCAGGCACAGGCCATGGAACAACCTGTATCTCCTGCAGAGCTGAAGGAAAATAAACCAAACAAATCAAAGAGTCCCCCTGAAACCCTTTGGACTGGGACACAACGGAGTGAAATATTTATGATTGAGCTCCTCCATCAAAAGGGCAAGAGGGAAACACGAGCTGAAGCAATGCGCAAGGAGCAGAGGCAGGATCTGTCAGTCTGGTGGAGCCAAACAGAATTTCAGATCCAAACACACTGGTGTTTGAAAAGAAACTTCTTGGTGTGATTTTGTTTTCTTGGGAGAGCTCTCCTATTTCAGCTTTTCTTATTCTTGTTCTTGGAATTATTGAAGCATCCAGGACAACTCTTGCAAATCAAATACGAGTCTTATGCCTTTCACTTTCTCCCGCAAAGAAACCTTTTCACCAATTAAAAATGAGGGGAATTCAACTCAAGCCCGACTGAAGGCACATCTTATTTGTCTGTAAATCTTGGCAAAACACAAAGATTTCCATTAAAAGCTTAATTCTATTTTTTATCTGTATTATTCTGGGGGAGCAGTGGAAACCCCACTCAGCCCGTGGAAGTGGGAAATGATTCCTCCTGCAGAGCCAGAGCATCCCATGACACCGAGAACCCTCCCACGCTGGATATCAGAATGTGAACCTCACGCCTGTGCCAGGTATTTATGGGTTACCATCCGTTGTTTTACCTCCCTGCCTGACTTTTTTCCTGCTCCTCTCTCAGAGGTGCCATTCATTTCTCAGCTAAACATTTCATTCAGGAGCAATGGATTCTTTTTTGGGATAAATGGCTGTCACTGTCTCCTCTCAGCAGCAATTAAAGCTCTCAGCATCACAGGTGACGAGCAGTTCGTGCCTCTTGTCACGGGTAACAAGTTCTTCTGGGGAAGGAGCTGTTATTCCACTGACAGGAGCCGCTGCCAGCTCCTGGATCCTCCCAGGGAAGAGGCACTGGGATCCCCCAGCTCGATGTTCCTGGGATGCAGACTCTCATTCACTTCAGAGCCATCGGGATTCGCCCTCAGGGCGCTCCTTCCCCGGCCCAGAGTCCTTCGCTCATCACCGAGGCCAGAAAAGCTCTGGGCTATCTCATGTAAAGGTCCTCTGACCTTCCAGCTCCATCCCGCTGACCTCCTACCCCGGCCACCTCCTGCATCCCCACCCAGCACGGCCCAGCTGCCCTGGCCAGGTTATCCCATCCCTCTGGCTCTGTGAGGGACAGATCCAGATCCAGGGATGGATCCGATGTAATGCACAGACAGAAACCTCTGTCTCTCTCTGACAGGTAAAAAGTTGGTTTGATTGCCCTACGTGCCCACCCCGAACCCGGCCTTCTCATCACAGCTCACCCCACTGTTTTCCTACCAGTCCTCAAAACCTGTCCCAGGGATGGCCAAAAGGAAAACTGAACTCCAAAAATTCGCACTGCAGTGAAAGGCAAAGCTGGCTGCAGCTCGGAGATGCCGACAGTGCTGGGTCAGCCTACCTGCTACACCCAGTCAGTGCAGCCAGGGAGCCTGGGAGGAGCCTGGGAACGGACTGACCACATTCCCTGCAGGATCATCCCTCCGTCCAGCACCAACCCCTCCTGCCCTCTGCCCCCAGCTCTGCCTGTGGGGGAACATCCCCGGAGCCTAAGGGTGCAGGGACCCCGCTCCTCATTCTCATTCCCGTTCAATTCCTCGTTCTCATTCCCGTTCAATTCCTCTCTCTCATTCCCGTTCAGTTCCTCGCTCTCATTCCCGTTCAGTTCCTCGTTTTTAATTCCTGTTTAATTTCTCGTTCTCATTCCCGTTCAGTTCCTCGTTCTCATTCCCGTTCAGTTCCTCGTTCTCAATTCCCATTCAGTTCCTCGTTTTTAATTCCCATTCAGTTCCTCGTTCTCAGTCCCATTCAGTTCCTCGTTCTCATTCCCATTCAGTTCCTCATTCTCATTCCCGTTCAANTCCTCATTCTCATTCCCGTTCAATTCCTCGTTCTCATTCCCGTTCAATTCCTCTCTCTCATTCCCGTTCAATTCCTCGTTCTCATTCCCATTCAATTCCTCGTTTTTAATTCCTGTTTAATTTCTCGTTCTCATTCCCGTTCAATTCCTCGTTCTCATTCACGTTCAATTCCTCGTTCTCATTCCCGTTCAATTCCTCGTTCTCATTCCCGTTCAGTTCCTCGCTCTCATTCCCGTTCAGTTCTGCATCCTCGAGAAGCAGAGCCACGTGCAGGCCCTGGCAGTGGATTCCTTCCAAAGCAATCAGAGCACAATAAAGCTCTCCGCAGTATCCGAGCGGGCCAAGGCCAGGAGATGTTGACATTATTTGCATCTTTATTGTTCCCGAGCAGCGGAGCAGTGATGTGGCTGTGTTTTGACTAAACAGACACGCGGAGATGTTTTGTTTCTTCCTTGAGTGCAGGAGGATTAAGCCCAATTACACGTCCGCTCCTCTCCCCGCTCACACCTCCACATCCCACCTTTGCTGGAGCTAGAGCCACCCTTGGAGTTACCTAACGTGGGAACTGACGGAGAGCAGAGCCGGTGCCAGCTGCATGACACGGGGGAATGCCACCAGCGCGGAGGAGCAGAAGGGTTTTGTGTAGATGGGTGGAGCTGATGGAAGTTCACCCACCCCCATTCCCTGGACCGGCTCCCCACGGAGACCCCACGGGGCTGCAGCACGGCCGCACCTGCAGCTCCCCAGGGAGGCCACGGCAAACCAGGGTGGGGCCAGACACCCCGAGGGGAGCATCCATCACCAAATCCTGGCCTCCCAGTCCTGGAGGAACAAACCCAGCACGTTCCCAGGCAGAACAAACCCCTCCCTCCAAACCAGCCATGAGCTTTACAAATCACATCCCGTCCTTCTTTCCCTCCTTCTCTGCGGTGCCTGTCCTCAGACAACCCAGACTCTGCAGTTCCCTTGCCAGGGACACAATTACAGTGCCCCTTGGACTGTCTGGAGTCTGGGCTGGCATCGGCAAAGGGCCAGAGGAGGAGGAGGAGGAGGAAGGGTCAGGAAGGGAGGGAGAGGGGGAAGAAGAGAGAAGCGAGCAAAGATTTGTGCACTAAAGTGGGCAACAGCTGCTGCTGCAAAATACAAATGGAAAGGAGCCAGCACGGAGGACGGATTTTGCTCTCTGGCCTTCCCACATGGAGGGAAGAAGGAACCATTGGTTGAGGGTCTGGAAAAGAAAATTAAAGTCCAGGTGGTGAGGCTGGGTGAAGGCAGCCTGCATCAACCTGGCAAAGGTGGCACCTGGTCTTCCTCAGCTTCCTGAGGAAAACAAACATCCTTTGCCCTCCTTAAATCCTGTTTTGGGGCTGCTGGGTGGAGACGTTGGGATCCACGCACAGCCTGGAGCTGGGGTGTGACAAAGGGGGATGGATGCGCTCGGGATCTGGGGCTCAGGGATCTATTTACCACCCTGTGTGGAAATTTGTGTTGTGTCCATCAGCTTTCTCACCCTCCAGGCTGGGCATTTGTGCCCAAGCAGGTGGTGATTCCTCAGGTGACACCATCCTCACTTGCACACAGGAAACACCAGGGGTGGACTCCCCATCCCTGGAAATGTTCCAGGCCAGATTGGACGGGACTTGGAGAAACCTGGGATAGTGGAAGGTGTCCCTGGGTGACCTTTAAGGTCCCTTCCAATCCATTCTTTGATTCCGTGATTCCCTGGGCAAGCTGGGACGGTGGCTCCTCGTCCCACCTCTGCAGCAGCTGAGCTCTCCTGGGGCAGAGGACCCCCTCACCAACCTGCTCCTCACCTCTCTGCTGATTCCTTCCCCAAAGAGCCTTTCCCTCTTCCCCTGCAGCTCCCAGCCTCGGTGGAAGGAGATTTGCTGCTGTACAAACAGCATTTCCCTGCCCAGACACCGGGAATCTCTTGCTCCAAGCACGGCAGAGCAGAATCCCACTCCTTTCCAGCCTTCCAGGTGATTTCTTTAAGCTCCTGTCCCCGACTTGGAAAAGGGGCATTGCTAAGCCTTTAATGCATGGAACAGCTGCTGCTTTTTCCACACTTGAGCTGCTCACAGACAGCATCACCTGGGATCACATCCCCTGGGATCTACAAGGACAAGCAGGGATCAGGCCCCGCCAGCCGGGTTTGTGAAAGGCACTGAGGGGCTGGAGCGAGTCCAGGGAAGGGAAGGGAGCTGGGAAGGGGCTGGAGAATTCCTGAGGGAGCTGGAAAGGGGCTCAGCCTGGAGAAAAGGAGGCTCAGGGGGGACCTTGTGGCTCTGCACAACTCCCGGACAGGAGGGGGCAGCCGGGGGGGATTTGGGATCTGCTCCAGGGAACAGGGACAGGAGGAGAGGGAACGGCCTTAGGCTGGGCCAGGGGAGGCTCAGGGTGGACATCAGCAGGAATTTCCTCATGGGAAGGGCTGTGCCGCCCTGGCACAGCTGCCCAGGGCAGGGCTGGAGTCCCCATCCCTGGAGGGATTTCCAAGCCCTGTGGATGTGGCACCTGGGGACACGGGGCCGTGCTGGGGGAACATTGGACTCGATGGGCTCAGGGATTTTCCAGCCAAACCAATCCTGATTCTCTTTGCTCTTCTCCTTCCACAATTTGCCCCACAAGTTTCTCTCCATGTCTCTGTCCGTGTCCTCCAGAGGTTCCTAACCTATTATTCCCAGGGACCTGTGGTTTTCTATGGATCTGATTTTTAAAGGCCAGGTTTTCCTAAATCTATCTCATGGTCCAGCTGCACCCACTTGTCACAGACAGGCTCACCTTTCCCTCTTCCCTCAGGTACCTGCTTGGCCTCTCTCCCTTCTTCTGCCACCGTGGCACCCCAGGGAGATAGGAAATAAAAGGAAATCCAGGCATACTCTCCATTTTTCATCCTCAATTTGATCTTGTCTGAGTTCCCTCCATTTTTCAAACATCCTGCAAACACAGAAGGAAATCAATTTTCTGGGGGCGAGACCTGGATTTCTCTGCTGTGTCCACTCTTTGTTCCACCTTAGCAGGAGAAGCCAAGGAGATTTCAGGGCTCTTTGTGGCTCCTTTCCAGCCGCATCCTGCCGGGGTTACTTCGCTTTTCACTCTCCACCCCGGAGGAACCGAGCTGTCACCAATTAACGCCCTTTTCTCACACTTCCCTTGACTGCAGGGAAAGCGGGAACCGACACCGTGGGGTTGTTTTTCCTGTTCAAACAGAGGAACTCTCCCAGCTCAGCCACATCCACAGCTGAGCAAATGGATCTGTTTTCCACAAGGCAACAGAAAGACTGGAAGTGCAAGCAGAAACTCCCTCACTTAGCAAGGAGGCCCAGAGGCAAGGATCAGCTTCAGTTCCACATCAAATCAGCTTCTTCATATAAAAAATAACAGTAGGGTGACATTTATGGGATGCTGTGAGTGTTCCGAGGGTCTCCATTCATCGAGGAAAATATTCCCAGCAGGGGAGGAGCCAGCACCAGCCACGGAGCCGGGGAGAGGCTCGGGAAATGCAGAGGGAACTGCTGGATCCAGCCAGGCTGGGATGGGAGCAAAGGAATCCTCCCGTGGGAGAGGGGAAAATAAGAGTCTGGAGGAGGGAAGGGTTTGGAGAAGGGATGGGGGAGGAGGAATCCAATGGCTTTTGAGGAGGCAGCAAACAAAGGTGTGGCCTGGGCTCGGGGATGAACATCTCTGGGGTTAATGGGACCTGGAGAACTTAACCCCACAGCCTGGGCAGTGACCACATCTGTGCCCACCAGACACATCTGCACCCCTCAGGATCATAAAATCATGGGATATCCTGAGCTGGGAGGGATCTGCAGGGGTCATCAGCCCAACTCCTGCCCAGGACACCCCAACAACCCCACCCTGTGCCCCAATCACAGCTCAGTAGGAACCAGTGGGATCTGGACGCAGCAGAAAAATCTCCTTTTCTTTCTGACCAAAGCTGAGGGGTTTGTAAAGCATTCTCACCTGACTGGCTTTCAGTGTGATGTCCTCCAGAATCCATGGGCACCCTGGGAAAAGGATCCTGGAACGCTGAGCTCTGGCTGAGTTTCACTCTGAGCACCATCTCCGGGGCGCTGACCCCGCTCAGGTGTGGAAACCCGGCTCAGGTGCGGAAACCCGGCTCAGGTGCGGAAACCTGGCTCAGGTGTGGAAACCCGGCTCAGGTGTGGAAACCCTGCTCAGGTGTGGAAACCTGGCTCAGGTGCGGAAACCTGGCTCAGGTGTCAGGGGCAGGGTGAGGAGCTCCTTCCCTGTTTCAGCAGGGCTCACGGGGCAGCGTTGCTGCACCTCTCCGTGGCAGCAGGGTGGGATTCTGGGGCAGGGGAGCTGGGGGGAAAAGCTCTGTGATTAAGTGATTGAACTGAAGGAGAACCTTCCTTTGGATCTACCCCAAAGCTATACTTTTCCATTTTTCACTGGCAAATCATTGGAACAAAATAAACCCATTTTGTTTACGTGGAAACTTCTTCCCGCTTAAAATAAATACTTTTGTGTTTTAAGCTGAAGTGAAACAAGGGAAATATTGTTTCAAACAGAGACATCAAATGGTTCTTTGGGAGGGAGAAAGGTAAATTGAAGCTTTTCTTTTTCAAAATTATCCGGTTTGGTTATTTCAAGCCAAACAAGGGACTGAGATTGATATAAAACCACAGCATGTTGCAGGTGACCTGAAAGTGGATCTGCCAGTGTAAAAAGTTCCAAGTGAAAATGTTTTCCTGGTTCCACGACAATTGATTCCTGAGCAGAATTAGGATTTAAAGCCTGGGCCACACAGTTTAATCCACTCCCCCCCCCCCAAACCCAGTGAAATCCTTTTGGAACACGAGAGGGGAGGAGGAGAAGGGGCGCAGAGAAATCTGCAGGGGAAATAAAGGAGCAGATACAGAAGGCTCTGGTATCCACTTAACTTGAAAATGAGAAAGAAAGCAGGGTGAGAACAGGACAATTAGTGCCTGAGCATCCCAGACCTTTCCAAAACTGAGAGACAGCAGGGGGAATTAATGGACACAAATGCAACCCAGTAATTAATTGATAAATGGCATTAGAGAGTTTTCTAAAGAAGGAGAGGCCAACGTGACTTATCTTCCCCGAGGCAGGAGACAATTTCTCCCTCCTTTCACCTTGCAGATAAGGACAGAGAAGGGGGAATCTTTCCGTTTGGAGGCTTGGGAGGAATCTGGAAGGTGAAGACAAAAGCAAAAGGCCCCACCTGCAGCACAGGGGCTGTGAGTGGGGAGCAGCTGCCGCTGGGGAAGAGCAGCCTGGAACCACCCCACGGAGTAATTCCTGCTGCAGGGATGGGGGCAAAGTGGGGAGAAAAATGGGACTAAAGTGACTCCTGCAGCAGAGGCAGTGGGGTTACACCTGGTGGGAGGAGAGGGATCAGGGGCTGGGCTGCACCTTCTCCCCCAGGCTCTGGGGCCGCTCCCGGGTGGAGTTTCCCAGGCGGTCCCTGGGACTCATGGATTACCCCCCGGACAGGCCAAAGGCCAGCTCTGGGCTCTCCGTCTGCTCCCCTGGCTGCCTCCAGGCAGTCCCTGGAACCCATGGATTCCCCATGGACAGGCCAAAGGCCAGCTCTGGTCTCTCTATCTGCTGCCCTGGCTGCCTCCAGGTGGTCCCTGGAACCTGTGGATTCCCCCCTGGATGGGCCAAGGCCAGCTCTGGGCTCTCCGTCTCTGCCAGGTGTGCCCCATGTCCAGCCTGGGCACGGTGCTGGAGCTGCTGCCCCGAGCTCCCCTGGCGGGGCCGACACCCCCAAGATGTCCCACAAGCAGCTCCGGCTCCAGAGGTGCCCAAGGGTGCAGAAATTATCTTTTCAAGGCTGAATAAGCCGAATAATCGAGACACTTCCCTCCTGCCCTGCCAGAAGGTGCTGTTAGCAGCCACGCTGGATCCCTAAGGCAGGATCCCTGCTTGATGGGAACACAGAAGTCCCGGTGCCGGAGGGTCACGGCTCCTGTCACAGCCAGTGCGGGCCCAGGGCTCAGTTCAGTGACCTCAGTCAGGTGTCCTGGGTCATCCCGGAGAACCAAAGTTGTGCAGGACTCCTCCACTAGACCAGGGTGCTCTGAGCCCCATCCAACATGGCCTTGGACACTGCCAGGGATGGGGCAGCCACAGCTGCTCCGGGCACCCTGTGCCAGGGCCTCACCACCCTCACAGGGAATAATTCCTTCCCAGTTTCTAACCTAAACCTTCCTTCTTTTGCCTGAGGCCATTCCTCCTTGATTTTCACTCCCTGTCCTTGCCAAAGGTCCCTCTCCAGCTCTCTCGTAGCCCCCTCTAGGTCCTGGAAGGTGCTATAAGGGGTTCCCAAAGCCTTCTCTTCTCCAGGCTGAAGAAGAGACCCCTGACTCCTCCGTTCCCAATCCCACTGGACAGCAGACAGAGGGAGCAGCCCTGCAGCTCTTCATTCCTGTCATGAATAAAAGTGCAATTTCCAGCCAGCACTCGGAGCCAATTCAGGGGGAATGTGCACAGCAGCCCCCAGCTCATCCCTGGAACAGGTCACCCCTCATCAAGGGAGAGCTGAAATCATCCACAGGACACTTGTGGCTCTGCTGTCCCTGCCACGGCTCCTGAACTCTGTCCAAAGCACAGACCTGTCATTTAGATTCCATTAAAACAAAAGCTCCTGTCCGTGCCCGGGGAGGGAAGGAGGGAAGGGAGAAGGAGGAGGGAGTTGGTGTCCTTGAGGCTGTGCAATCTCACAGATCACGGGGGGCCGTCAGCACCATGGAGTGACAGCAGGAAAACATGGCAGAGCCGCCACCAAAGCCATCCCATGGTGTGTAACCATC